>JBAMBO010003075.1:0-262164 GCA_037044535.1 Lordiphosa magnipectinata
AATATTATTTGAGAATATATATATATATTTTTTTTATAGCAAACTTTACAGCTTCTAAGCCTCTAAAAGTTTTATATCTCTCTACCTCTTCTAGTTGACATTTAAAACTTTCATTTGAAATGATTAGTAAATAATTTAGTGCTCATGCGAGTCAGTTTATGATCCGCTTCACGCAGAACATTTCATGCATCTCATTTTAGGTTTTACAGCAGCTCCCTAAGGTGGAGCAGGAGGAGCCGTGTGTGTATGCGTGTGTGCCAGGTGGGATTCTCTAGAGGACCACAAAAAGCATCATGCGATGTTCAACATGGCGGCAGGGTGGGAGACATTGCAACTGGGGAGACAATGGCGACACATTTACTAGATTAATTAGCTCATTTACCGTTAACAATGTTCGTGTTAATTTCAACGAATTAAATGATAACAATCAGCTGGGAGAGTGGACACGGCCAAGAGACTGTCTGTCAATGAATGAATTGGGAAATGCTTGTTGACACTAATGTAGGTATTAACGCCCCGCTGCCCAGTTGGAGGTCAGCACTAGTGCGATTTGCATAATTTCAAGCACCATTTGGCGGAACGCACCCCTCTCGTCGCTCAAGAGGATGACGCCCTGCTCGTACGGAAATATAATTTGACTTCATTATGCGAACAGTTGTTGTGCCTTTAGTTTTGGTAATTTATTTCAATTTTTTTGTTGTTGCAGTTGAGGCATCACAGCAAAGGGGTTAGGGGGGTGACTAATTCATCCCCCTGATATGAACCCACATATGTGCTTTTTGGTAAAATGTACTTTACCTTCGGTATTGTCTCTTTAAAAGGCTTGGGTGTGGCCAAATCACATTTCCAAAAAAAGAAAATGCTTGTCAAAATAGCCCAAACAACTCGGGTTATCCTTACGCTATTCATAATTAATTTTTGTGAAATTTTCCAAGACTCATCATTGCAGCAGGCTACTGGTCGACATTCCCCAGGAGAGCAACCTTTTGGCCATTTAGTCTACCAAACAAACACACAAACAAACAACATCTAACGGTACAAACGGAGCCGGAATGGGGGGCGTGGCTTCCTAGAAGCAACCCAACCGTCTACGTCTCTGGCCTGTCTCAAGCTGCTTTTTGTAAGGATTCCTTTGCCGTATATGGATATTGACACTTTTCACATATATTTTGTTGTGGTTGTTTTTGTTTTTGACCAGTCTAAGGACTCGGGCCTCTCCGTCTGTGGTCCGTCCTTCACTTAAAGCACATAACCATGCATATAAATTTGATTATTATTAAGTCAGGCACATTAGTGTGAATTTCTAATGACCAGCCAAAGGGTCAACCGCCCCCCCTCTCTCTCTCTCTCTCTCTCTTAAGCACAAGTGAGCACATGTGTGTGGTGTTGTCTGTGAAAGTTAATTTCTAAATACTCAGGTTTATGGTTTTAAGTATTTAAATATTTAGCACACTTCTTGCCAATCGGCTTGGGTCTGGGGCTAACTCTTTTCCCTTCCCACAAAAAGGCCGCGAAATTTGATGCGTGTGTGCGAGGTTTTTATTCATAATGTATGCGTTCCAGAGGGCGACACTCTTCATGTGTTTTCAAGTTAATGTTGTAGACTTTAAACTTTCATTTAAGAAGACATGTTGAAGATGAGACAATAAAAGTAAAAATTAAAGAGTCCTTAACGCCTTTCGCCAGCAAAAAAACATATTTGACTTGTCTAAAAAAAGCTATAGACGGATGCGGGAACATCTCGCTTATTGGAGTGGCCGCTGCATCGCTGCTTTTAAAAATGAAACATATTATTTGCAGTTTCCGCTTCACTGTATACTTTGTAATTATTTAAAAATGGCCGCCAACTGTATATTTTTATCGATAAGTATTTAAGCGTTAAGGTATTTCAAGACAGAGACGATGGTCACACTGTATATAAATGGATAACGCTACCGAGAGGAGAACGCATTAGACAAGTTGAGACTTGACAGTCAGTAGGACGAATGGATACGTTGAAAATACTATCAGCGTGTCGGTGTAAAACTGTTATGTTACAGACACAACGAAAAGAGGTTGCAAAAAGACACTTTTAATTCTGTTTTGCTCAATAGCTGTTTTCGCTCAACCAAAGTTCGCTTTTTATACCCTTGTTGAGGGTATATTAAAATTGTCCAGATGTTTGTAACGCATAGAAGGAAGCATCTCCGACCACACAAAGTATATATATTCTTGATCAGCATGAGCTGAGTTGATATAGCCATGTCCGTCTGTCCGTACAAATACGTTGCACATTTGTCGGAATCGGCCGGATCGGATGACTATATCATATAGCTGCCATAGGAACTATCGGTCGAAAAAGTAGTTTTACTGAAAAAAACTTTTTTGTCTTCAACGCAAACATCCAGAATCCTCGTATTTCTAAGTTTTCTATGCTTTTACGTAATTCCACCAAATTTTATGAAAATCGGACAACTATATAGTATAGCTGCCATACAAAAGATATGTCTGAGAAAAAGTCTTAGTGGGAAAAACTTTTCTTGTTTTTTTGTTTTCAATGCTATCGCTCTCAAACTTGTTACAGATCAATACTATATGCTACCACACAATTCTGCCAAGTTTGATAGAAATCGGATGACTATAGCATATAGCTGCCATAGGAACGATCTGTTGAAAAAGTAGTTCTAGTGAGAAATCATTCTTTGTTTTTAATGGTAGCGTCTTTATACCTTCCAGTTGTGAATATTATCAGTTTCCACACAATTTTGGGGAGTTCGGTCAAAATCGGATGAATATATTGTATAGCTGCCATATAACAAACTGGGAAGCAAATGCTGAAAGTAGTGGCGCCATCAAGCTACAAGGGTTTGTAAACTTCGGTAGAGCCGAAATTAGATTTCCTCTATTTTTTTGTTTGTTTTGCTTATGTCTTTTACTGACCGTTTTGCCGAGAGCCGACTTCCAAAAGTATCTTCTACAAATGTAAGCGTGTTTCTGACTGGGATGCCTGTGTGTGTGTGTGAGTGTGTTTGTCTCAGTCAACGATCTTTGTACATATGTGGAGTATAGAGAAATTTATTATTATTAACCTATCAAATCAAATGCAGAAAATATTAGTTTTTGGTAATTGCTTAACGCCTAAAAACCGTATTTATTTAATTATGTACATTGTACAATACCACTTTTTGCTGACACTTTTTGTGTTTTGCTCATTTGAAGACAGAAAACAGTTTTTGCGTGAGCGCTCGCACACAAGTGTCCCTCTCAGTTGTTATTGGCAGACCGTCTCGTTTGTTTTGATCAACCGTAAATGCGAAACAGAATATACATTCGGAGGGAAAAAAAGTGTTTTGATCAGAGAGAGACCGCGTCCGCTTTGTTTTTTTCTGTTTTGTCAGTGGGCTGATCGCAGTGAAAAAAGTGTTGAGGTTTACTTGCGAGCTGTGAAATGGACAGAACAACACCGTATTGATTATGTAAATAGTAACCGTGTGTAAATACAAACCAGTGAGTGTAAATAAAGTGCAAATAACTTACCGAAAACCGACAAAAACACCTGGTACATCACAAAAGTTTTAAACTAGTCTAAAAATTGTCTTGTGCTCAAAGTAAAAAAAATTTTTTCGAAGTATTTCGATCCAAATTTAGTAACTTGTGGGCCCAACCGCTAATGGATCGTTTTTGGAAGTCCTTAAAAGCTGAACTTAATATATTAATGATTGATAAACTGGTTATTCAAGCTCGCAATGAATTTCATAGACCAGGCCGTTTTGGCTGCCGCGAAAGTCAAAGAACCGAGAACCTGCAGCACAAGGTATAAGCCACAGCAAAGTCTAGAACAAGGTGTAATTATACAATGTGAAGTCATTGAAGTAGGCTGCCTCTTTTTGGGGTACCAGTTGAATAGTAAAAATCACTAATTAGCAAAGGGGATGTCAACGTGCTCTCACATGTCCATATCAACTGGTACCTCTCTCTACCTTGTTAATTACCCTTGACTAGAATATCTAGACCGCAAAATTGTTAAGTCGACACCTCTTCTCACTTACGGACTATGGATCAGAGCCGGCCGATGTCACTAGTGTTTTAACGCAAGCGCGAGCCGAACTCATTATTATGTGAATCGGTGTACACTGAATTGCAAGCAATACCCTTGTTCCACTGCCGAACATTCAACCCCATTCTCAAAAAGTGGATTTTCCTTGCTCCACTGACGAATGTTTATCACGGTTACACGTGAATAGACAAAGTGAAACTAGCGTAAACAAAACACAGCTGTTTGGATTGTTATAACTTGGAATAGTGTCTAAAACATTTAATTAAAATGGATTTCAATGCTTTGCTGCAGAATTGTAGCAAAAATCAAAACTGCATATGCCAAATTCTTGAGTGCAAGGACCATTTCGATGAGTTGGTGGCGAAGTACCAACATAATAGAAAGCGAAAGTCACCTTTAGTATGGTAATTTGTACTTACATATTATTCCAATTTATTGAATTTAACTAAATGAAAATCTTTAATTCATTGTGGAGAAGAACAACTTTTCCATTCTGGTAAATTGTCTGCAAGGGATAGCAAAAAGTGGAAAAAAAATTTTGTATTACTACTCCCTAAGATAAGCGAATTGCGATTGCTTTGTGTACACTTGGCTCATCAGCCGAATGTTGGACAGTCGGCAGGTTGGCAGGTAAAATACTCCACGAATTCTGTAGAGAGGTTCTAAAGGTTATGTCTCCTGAGCAGTGCCGGCCAAATGGAGAGGACAAAAAAGTGTGCTTGTGTTGGTGAGCAAGAGAGCTCTCTCCAGACTGCAGCCGCTTTACTCGCAAATCAATGTTCACCGATTCACACAATCATGAGTTCGGCTCGCGTTGCGTAAAAACACGACTGACTTCGGCTCGTGGTAGCTATGGCTGGCCGGGTCTGCTCCTGAGTATTTACCTTGTGAGTTTATTACTCAGGAGAAAATAGAAGAATGCGTCCGGTGGTTCCAGGAGATCGGATTTCCCAAATGAGTTGGCGCACTTGGTATGAAGACTTATATATATTTATATTTTTATGTGTACATTTCTAATTAAATGTTTAATTTAGATGGAAGTCATGTTGATGTGTACCCTGTCAAAGTGGCGCCACTTTTCGGGATTTATTCATTTGAAATATAAATGATCTCTTATGGGAATATACACAGAAAGAATGAGGTCCTTTAGATCATCAAGCGGATGACCTCAAGGACGTACCAGTGGAACAAGGGTATAAATCGACTGTATACAGTCTGTAGAGAGCTCTCTTGCCAAACACCAAAACAAGCACACTATTTGAATACATTTGGTCAGCTGTTCGCTCTCACTTACGCTCTCTAAGGTTCTTCAATACGGATCACAAACGCTTCGACAGCTTGTCAGTGCTTCTGTGCGATCAGAGAGTCTCTGCGTTAGTTCTTGAGTAAATAAATGTAAATATATTTGAATAAAGGCCTCTCATTGCTGGTCTTGTTCCACACAAAGCCAATTAATAAACAGAAAATTGGCCAAGACAATCAAACTAAGTGCCCATCAACTCGGACTCTCCTTCTACACTTTGCCAAATTCGCATAATTCTGAGAGTTGATAAATGAAGCCATTGGTATTGCTTCCTTGTACAGCTTAACGATTTCAATTATCAGACTTGTTACCCAAGGCAAAAACGGGGGGTTGCAACTTAAGGCAACATCGACATCGACATGCAACCGCCGATTAGCACGTGCCGCTCGTTCCGAGTCGTACCAGCGGGACACGTGACCTAAATGAAGTCGGGGAGTCGTCATATCAGAAAATAAACATAATTACGCCATGCAACTGAGGCGGGAGCCAAAAAAAAAGGGCCAAGCCAATCGGATAAACATCGCAAATCGGCAAACACGCAACTAGATTTGTCATCATCAAACAAAGTGGGCGTGAAAATTGCGGATGATACCAGGAAGGCAAGAAGGAAGGAAGGATGATCAGATGCATATGTACAGCTTCCTGGGCGGATGCAATCATTTCGCGGCGTGTGCCAACTTGGGCTTTTGTTTGCTTTTCCCAGGCACAAAAGAAATATGATAAGAAGCCTGCTCCACAAAGTAAATTTCACAATTCCAGTTACTTACGATACCCCACTGCATTCCGCTTTGACTTTGACCAGCACGTCCGTGGGCCACTCCAGTCGTGTCCTTGATTCATTAAACTTTCATTTCGTGATTCCACTTGGCATGCAAGCTGGCAAGCTCTGTTTCTCACTCATAGCATGGGTATTTCCTATTCATAAACTAATCATGTCCAGGCTCTTCCACTGATTGCAAAAATCACTAGAGAAATCAGCAGAAGCAACCCTACTCCGCTGTACATTCTACTCTACCATATTTCAGGGAGTAATTTGCCAGCTGACAATTTTAGGCAGAAAAACATTGAAAATCAATTTGTACCATATAAGCAAATTATGCAAAGGTTGGGTAAAAAATATAAATAAAATCTGTTTATGAAATTGACATTGACTGACAGTTTTTGGAAAATAGCCAAGGAAGGTTACTTCCTAAATGTGAATAATGGCAAAATCATGCTAAGCTGGATTGATTTTCATTATGATAGCCAAATGTGAGAAATTTTAGCTTAGCATACTTTTTGGCTTACAGTGGAACAATCACAAATCTCATGTCAAAGTCTGTTCTCGGAAAGTTTTCACAGCAAAAAAAAAGCAATTAAGCGGTCATCAAACAGGTCTCATTGCAATGCCCGCAAAATTACTTTAAGCAACTCGGATCAGTCATAAAATTTAAGTGATTAAATAGTATGTTTATTATTAACTTCTAGAACGTAAGAAAAGTTAAATAAATCTGGAAGTTTACATAGAATTCCGGCTGAAATGACACTTTTAATTTTTAGTGACAATTATTGTAGCAATTTTTCGTTAATAGATAGCGTTTTGGTACATTGCTATTAACGATGCAGCTGCTGCTCAGAATTTCAGAACCAATGTCAATTGGGTCCTTTGCGCAAAAGAGGGAAAGATCTGCAACATGTTGGGAATGGGGGAGCTGCTCTTTAATCACTATGCTGATTTTGTCACATGTTATCAATATGGTCCTCATGCCAGCTTCCATGCAAGGAGATCTTATAAGAGGGTTTCTTGCGGACTTAATATTAAGAAATTAATTTTTTTATAATAATGCATGACAAGTTTCACTACCTTTACTTATTTTTTTTGAGGAACGTATGGTATAGAAACATTTTGCTTCAAGATGTTAGATGTTAGATATTGCTTAGTGGAAATAGCCTATAAAAATAGAAAGTCTCATTTCATTCTATGGAGTTCCACACTGATATCACACTGAAATGGATGGAGTTTTGCGATTTTCCTGCCTTCTATACATAGATACATGACTGGCATCTGCGCACAGCCTAAGCGGAAGGATATAGAAAGCTAAAACTTAGACAGTAGTTTACAAAGTGGCCACTTAGGCGGGTTTTCGCAAAAATTTCTTCCCTAATGAGGATAAGAGAATTGGAAAGATTATAAGGGAAATAATTGGTTTGCATCCGATAGCACAAGGCAACAAAATTAGACTTTTTCCAGTACATTGATGGGTTGTTGATTCCCTCTACAAGGGTATAAAAATGGCAGTCTGCACGGCCTTTTAATTAATGAAGAGAACGCATTTATGTTACCAAACTATCACCAGCTATTGACTAAAGTTGAAAGGACCACAAGGTCCAGTATATTGATGGGTTGTTGGTGATTCTAGATGATTTTCGTATGCTGAACACGAATCTGTTTTCAGAAATGGTCCATCACGGCGAGATTTTTAGTAATATGATCTTAAAGTTGAAACAAATGCCTATTTTTACCCTATTTAGACGAGTTTTGTGGGGAACCTTTACTTTTGTAATGATATTATCGGAAAGTATTGCTCCTTAACTTTGAAATAAACTATCCCAAACAATTCTACGATTTTTGACTATGAAGAATTATGTATTTTAGTACTTGTGTACGAATTTACAAAAGATACTATTTATTGTTCGTGTCACAAAGTGTGCAATAGGTGTTGTTGACAATTTTCATGCAAATTCTATACAAATTACATACATATTCGAATTCATCACACAAAAATCATCTAGAATTACCACCAACCCTTCAATATACTGGACCTTTTGGTCCTTTTAACTTTAGTCAATAGCTGGTGATAGTTTGGTAACATAAATGCGTTCTATCCAATATATATATATAAGAATTCAGTTGCTATAAACCAAGCTCGAACTTAAGCCTCAAGTTCGATAAGTTGGGGAACGGGTCCTCAAAGCGAAACTAATTCTTTACGACGTATTCGAGCCTCCGGACCGAACCTTCTGCACAATTCTAGCGGTTTGCAGCCTTGATCCGAAATATTGACTTGTTAAACATCTTCAAACTTTGCCCTTTGTACTTGGCTGTAAGCATTTGGACTCATTTTCTTGCACTACATTTAAATGCACTCAAACCAGAAGAGTAATAAAAGCTTAAAGTTGGCCATTTGGGCTGACTGATGGAATTTACCATAGCCAAGAGTAAAGGTTAGACTGTTTAAGCCAAATAAATGTAATGTGTAACTCAGAGGGAAACTGAACTGAGTCACTTAAATACTTACTATCAGCCATGCTCCGGTTTTCACTTAATTTTGCGAATTGCGATTTGAGCAAATTCGTACGATTTCAATTTAGTGTGCTCCGAATTTCGTCAGTTTTTGATATCGATAATGTTTCATTTCCAAACCGGTTTGTGTCATTCCACATAACAAAAACAGCTGATGAGCGCCATTTCAGATTTGTAAAGTTTGTTTTGCAATAATTCCAAGTGAAATTAAAATGCGTTTTTGATTTGCCATTGCCTGCTTTGAGGAAAAACGACGCCGTAAAATTCTTCAGCTAAGACGCAGACATCATTTACGGAAAAATATGTCAGTACTTTGTCAGATGAACGGTAAGTCATGTGTGCATAAAAATATGAACTTTATTTTAAATCAAAAGCTCATTGTTTTTAGGTTCTGGCAATCATTTCGATTGGATAAACAAACATTTTTAATAATTTTATCCAAAATACGAGCAGATCTCAAATCATCCCGAATAGCGCAGTCAACTCAACTAGCAGCAGTGCTGCGGTATCTTGCCACTGGCTCTTACCAGTTGTCTGTTGCAAAGGATCACCATATAAACATGGGCAGGAGTACATTTGGGAATATACTTCACAACATTATTCAGTTGCTGGAAAGGACAGTATGCGCAGAGGAAATAAATTTGCAAATGACACCAGGAGAAATTCAGAAATCGCGGGACTACTTTTACTCCAAATACCAACTTCCTAGCATTATCGCATGTGTAGATGGAACTCACATTCAAATTAGAAAACCTACAACCGCATTTAATTCAACTGCCAACTTTGACCATTTGGCATCAATGGCAATCCGATCGCCCTTGGCAAATACCCTGGCCAAATCAGGGTTATTTCTCATAAACTTGAGAATGATTTCATCCTGATTCGCATTCTTATGCTTGCCCCTACAATTAATGGAATAATAATATTCAAAATGAATAAAATTAGACAGGCAAATTTAAATTATAACGAAACTTATATGTTTGGGTTGTTTCAATAATAAACACTCTTTAGAAACAGCTGACGGAGTTGCCAACGATCGTAATCATCATTTTGCAACCATGCCGCTCACATTTTTACTATTAAAAAAATTGCTTGTAGTTCTGTGTGGTATTTACTTAAATAATTTAAAACCATAATTAACCCACAACTAAAAATCATCAAGCTTGTATGTGAAGTTTAAGCATTGTTTCGTATCTTTTTACGTTCCGCTGATTACTTGGGCAACTCTAGCAATTCTATCGGTTATCGATAGTTATGTATCGATATATACCATAGCCAAAACGCAATTTGTTGTTGTCTAAAGGTATTTTGCTGCTCGTGCAATTTTGGGAGGGTTAGGAAAAAAATTGTTTAACACAAGAGTTCAATCCAAACTGTATAAGAGAGTCGACAAATACAATCTTAAAGAGTCAAAGAATGATCAAAAAATTGATTCATAGGATGGCAGCTCTTAACTGTAGCAATATTTTCCATTTACTTTTCATTTCACGGACTCAGACGTCGCCGGTTTTAAAAAGGCGAAATTTTGCGATTTGCGAATTTCGGAGCAACTACTTTTGCGATTTGGCGACCAAATCGTAAAATTTTTGCGAAAGCGAAAATGGGAGCATGGCTGTATATCAGGGAAATTTGATTTCTTGAACATCTTTTCAGCTGTTTCAATTATTCATATTTTAATATATTTTGAATCGTGAATCAAACACAACAAAAATTAACTTGATTTCTCTAGAGATTTGCCACAAAGAGAAAAATAAACGCAGAGATAAGTAAATCAAAAATAAGCCACATGACCTCGACAACAAAAAAAATAATATTTAAAAATTTTGTGCAATTAGCCTGTTTTTATCGACCATATCTATAAGGTCGACGCCCATACGGAAAAAACCCCATAAATCACCCAAAACTAAAGCCAATTTCGACACATTGCACTTAGTACCCATGTCCCGTGTTCTACTCGTCCAAGCATTTTGTCCCAGGTCGGCTGTCAAACATAATCACCTTGCCCCTCCCCCATAAAAAAGCCAGCAGCCCTCGCTCATCATCATTGCTGGGCAAGAAGTTTCTATTCTCAAAGGAAATTTATGCCTTTTGTCTCTGTCTCAGTGTGTGAATGAAATATTTTATTTTGGTTTGTATTTTTGTTCATTTTTTAACACATTCTAGAAAATTTTGTAATTTCAACACGTTACAAGCGCAAAAAGTTTGGCTTTTTTTTTTGGCAAGTCCAACAATTTTCGCCAGTGTCCACAACTCGGACACAAATGATTAATGGAAGGCAGCACCGAGTTGCACATAGATATAATAAATCGGGGGTTCGTTTTGTTTTTTTTTTTTTGCGGCAAAAAACGAAACAAATGGCCAGGGAATATTTTCTGAGGAGAAGGAAAAAAAATGCCCTGTCACCATTTGTGGAAAGGTTTTTTATTTAATTCGTTTTTTTTTTTTTTTTTGGTTTTGTTTTGGGACATAAACGTGTGGAAAATTTAGAAATAGATTCTCAAAATAACTGTCAAAACTATGAAAGGCCCTCAATGAATTGGGGGATTTGTAAGGGATTAGGAATGAAAATTAATAAGAATATATTGAAAAAACAACGACTGTAATGTACTCTGTACCCTGCAGTAGCAGCGGCAGCAAACTTTCTTTTGGTCATAGCTTGACCAATGGATGGTGCCACTACTTGATTTTCAAAACTGACCAATAGATGGCGCCACTACTATGACCATTTTAAAACTGACAATTAGATGGGGCTTGTTTGTATGTAATCCCACCTAGCATGTGGAAAATCATTAGGTGATTCCTCACCTTGGTGAGTCTTTTTCGAGCCCATTGAATGATTAAAAAGAGATTAGTTTCATAAGCGATTTAAGGAAAACTCGAAAATGACTCATGCATTTGCTTAAAATGTGATTCATTAAAAGTGACTCGAAAAAGACTCGAAAATGAGTCGAGACTGATCAGAAAAATGGCTCTTCATGAAGAGGCTACTAGGCTACTATTTTCTACCGACAAAAGTATCATTTATGATCAGAAAACGAGCGCATTTATGACTATTTTAATCAGACTGAGGACTCGAAAAAGACTCGAGTGTGATCAGAAATTTCATAAAATGCTTGCTGGGATGTAGCCGTTTCAAAACTGACCTTTGTTGGAACTGACTTTTGGTCATAACTTGAGTATCGTTCATCCGATCTTTATCATTTCTTAGGCAAATCGATAAATAATGCTAACTACTAATTATCTCTAGAAGGTACTAACCATCTATATTCAAAACTGTGGGAGATATTACTATTTTTCCGAATTGCGAGGGCGGGAGGGGGCGTGAATAAAATTGAAAATAAACTTGATCTGCCTGCAAGTATAAGAAGTATATTTTCCATACATGTCAAACCTCTATCACTTACCATCTCTGAGATGTTTTTGTTTATACGGATGGACAGATGGAAAGACGGATATGGCTATATCGACTTGGCTGTTGATGCTGATCAAGAGTACATATACTTTATAGGGTCGGAAATGATTCCTTCTCCCTGTTACATACTTTTGCACAAACTAAATATCCTCTGCGTACCTTAAACTAGCTGGCCCGGCGAACTTCGTACCGCCTAACAGTCAATGATTCTAGTGATACCTTTTAGCTTAATATATGATTTAAAATAAACGTAAAAAAAATAATGCACAAAATTTATTAAGTTCAATACTTCATTAGGATAATTAGAATATTAGGATAATTTATTTAAAGAAGACATTTGCTTTGATGAGACTGTGTATTTTGTACTTGGCTTGATTCTCTTCAGTGAAGCGCCTTGTGATATACGACATATTTCAATTTGTTACAAATGAAGTGGATGGTTTGCCACTTACCATTGACCAAGAGAAAAACATGCATTTTCTAAATTCAGGATTCAGTTGAATGCAAGACGTATCGGAAATTGAATTCGTTTAAACTCAAAGCGCACCTCGGTTGGGATCATCGGAATCCTCGGAATAAGAAGTTCCTCACCTTTTGAGCAATCGTTAGAAAATGTCGTGATATCGCCTCGAGGCGATAGTGAATACTGCCAATTTCACTTTGCCATTAAAGCAACAAAGTCCAGGCGTTTCTCCAGCAAACTTCAATGCTCCACAATGCCCACATACAAAGTTGTTGGATCAATGTGAATGAAAGGATGCGAGCTGTAATCCATTGTGCTATCGTATTAAAACGCTGCTCGATTTAAATCAACAGTTTAAGCATTTCTTCCTGCGCGTCGAAGATTGTTTTGTTGTAGATCTGGGGGATCTCTTCGTTGCGAAAGATAAGATCTTCTCTGTGGCAGCATTTTTAATTATAATATTCGCACAAAACAAACTAATCCACAGGTCGACCGAATAATCTGTAATGATTGAGACCGATTTGACAGATTCTGCCATTTGTTCTCTATATTTTTGTTTACATTTCGATTCGAGTATTTTCTATGCACTGGGATATCTTTCTAGGATGTCTTTCTTGGATATCTTCTCCGGACCAGCAAATGTATGTAACAGCCAGAAGGAAGCACCTCCGTTCCTATAAAGTATATATTCTTAATAAGCATCAACCGCCAAGTCGATTTAGCCATTTTCGTCTATCTTTTGACCGATTGGCCTACACCTCCTATTTACCCGTCGACAATTGCCAACGATTGAAACTTTATGATAGTCTAACTCCAAACTTGTTAAAAAATTTTGCAAAATTTGCAATTTTTTGTTCCGATTGGCGTAAGCGGGCTATTTATCTTAACTATTAAATATAACATTTTGCAAATTTTCGCAATTTTTATGCACCGATTGGCTTTCTGCAAGTTTTTAGTTCTTATTCTGCTATCCGGGGCGGAAACCAATCCAACATATCAAAGATCTTAAAAATTCGCCCAGCCGTTCTTGAGATATAAGTGGTGTAACACACACGACTTTGTTTTATATATATATAGAAGAAGAAGATAGAAGATATAACAAGGCGAAGGTAAAACAGTTCTGTATTTATTAAAGTTTTAACATTGCTTCGCTCTAACCTGCCAGTGCAAAGTGTTTGCTTGTCTTCTGTATAATCCCAACTGATTGACAGAAATCTTTCAAAACAATGCTTGTTGATAATTTTGCAAAAAAACTTTATATAAAATTAATCAAATAGAGTCGCCGTCACTTGATGGCTTTCGTTTTTTCTTCGCTTTCATCTGACGTCAGTATACCAGTATGTGTGTCTGTTTTTTTTTTGCATTTTTCTAAAATATATATACTTTTTGGTTCAGATGAACCGGTGCTATTATATTGTATAACCAGCTGAGTTGAGTTTAATTAAAAATTCCCATAATATTAACATTTTTTTTGACGAAATTTTATATTTTGATTCGTTAAACATGTAAATCGATAGACCAATAAAATCGCGTGGCATTAATAAAAATAAATTGAACCGCATTTATAAGCAGGAAAATTGATATTCGTTCGTAGTTAAAGATAAATTATAAATTATGAATAATTTCACTTCTGCACTTATCAAAGGTTTTTCATAACCAGGTCAATGCCCCAAAGCTTGTTGGCGAAATAAGCGAACAAAGAACGGAATCAAAAGGTTTGCCTCAAACAAATTAAAATCCAAACAAAAAGAAACCATATAAATAGCATCACTTGGCCCACAATTTGAAGCAGTTCTTCAAAGAGTTAAGAGAGAGCGAGGGAGAGAGACTCACGTGGAAGTGCCATCATGGATGAGCAAATAAAGTAGCCAGGGGCAAGCAAATAAAATAAATGAAAACAAACAAAACCAACACCAAAAATTAACGAAAAGTTAGCCTTGGCTCACCGTAGATTATATACCCTTGCCATTTTGAAATCATTGGGATTTACTTGCTCCACAAATTTTGAACTATGTATTGATTAAGAAACACAGCTTAGTGGATAATTGGTGACCAAGGCAAAAAAATTTAATTTTGATCTACTACACAGAGTGACCACATTTTTTACTTAATACAAAATACTAAAAAAATGATGCTCGACTCCAAGAAGACTCACACGAAACTTTAAGCTAGTAAACTTACAATTTAGAGCTAAAGGAATAAAAATACAATAAAATCAGCCTAACTATAGGTATAGAAATTCCGAGGAACATCCTGCTTAAAGATTGTCTAAAGAGTTCACAAAGAGTTTACAACATCCATTGCTATACAGCTTGAAGTTTTACCAATATGTTGGGTTAATTGAAGTCTTTCTGAATAACAACGAATTGTATAAAAATGTATGGTCAACTTTAGCAACAAATGGAAAGACGCCTTATACTGTATACGCTTTTTGCCAGACGTCTAAGGGGGAAACTTTAATTTTATGTTGATTCTCTTTGATATTATCGTAAAGTACTATTTCTTAACTTTAAATTAAGTTATCCCAAACAATTCTACGATATTTTAAGCGAAATTATACCATTTTGGATATATGTATTCAAAATGACAACGTTTTGCACTGCCCATAAGTATGCAATGGATGTTGTTGAACATTTTCAAAAAAATTCAATACAAAAGGATTTACCTCTGTACTGTTTTGGCATTGCAGTTTAAAATGATATTATTTCGAAAACATGTATCGAAAACATGTATTGTTTAGCTTCAAAAAAATCGTAGAATTATTTGGGAAAAGTTTTTTTTAAACTTAGAAATGGTTCTAAACGATGATGTTATGAAAAGTTCGATCGTACATGTGGACTCCCCACAATCGAAGGCGTTACTCCGTCAAGAAAAAGTGAACACTTCCCTATTAGTAGAAGCCCTTACTGGAAACTGCCTTATAGGAAGACTCGCCGCTAGGCTCGGTATTTGTAAATGCGGGCAATATGGGACTGTTGAAAGTCGCACTGAAAGCGGGCTTTATGTCAGCGGGCGTTATTACAAACACCCATTTTGAATACATATGTTCGATAATAACAAAATTTGTCTACTGCCTAGAGGTATGCCTTGCACAAACAGTCTAACAGGCTATAAATTTGTATGGAATTTGAATGAAAAATTTCAACAACACCTATTGCATACTTTGTTTCTGGAACAATATATAGGATTTTTTGTGAATTTGTATATAACTACCGAAAGATGGTAAGTCTTAATAGAAAAAAATCGTAGAATTGTTTGAAATAGTTTATTTCAAAGTTAAGGAGAGATTTGAGATTTTAACTAAACTTCACAAAAATGTGTGGAAACTGAAAATATTCATAACTGGAAAGTAAAAAGACGCTACAATTGAAAACAAAAAAGTTTTTCTCACAAGAACTACTTTTTCAACCGATCGTTTCTATGGCAGCTATATGCTATAGTCATCCGATCTGAATCAAATTTGGCAGAAGCATATTATGTTAACCAATAACAAGTTTGGGAGCGATAGCATTGAAAACAAAAAGTTTTTCCTACTAAGACTTATTTTCTGAACTATCTTTTGTATGGCAGCTATACTATATAGTTGACCTATTTTCATAAAACTTGGTGGAATTATGTGAAAGCATAGAAAACTGAGAAATACAAGGTTTGGGCACGTTTGCGTTGAAGACAAAAAAGATTTTCTAACTAAAACTACTTTTTCGACCGATCGTTCCTATGACAGCTATATGATATAGTCATCCGATCCGGCCGATTTCGACAAATGTGCAGGGTATTTGTACCAAAAGACTTCATGCGAAGTTTGGTTAAGATAGTTTTAAAACTGACGGCGGAGAAAGCATAGAAACAGACGGACGGACAGACGGATATGGCTATATCAACTCAGCTCGTCATGCTGATCAAGAATATATTTACTTTATGTGGTCGGAGATGCTTCCTTCTATGCGTTAGTAAATCCTCAGTAAATCTAGCCAGATTCTTCCATCCCATTTCGCCATTCAATACCTTTTCTGCTGTAAGTATGCCTTTCTCAAACGCAGACGGAGTTCCCTTAGAACAGGGCACAAAATGCTGCATGTCTTTCAACTCATTTCTGTTACATAGTGAGCATAAGCCACCGTAAACAGTCATTCACCCTTAGCAGATCCCCTCTCTCCTTCATTACACAGGTTATTTCCGTTTGTCGGAACAGCCTGTTGCAGTATAAATGTCCTACCTCATCTTCTAGTCCTGCCTCTATTGCTAAAATTAAATTCGGCGTACAGTCTGGCAGCTTAAGTATACTCTTAATAAAGTAACATTGAGTTTCAAAAAACATGTGGCAGCAAGAACGAGAGAAGCTTAGACGAGTATAAATTCAGTGTGGGAAATTTTTTTAAACAAGTGAACCCTAAACTTAGCTGCAAAATGGAAAATATTCAACGCTATCAGCAGAATGGTGCAGTCTGCACCATTCTGCACCATTCTGCTTTGTGCCCATTGCATACTTTGTGGCAGCAACAATATATAGGATATTTTGTGAATTCGTATACAATTACTAAAAATGGTATAAATTCATTGAAAAAAATCGTAGAATTGTTTTAAAAAGTTTATTTCAATGTTAAGAAACAGTACTTTACGATAATACCATAAAAGTCAAAACAAAGTATAAGTTCCCCACAAAACGCGTCTAAAAAGTGCTAAAATATTAATTTTTTGTAACTTTAAGCTTGAATTACTAAAAATCTCGACGTGATGAACCATTTCTGAAAACAGATTCGTGTTCATCACACGAAAATCATATAGAATCACTACCAACCTTTCAATATACTGGACCTTGTTGCCTAGTGTTATTTTAATCAAAGCTCCAAACTTATTAAATTGAAAAAAACTGAAAGTAGTATTTCTTGCAACATTTTGTGAATAGAAAATAAAATCACATCGGTGGGTTAAAGTTCTGCTTTCTTACAAATTTTCCAAAAATCTTCACAAAATCAAACTACTTCCTGCGAAGGGTATAGAAAAGAAAAACACAATTCACGTTTAACAAAACGCCAAAAAAAAAAATACAGAAACCGCATTTACCGACGCCTATTTGTAGTCTGGTTTTTGCTGCTTATTTATCAGTTAGCATCGGGGTTGGGGATTTTTTTTGTATGCATCAGCTACTAAGAGTAACATTCGAACAAGTTATAACCCTTCCATGCGCTAATTGTAATGATTCATCAGCCCTAACTTTAAGCTTCCGACTGTTGGCTGCGGGCAAGAATTCTATTTACTTTTTGATTATGTGCGTTCTTTCTTTGTTTTCAATTTCTTGACTCTGGTGGCTGTTTGGCAGCTTCTTGCTCCTCAGCTAACACTTTTCAGCAAATGATTCGCACTACGTCAGCGCTAAAATTTCCATATAAAAGCCTCAAGCGGCGGCAACGAAAGTTTAGTCGTTTTGGAACTTTACGTGTGGGCTGTCGGTTTCGCTTTGGAGTTCGTTGCTTAAGTCTTTCGTTTGTTCGTTCGTTCTGTTAGTGTAAAAGTGTGTTGGTGTGTTTGCTAAGCAAATTACAATAAGAAAACTCAACAAAACTGAAAACAACATGAAATTCATGCTTATTGCTTTGGCCCTCTTCGTGGTGGCGGCTTCTGCCTCTTCCGGTAAGTTTTATTTTAGAATATTCGTGATTAAATCTTAAGCTGGGACTATTACATCATCAGTTGGAGAGCTGAGCTGTTTGCTTTAATCAACATTATGATTAATATTAGTAGCAACTTTATCAACAAATTGAAGAAGCTTATGCTAATATTTGAAGTTGAATACATTAGGACTGGACTGAAGGCAAACTGGTTGTGAAATTTTTTGCTAAATAATTTGCTTAATCATTTTGATAGACAAAAATAAAACGGGAGAGTGACTTGCCATACTTTTTATAAGCAATCAAAAATGCGCGATCCAACCTGCTCTATTTATCAAAAAAAAAATCAAGTATTGTGTTATCTAACAAATGGATGCGTTCAGCCATATATGCATATAGAGATCCCTGATCAGTTCACAAACAGTCCAAGTATTTTGTAGCATACTTTTAGGGTGGATATATTAACAGAAAATATCAAATAGCTTTTGGTATTAAGCAAAAATCTGAATGTGTGTTGCGCTTTGTTATTTGAGGCCTCAAATTGACAATTAAACATACAGAAATATTGATAAGAACTCAATTTTAAAGTTATTTTAATTTCATTTTCCAGCCGGTCAATTTGTGCCTCGTGCCTTTTTCACTTTGGACGCAGAGGGTCATCAATCCAATGTGCATCCCGTTAATGCACACTTGTTGAGACGTTTGCGCCGTCAGGTGGTGTCATCTTCCTCGTCTTCTTCCTCCTCATCCTCGGGTAATGGCGGCACTTTTACCTCAACCCAACATTATGTTCAGAATCCTGATGGCTCAGCCCATTTGGGATCAAGCTATACTCAACAGGTCGCACCCGTGGCTTTCGAGTGAGTTGCCTCAAAGATCCACCACAATTCGAATTACCTTAACCCATCCCATTATAGAAATCGTTTTGGACAGGACTCATCATCGGGAGCCTACAATTCTGGAGCCTACAATACTGGAGCTTACAATCCTTCATATTCGGCAGGTGCTAGCGGTGTTCCCTATACCGAAATCCATCAGACAGTGGCCTCAATTGATGCCAACGGCCATGTTAAGGGAACCGCTATCCATGGAGCTACCGATCAGCATGGTCAGCTGCACACACAGACACAAAAGACAAATTACTAAATGGAGATATTCGATGGAGTTGGAGAACATTCAGGAAGCCAATTGTGAATTGTATTGAGTTGTGAAGTAAAGTAAAGAAGTTGTAGTTTTAACACATTTTGGTATGTTGTTTTTCTGTTTCCCGATTCGTTTTAAAAAATTCACTAAAAGAAATATGTAGTCCAACATCAACCATATATTTTCGTTATATATTTCTGAAACGAAGATTGTCCATTAGATGATCCAATTTTGGACTCTCTTCCAATCAAGATTAGTGATCTTAAGAAGGAGCATTTGGTTTAATGCTCGACTTAAACTCCTGTGATGATCTTGTTGGGTTTAAACAACTTAACTATACATTAAAGCTTCAGCTTGACTCTGTGTTTCTAGCAATGGATATATGGCGTTACTCATCACTAAAACTGCTGAATAATCTTTATGAATAAGCATTTTCTGTTTTTTGTTATACACTGGGAAAAAATAGATACATTTTATGTAGAAATGACCCTTATTAAAATTAACTTTTTAGAAATATCAATTTTTTCATATCATTTTGCAAGAAAATAGTATCATTCTGATCCAAAATAATTTCATTTACTTAATTTGATATTGAATAGTTTCAGAATGATATTAAAAATGTAATAATGATATGTTAAAAAATATCGATTTGATATTTTTAACATATCAATTTGATATTGGAGTAAAATTGATATGAAAAAATATGAATTTTTTTTCTTGGTGCATCAATACTTTGTATACGTAAGATAAAATCGATTGCCGATTCGAAGTTTACAGCACTTAACGTGATTGAAGTCAACTCTATTCATCAGTTTGTTTTGACAAAACAGTCTTAAAGACATTGAATTGCTCCGGCTTTACTGGCTGAAGATTCATGCCAACCTTAACCAGCCATTTTCTAGACTAAAAGATTTAAAAGATTTGGTATTGAGACTCTTGATACCAGAAATTCTTCTAGTAATATAATATTTTAGCAGGTGAGTAAATGTTGAATTTAGTATAACTGGGTTCGCCCAGTGGTCGAAATTCGACCATCTTAATGCAAATGTAGTAAATTATGAAAGACTATTAAACAAGTAAGAAAGTCGGCCAAGCCCGACTCTCATATACTCTGCGGCAGCGAACTTTCTTTTGGTCATAACTTGAGCTTGGGATGGGGCTTCTACCTGACTTTTGTGGCCAGAGCTCTGATTACACTATTCATTGTGCACGATCACCAACGCAGCAGCATCATTGGCACGCATTTTCTGGCTGGCTTCGCTTTCGTGTGGCTAGCGCCTGCATTGCGCTGTACGATCGAACAGCAATTGTTAGCTTATTAGTTATATTCAATAAAGTAAGTTACACATATCGACTCGACTCAGCCGACTCTGCGCAACTACATGTAACTGATCTCTTGTTAGTCAACCATCCGACCAATTTTTCAGATCTTGCATTGTATGCAGCCGACCCTGTACGTACGTTTTCAGGATCGCACGTTGGTTGAACATTTACCAATTTTGCCGATTTTCATTGTACGCAGCCTGCCACACGATCGTTCATACTTGTAAATGTAGGTCGCGCAGCTAAATCTGAATCTTCATCACATCGATCATCATCACCGATGTTCATGCACAACGATCCCCATACCTGATCGACCACAAGCAACCTGCTACAACTCGAGACGCTCTTTTTGTGTGGCAATTGATGCCAGCCTGAGCCTACCTACAAGTTCTCGATCTCAATACAAAGTTTACAACGCGTGGCAAGCGAAAGTCCACTACGAGTGGCAAGCGAAAGTCCACAACGAGTGGCAAACGAAAGTCCACGACGCGAGTCAACCTCAATCCTGCTTGGGCGAACTTGCTTATCGACCCCCACTTGAATCAACTACCTTAACGCGAGTTTGCCATCGACTTCTTCGCAACTTCGCCAACCTGTACTCGGTGCCCATGCTCAGAACTACGGATTCATCAGTTTCAATACTCAACGGAAACAGTTCGTCGACTCAACTACGACACAAACATCACAGCGAGAAGTATACGCAAGCCTTTCTTCACTTACATCCCAGATATACATAAATATTGAAAATCATTCGTTCCCACATGATCTCTGGGGAGTACTGTGGCAGTTCTGGCCAAACTAATTATCGCTATCACGCAGCAGCGACTCGGTGCAGCTTGCACCATCCATAACTTAGCAGTAGCCCGAGAACCAGCACAGTTTCTGGCTGGCTTCGCTTTCGACGCGCTTTACGATTGTAAACAGTAATTGTTAGAATTTAAGTGATATTCAATAAAGTTAGTTACACATATTAAAAAAAGGTGGCTAAATTTTCAAAACTGAACAATACATGGCGCCAAAACTTACATATTTAACATTCCAGTAGATTATCGCACAAGACTATAGTGGTATTCCTGAAAGCGATTTAGATTTGATTTTGATTTCGTGAAAGCCAATCTAAATCAGTTGACGGAACCACCCGTTTTGAGCAGTGAACAGCAGTTAGTGTGACCGATCTGTAAGTAAACACAGAAGAAAAAGCAAGTGTTTAAACATTTTTTAAGCCACTTAAATAATAGTTTGTTGGCAGAATATGCAGTTTTGGAAAATTCGGCGCATGTCAAAAGTGAGTACAATTATTCATTTGTTTTATGGTCTTAAGATCTTAAGAGGAAGAGACAGGATGAAATTCTGGAAGAAATTGTGACTTAAAACATTATGGTAGAACTGTGCAGATATGGAATCCTGAACATAAAGCATTCTGTCCCCATAATGCACCCAACTTACCAATCAAGTGCTCCCAAATTTGGACTAAGCCAGATTCAAACAATTGATAAGGGTTAACTGGGAAAACTTTAATATAATTTTGCGACTCATCGAAAATAATGATGTTTTACTGTTTTACAGTTCATGTGCAACTGATGATCGTGTTGTTTCGGCTTGGATCTAACGGCGAAGGAGCATCCATTGTGAAAACTGCTGCTTTCTTTGGAGTCGGGAATGACGGCACTATAGAAAGCTTTATTAGCTTTAGCTCAAAGGTACATCCGATGGCCAAATTCTGCCGAGCGTAGAGCTCTTGCTGACGAGGGAGTAGATGAGTTGCCTAAATGCATTTGCTACGTCGATGGCACGGAAAAAAACTTTCTGAGAAGCCCCTACAAGATCCAGAGTCATACTATTTAAGAAAACAGCAGTACAGCTTAAAACTCCACGCAACTTGTGACCGAAAAATAAATACATCTTTGAAGTGGACGGAGTTTTCCATTAACTTTTACCAAAATTTTTGAGCTGTTGGTTTCTAGAATCGAATAATTTCAAATAATTTATATACAAAACACACAAAATTAACTTTTCTTGTACATTACCTCCAGCGACTCTGGCACATCTTTGACCATGTGAAGCACTAGCACTCTAAAAACTCGAGCAATTTTGCCTCTGTCCACTCTATGGCTCTGGTCCTTCTTCTCTTCAAAAGAGGCTCATATGTGTGCTAAATTGCATTAAATAAATAATTATTTCATTATTGAAACTTTAAATCATCCTGATAACTTACCTCGCTCGCCATATTGAAATCAGACCAGAAGGTAAACAAACAAGAGAATGGTCACACTTCTAACGAAATCAAATCGAAATCAGCTTCGAGGCTGACGGACGTTTGGTATGGACCAGCTGTGAACAGCTGTTCGACGAAATCTAAACCAAATCAAAATCACAATCTTTGCTTTAAAATAAATTATTCCAAACAATTCTACGAATTTTTTTAAAGAGTTGAATAATGGTACTGGATATTTGCATTGCAGCTCCCTGACTTATTTATTCTAACTAGCGTCTATTCTAATTTGTAATCAATGATATCATTAAGTACTCACAATATGTCCCTAGCAACATGTTGCTGAAACAAGTCTCCAAAAATGTATTTTGTCAGTTCCATGAACTTGAAATTTGCTTTTCCACATGATTTCTATATATATTTGTATTAATTCCTTGGCCTGCTGGTGTCAGCCATTTCAGGCACATAAAAGTGGGTGGATGAATATGCCAAATCCCCCAGGAATATGCAATGGAAATCTATGGTTGTGAGTATGTGACTGTATGGGTCGAATTTCACCCTTTTTGGGCGGATGCGAAAGTAACAAATAACCAACAGGAACAGGAAAGTGCACATATTGTGTACAAAACAAGGTTCATTAGCAACATTAATTAAGTTTTTGGGTAAGCGAAAATAATGGATGACGAACTTAAATGCACAAAAACATTTGAAGTTTCTTTAAACTTACTCAAACTCTCTCCTCTTGCTGTGCTTGTTTTGCTTATCAATTATGCCTCAGTTCAGTCCTGTCCAATCTCCAACTCCTTTTGGATTTGCATTGTTGAACAATTAACGGAACAAAGTTGTTTAACTTTACCTAAACGATTTAAGTCAACAACAGTAAACGAAGTGCACTCACTGTCCCAGCTCCAACTGTCCAAATGGTCGTCTCCGGCTTCCGCTTCCGATGACTGCACAAAAAGTTGATTTCGTTTTTTTGATGCCTGCCTTCAGCTGAAATGGCAAAAATTTGTCAGTCAACGTTTTACCCCCCCTTTCTTGTTCTCTCTTTTAGCCATTTGTTGTTTGTTTTACCTTAAGGACCGGCATTCCAATTTCCCTCTGTTTGACACAGCCCGCCCACCCACAGTTCCAAAGCGGCTGCAACTTCAATAATTAAATTTGCGACATATCAACGCTCGCTCCTCGCTCCATGGAATTAACTGTTGTCAATTATCCATGTGAGGACTTGCCGCTGCTTTCATGCCTCTAAATAGCAAAGATCGAAGGAAAAAAATAAAAATAAGAGGCCCGACAATAAAATGTCACTTGGTCGCTACATTGGCGCTCGTGTCCAACTGAATTTGGCATTCGCCGGCGGTGGCCACTCTCTGACTCCGTCTCTGGCCAGATGGCGTCGATCTACCGCATTCAATGGACCACACAAGATGCTTAATTTGTTGCGCTCCAAGTTGTCTCCACTGGAGTCTGACTCCCCATCAATCAGTGGTTGGATGAGTGGCCTGCTTTTTGTGTGTTTTTGCAATCAAAAATTCAGAACACGGCAATGGCTATGCATGGCAGTTGTCCCCGTGTTTTTGTGTGCCTTGAGAGCATTCCTTGGCGTTTGCTCTTGGCTTTGCATAGTGAATTTTCCAGTCATTTTGAGGTCCCTCACATGTGATCCATTCTAATGAAAATCTGTCACTGTCAGAGTTCAGCTTCTAAACCCTTTTCCCAAGGACTCGCGCATAAATTCATTACAGTTGCACAATTACGTGGAATAAATTTTAATAAAAGAACCGGAGCGAGCAACTAAACGAATTACCCCGTAAAACCGCAACATAATCAAGTAAATTAATAGCAGCGACAGAGACGGAGCCAAAGTCATGGGCCACGCAGCCCTTTGGTGAGATCAAAGTAATTAATTATAATAATTAAAAACTTTTCCAAAAGCCTCGCACTCGAAGTTTGCTGAAAAGTTTTGCAGGCAGGCTGCAGGATGTGTGCGTGTGTGTGCCTTGAAAGTGCGTGCACCTGTTGAGATTTGGCTAATTCCCCAAGCAAATCCCATATTCATATCTTGTCTTGGCTGCCTTTTTGATGATGATGATGATGACGAGTGCGACGATGAGGAGTAGGAGAAGTTTGCTAGTTTGTGTCAACGGGTGAACTAGTTTTTAATCAACGCTAACAGCCTCCGGAGAACCCATCATCAATTCCGCCTGGCTGAGCTAATACGCTAAAAGCCTTAACCAACACTGCCAGCCACGCCCACTTGCACTCAATTGTTTGTGCTCAGCGGAGTAGGCGCTGCACTTTTTGCGAGATTAAACAATAAAAAGGGAAGCTGGAACAGCAGCAGCCCACGAATGCAATCATCTAAAGTGTCTGCCCAGTTTAAACCACAATGAATAATCATCTGCTGTCACAAGGGGCTGAGGTGGGCGGTATGCTAAAGTGCACAGCAATTCATTGACCAGCAAATTTAGGAAGTGTTTTGGATTGCAGATGGCACATACTCAAATCGCACCTCGAGTTAAACTTGTTGTTGATCTCTGAACATTTTGTTGTTCTATTTAGTTTAATCTTAATTCGACTTGTTCAGTGGCAAAATGTATGAATATGAACCAATTTGAACATATTTTAAAAAGCGGTAGATGAAACTATAGATAATATAAAAAATTTATATTTTCCGATAGGTACATAATTATAATATATTCCTATATTCTCCACATTTATACACAAAACCACGCATACATAATCAAAAGACACTTTGGAAATTTACTTTCGACAAAGACATCAGCAAAAGAGAATAGAAAACAAGAAAGATAGTAGATCAAGCCCGACTGTAATATAGTCTGTACCTCTGTATCGTCAGCGAACTTTCTTTTGATCATAACTTGATCAATAGATGGCGCCACCACTTGATTTTCAAAAGTGACCAATAGATGATGCCACTACTATGACCATTTCAAAAGTGACAAATAGACCGACCCACTACTGTAACCATTTCCCAAAACTTACCTTTGATTGAAGCTGAGTTTTGGTCATAACTTGAGTATAGTTCATCCGATCTTTACTATTTCTTCGGCAAATCAATTACACAGGTTTACAAGGTTTTGCAACAGAGAAGTCAGCAATCGTTCCTTATGTATTTTTGG
This sequence comes from Lordiphosa magnipectinata, assembly GCA_037044535.1. Taxonomy (NCBI): domain Eukaryota; kingdom Metazoa; phylum Arthropoda; class Insecta; order Diptera; family Drosophilidae; genus Lordiphosa; species Lordiphosa magnipectinata. Next base: position 25,928 of record JBAMBO010003075.1, read on the forward strand.
TCGCTGAATTCAAATCAATTGACCGTTTTCCCCCAGCATGTCAGGTTTGAGAGATATTTCAACAAACGTGTTTAGCGAGGATTCTTTACATTTGTTGGTCCTGTGGCCACATTAAGTGTCCTATTCCAACCAAATGTTTTAATGTAAGCGGCATTGAATGACGTTGCAGAAAAACCAAACTCGAAGTATTGGTTTTGCTCTTAAGTAGAGCCCGGATATACAGGGTGGTCCATCTATTGTTTGGAATTTGAACTTTAAAAATTGACTTTAAAAACGTCAAATGTCATTCGGAAAGCGACTAATATTTAGTTAAAACTTTAACATTGACGAAATGGGTGTCTATTTGCTTGAAGAAAGTTGGGAAATATTAAAAACAAAGTGGTGAGTCCTCGACTCAAACTGTGCGAAATTTGAAAAAAACATTTAACAAAAAAAATTTTCCGAAAATTTACCGAAACTGGAATGTTGGTGGATAAACCAAACCAGTGTACGTACTCGTCCGGTGCGCTCGGCCGAAAACATTGCTGCGATTGCTGAAAATATGCGTGAACAACCATCGAGAATGGCACGTCAACTCGCCATCGATCTCAACAATTGGACATTTCGCGCACTTCTTTGATGCGAATTTTGCATGAAGACCTTGCCATGAAGCCATACAAAGTTCAATTGGTCGTCCGAATCGTTTACAGTTCGCAAATTGGGCGAAAGATCGTTTGGCCGAAGATGGTGAATTTGATCGAAGAATCATCTTTTCGGATGAAGCACATTTCCACTTCGGTGGTTATGTTAATAAACAAAATTGTCGCATCTGGGGCACAGAAAATCCGCAAATCGTCGTCGAGAAGCCAATGCACCCACAACGTGTCACTGTTTGGTGCGGATTTTGAACTCGAGGCTTCACTGGTCCATTTTTCGTTGAAAATGAAGAATGGTGAGCGCTACCGCGCAATGTTAAGTGATTGGTTCTTCGAGGAAATTGAAGCGGAAGACTTGGGCGATATTTGGTTTCAACAAGACGGCGCTACGTGCCACACAGCGCACGCCACAATCGATCTTCTGCGCCCTATCTTCGAAAATCGAACAATCAGCAAATATGGAGATGTGAATTGGCCGCCAAGAAGCTGAGATCTGACACCGTTAGACTATTATCTTTGGGGAGCGGTCAAGGACAAATGTTATGCAAACAATCCTGAGACAATTGACGAGTTGAAGAACGAGATTCGAGTTGCTATTGCTGACATACGTGCCGAAACAATTGAAAATGTTCTCAAAAATTGGGTGGATCGAATGGGGTACTGCCAAGTCAGACGTTGTGGTCATTTGACCGAAATTGTTTTTTATAAATAAATGGCATGAACCAACCTTTCCAATAAATGTTTAACCTTTGAAAAATATCGATACGTTTTTTTTATAGCAAAATTAAATTAAAATTTTTAAATGGACCACCCTGTATTTACTATGAAAATTTCTTGGAGGTTGAAAATAACAAAGTTATTATTGGAAAACAAAAGAGTGGATACTAAAAGTCATTTTTTTGAGTTTAGAGACATTTTGGAGGTTAATATTGTTTAAACAAGAAAGAAAGTCGGTCAAGCCCAACTATAACATACTCTGCACCCTTAATGTCGCAGCTCGCATTTGGTCACGAGTCAAACGGCCAGTTAACATACAACGCACAACGCAGTGCTCTCTCTCTCTCTCTCCCTCTCTCTCTCTTTCTCTCACTAAGATAGCTTCTGCTGAACGCAATGCCTAGGTTATGGGTGGGGTGGGTGGGGGGTGTTAACTGACCGTTTTTTGCTCATAACTTGAGTATCGTTCATCCGATCTTTATTGTTACTTCAGCAAATCGATAAATAATTTTGAGTACTAGATATCTCTAGATAGTACGAACCTTCTATCATCAAAACTGTAGGAGATATGACGTTTTTTCCAAATGGCGGGGGCGCGAGGGGGCGTGGCAAAAATTGAAAATAAACTTGATCTGCCTGCAAGTATAAGAAATATATGTCCCATACATGTCAAACCTCTATCTCTTACCATCTCTGAGATCTCTTCATTCATAAGGACGGACAGACAGACAGACAGACGAAATGAAATGGATTTTATCATAAAATAACCACATTTTCCATATTAAAATCAAACAATTTGTGTCTTATGAGTAAAATCAATACCTCGCATTTAGTTTTTCTGCAACATTCTGCAGCATTCAATGCAGCTTACATTAAAACAAATTTGGTTGGAATAGGCCACAGGACCAACAAATGTAAAGAAACCTCGCTAGACACACGTTTATTTTAATATCTCGTAAATATCTAAAATAGAAATGATTTTGCAATATTTATTTATTAATAATGCATTATAGTAACCCTCTAATAAAGTGTGTGCTAACGCGCCTTTGTCATGTACCCAAATTTATTTTGCTAACCATTTGCCAGGGCGAACAAGCAGTTGCGTACTAAACGCGCGTCGGTTAAGCAGTGCATTTCAATATGAATTTCTCTTTGTATTTGTCAGTTTCTCTTCTCAAATTCATTTTTACTCTTAATAGAACTGTGGGTTCTTATTGGTGCTTACAAGTTTGATGAGCAAACATTTTAGATTTCTATTTCGTCTAAAATTTATTTGAATTTATGTAAATTTTCTTAGAAAACATCAAAAATTCATAGCCCTAATAAATCGCAGACTTGGCTACGCCTCTTCCATTTCCTGAATTTGTCGGCAAACATTTTTATTTATTACGGTAAAAAATTGAATCTGGAGGGTTGTGCTACGCTACCAATGCATATTAAATTTGTTTTCTTTTTTTTTTTTGGTTTTAATAGAAATGTACTCGCAATTAAACGTCAGAGAATTTTTCCACTTTTTTTAACAAAAACAAAAGCAACATTTCATTGTTTGCATATTTAATAAAGCTAATCAAACACGTCGACCCGTACTCGCCCTCGACCTCCCCTTGGCTTAGTCGACAGGGGAGTGAGGGTTGTTCTATGATACGACCATCGAATGCAATGACAGCATCCTCCACATAATTTATTGGCGAGTACTCAAGGACGACAAAAAAAAACCGAAAAAAAAAAACAAAAACTGTGAAAAACTCAGCGGGTAACCGCGCGGCGCAGTCAAACTAATTTGTTGTCATTTTTATACGACAAAAGTGAAAACAATCATAAAGATTGTTGTTTGGCTGTTGACTGAGATCGGAGAGATCCAGGCCAGCTGCCAGAAAATTATTCAATCCTGTATGACAGTACGAGGGACAAAATGAAATGGGTAATATAAGCAAACTCAAAACAGTTTTCAGTTACTAATTGTGATTGAGTTGATTAAAATGGACAAAGGTAAGTTTTGTGGGAAATTGGCTACTGCAGGTGGAAAGCGATATCTTACCACATAGTTTTAATACATTTTAAACAAAGAGGCGTGAAAGACTTAAACACTTACAGGCCAAAATAGAATTCGCTGCCGCCGTGCAGCAGCAGCGCTGCTTTCAGCTGCTACTCGGTACAGAGTACATTACAGTCGGGCTTGACCGACTTTTTTACTTGTTTCCTTGGAAGTATCAAATTGATTTGATATTCTCAATACATTGTCGTGCTTCTTCACCTTAATCCAACTGTAGGTGGAAGACTATTATCCTGTACATGTGGCAGGCAATCCAATCGAATGATAAACTGTTTTCGAGATGAAATACCTTTGGACCAAGACCGAATATCCGGTTGGTTTTTTATGAACTAAATTTCGCAAGTGTTCGAAAAGTTACATATTCGCTTTAGAAATCGTAATATTTAGAAATTAGAAAACGGAAACAGACCTTCATAAAATACCGAAAATGAAACTTCGGTTCAGTTAGCTCCAAAAACTATTTAATGAACCGGCAAAAACTGTGTGAACCACTGAACCGAGAGATTTGCATTCCTGCTTTAAGGCAGTGGTGTCCAAAATGCTTAAAGCCTATCCCATGGGATAGGAACTCATAATTCTGCCGGCGTCGCAGCCGGCCAAATGGAGAGGACAAAAAAAGTGTGCTTGTGTTGGTGAGCAAGAGAGCTTTCTCCATACTACAGCCGTTTTACTTGCAATTCATTGTTCACCGATTCACACAATCATGCGTTCGGCCCGAGTTTGCGTAAAAACACGACTGACATCGGCTCCTGGTAGCTACACTCTGCACAGTGTTTCGTCTAGTACAAGCTAGCTGGACAAATTTGATTCTCACAATTGGCAAAAACAACAATGCGAAATTGTAAACAAATATGTGGAAATAGCAAAACAAAAACGAGAAGGCCAAGCTAACTTCGTCTGTGCCGAAGTTTATATACCCTTGCAAATGCTGTTTTTGAAATGTCAGAGTTTAAGAACATACGAAAATACTAAAAAAATTTTAACTAAAACCCATTTTCCGACAGATAATCCTCTGATTTCGACCAAATTTTGCAAATCTTTTTGAAAACATATCAAATTAACAATCGCGGAGACTAAGAAAGATAAAATTGAAAACAGAAAAGTTTTTCCCACTAAGACTCATTTTCCGACCGAACGGCCCAATGGCAGCTATAAGATATAGTCCTCCGATTTTGACCAAAATTTGCAAATCTGTTTGAATACATATCATATTAATAATTGCCGAGTTTTATGACGCTAGCATTGAAAACAAAAAAGTTTTTCTCTCTAAAACCCATTTTTTGACCTATGGTTCCTATGACAGCTATAAGATATAGTCAGCCAAACTTGACCAAAATTTGCAAATCTGTTTGAAAGCATATAATATTAACAATAACCGAGCTTAAGGCCGCTAACATTGAAAACAAAAAAGTTTTTCTCTCTAAGACACATTTTATGACCGATGGTTCCTATGGCAGCTATAAGATATAGTCATCCGATCCGGTCGGTTCCGACATATTAGCAGCTTGCAGTAAAAAGAAGACTCTGTGCAAAATTTCAGCTCGATAGCTTTAAAACTGAGAGACTAGTTTGCCTAGAAACAGACGGACAAACAGACGGACAGACAGACGGACAGACAGACAGACAGACGGACGGACAAAGCTCAATCGATTCAGCTCGTCGCCCGTATCAAGAATATATATAGTTTATGGGGTCGGAAATGAATATTTCTATGCGTTGCAAACTTCTGGGCAAAATTATAATACCCTTTGCAAGGGTATAAAAATTTCATGGAAAAGAACCGTTAGTTTCTAGAAGTAGCCTTCCAAAGTGCAAACTTGTTATGTTGCTGCTGAATGCATTTAACATTAACACATTTGCACGTGATAAAAAAGCATTATATTCAGACTAAACACAACTAGATTTATTTCAAGTAAATATGGGTGATTCAGTTGAAGGTCAGTACTTCTCATGGAGATAACATTTGGGATTGAATATGTAAGGTTTTTTTTTGTGCCGATTTAAAGTTGTGTTAAATTTTTGATGTAAGTTCTTCGTGTTTTCAATCTTTGATAGAGTATAACTATTTATGCACTCATATGCACCGGCTACATTTTTGGTATATGTTAGTGCTGTTTGTTGGCATTGTGTGCTATAAATTTGGTGCTGTTCAAAAGTGTTCAACTACTTTTTTTTATATTTTTACTTTTATCATACTTTCTTCTTCTTCTTGTTTCTGACGCACTGTGTAAACAAAATAAAAATTTTTCTCCTTAATACAAAAAAATAACATTTTCCCAACATCCTTTTACCTGAAGTGGTCCGGTGGCCATCTACTCCAATTTGCCTATTTTTGCATGAAACTACCACAACTTTCAGAAGCCGAGTGGGGATGAAGTGTGTGAATTTCAGGGGGAGGCTCCATACAAATGTTGATCAGGACACTACAAAGATTCGATTGGCATTATAAAACTTACCTTGACTTTTTAATAACCTAATTGTTTAGTACTGGTGAAAACTGTGTATACAAAAATTTTACAGAATGGACAATGAAATAAAAGTTTCAATCTTAATTTTTAATATTTTGGTTTATATTTTTTGAGAAAAAGTATAATTTGTACAAAAAATGTCAAAAAGTCGTAAATTTTCCTATTTTGGGGGTCGATCACTTTTTTATTCTTCCCAAGGACTTCAAAATCTGCATATTTTATTATTTGGCTTTAAATTCTCTTTTCAGAATGTATTCATTTGAGTTTGTAGCTTTAGTACTTTAGAAGTTTTACGTTGAATAATGGAAAGACTTTCTACTCACCATAAATTAACCCATAACGACTCGACGTGACATTTCCGACCCTGACTCTAGAACAATTTTTTTTTAGTCTAAAGCCAATTAATGCAAAAAGCCAAAAAAATAATTTTGTCCAGCTAGCTTGTTCTAGACTGTCTAGACGGTCGGCTCTGGAATAGAGAAAGAGAATGCGTGTGTTCAATAAATAGCACGCTCGGCCGCTTTTTGTTCTCTCACGAGGCATTTGTTCGTTTGCGTGTTGCTCATGTTGAAATGTCATCATGTTTACTTCGAGTTTCGCTGCTGCGCACACAAGCGCAATGCTTGATCGTGTGAGTTTGGACACCTTTGCTTTAAGGACATCAAACACGTCTTTAAAACGAACTGAACTGAAACGTTTCCTTCGCTGTTCAGCATTTTTAAAAGGACACCTTCACAAATTAATGGTTCGATTGAGGGCCGGCTTGCATCCCGGTCTTTGGTTATTCTAAATTTTCATTTCGTGGCATTATAAGTTTATGCCAGTTATTTCAACTGATCGATTTCATTTTTTCATCCACCCCCCTTAAGTATGATTTGGCCACACCCAAATGCTTATCGCAATTATAAATAAGAGAAACACCAAAAGTCAACAAATGCTCGTAATTAACAAGTCTCTGTACATAAGTTTCGAGTGTCGACCGCACAATCGTGATTTTCAATTCACAACTTATGTGGGCAGATTTCGGGGACAGCAAAGGATTTTCGCGCATATGGACTGAAATTGATGATGTGAGCGGCGGACGGCAAGTGCCATGTAATCAATTTAGCTGCCTCGTTTCCAATGTGAATTTAAGAAGCTATTGTTGCAGCATTGCACCCCCATTTTTAAGGGTGGTGAGTCCGACGAGTCTTGTTTTTTTTTTTTTGGTGTAAGGGAATATCATCAACATATGCAGGCAAGGATGTCTCCTCTCCTTAGTAGTAACTTGGTTAAGTTTATGGATGTTTTAAAATGTTGACAGTGTATTTATACGTTGGATCCCTTTTATGTTCCTAATGTCGCATAAACATTGCTTAATAATGCACTAGCCCCTGGTATCTCTTCACTAACCATGTAAAATGTGACATAAATATTTAATTCGTGTGCGTGGGTTCTTTTTTGGGGAAAATTTAATGGCAGCTCGCTTCTTTGTTGTTACTTTTTTGGCGACCACCTTTGGGATCGCTGAGCGAATGTTTACCTGTGTGTTTGCACACATTTTGAGGCTATTGAAATATTCCGTTTGACCTGAAAACAAACATGTGAGGTCTATGAGGTCTGAGCCATTACTTTTGGTCTGCTTAATCACTGTTTTCGTTATTATATCTGCCGACTTGCTGATTCGCACAATCGCAGGCGATTACATGGAATGGCTGGGGGGGTGGGAGGTAGAAACTCCCCCAGAGTGCAATTAGCAGCTGGCAAACTATAAAATTTCAGTGTTTGTCTTGGTAGATACTTTGGCTGAGATACGTTGATATGTGAATGAGAACACAAAAGATGATGGCAACCCCCTGTCTGTCCCCACCGCCCAGACACACAGAGCAATTGCCCCGTACGCATAATTGGCGTTCTGTGGCCTCTGCTCCCACATTCTGACACTTTAATGAGCTGCTGTCGTTGGCCTACCCAAAAAAAGTAAAAAAGACAGTTGGTTCAACAAAACTTTCTCTTTAATCCCCTCAAAATTTTCCAAATTTATGTGTATGCCGTTGGTTCCAAGGACAATCCATGTACGCTCGGCTGATAGAATTCATCTACCACAGCCTTGGTCATGCGATGCAGTTTATCATTCAGCTCCTCCCAATCCTTATTCTCAGGCAGACCACATATCTCAGCATAGTACTTGATCTTGGGCTCATTCCCGCTGGTCCTTAAGCTGACCACATATCCATTAGTGAAGGTAAACGTTATCTTTTGCGTGCTAATTGTAACCGGCAGTCTACTCTTTCGATCCGGATAGGAGGTATCCAGGCCCGTGGTCTGATCCCTGACATTCAATATCTCAAACTCGCCGTCCAGTATACACTTTGGATAAGTGCCCGGCAAGTCATCATCGAAGTTACGCAATCTTTCAAAAATTTGTGCTATCAGACTTTCATCTTCGCATATAATGTAAGACGAGATGCTCGCATGATAGCCATATGTATCATAGATTTCCCGCAGCTTCTCAATCAGGGTAACATTGCGAGTGCTCCGCAAATAGCATGCCATAGTGGCCAGTTGGGTGGCACACACGATGCCATCCTTATCCGGGCAATTCGATGTGAACATGTAACCGAAACTCTCCTCAAAGGCAAACAACACTGTCTTGCCGAGTCCCTGCAAATCCAGACTCTTATTGCCCATCCATTTGAAACCCGTCAAGGTTTCCACAAAGGTGAAACCTTCTACTCTGGCCATGGCTGCCAAAATTTTGGAACTAACTGTACTGGAAATCATAACACAATTGTATACATCCGGTTTGGGTGTTCTGCTTTTATAGTGCTCCAATGCCCACCAGCCAAGTAGAGCGCCCAGTTCATTGCCTGTGAATATTTTCCATCTACCTTTGGGATCCAATTCAGCTGCAGCCAGACGATCCACATCGGGATCATTGGCCAAAATTATAGTACAATGTTCAGCCTCTGCCTTTTTGATGGCCAACTTGAAAGTATCCTTTCCCTCTAAGATTAAAGATAATACAAAAATTTGGTTTGTTAGAATATATGAAAGAGAATATCAAGGACACAAAATTCTTAGAAAGCACTTCTTGTCAAATTTCTATGACCTTGAATGAACTTTTAAAAGGAGGAAGGAAAGAAGGAAGGAATTCGGAACTGCTTCATAAATTCTATGCCTGGCATGACCTTAAAAATTCAATCTCCTTTTAAAGTATATTCCACTTTATTTAAGAACCAATCATTAACAGGCATGTTCCCATTTTCACTTTCGCCAAAGTTTTGCGATTTGGAGATCAATTTTGATCGAAAAATCGTTTTCAAATCGCAAAGCTTTTGCGAAAGAGTAAGTGGAAGCATGGCTGTAAATCTTGGTAAAAGACTTTCTAACTTATATTATTCCAACTGTTTTTACTTCAGAGAGGGACGAACCGAAAACTATTGTGCTTCTACAAGTGTATAGCGCTGTCCTATGGAATATTCGGGAAGAAACGAACGAAAAGAAAGCAAAATCTATAATCCCTCCAATTTTCAAAAAGATTGGATAATAAATAGCCGAGCTAAATAAATGTTGCACACTTTTCGGCTTTCCCCCTCAAGAACACAGGAAGGCTATTAAACATTTCTTCCCCTGAGTAACGGGTATATCGAAGTCGGACAGGGCTAACTTTAACTTACACTCTTGTTGTTGGTTTCGGGCAAAAATAGTTAGGTTTCTTGAGTTCATTTTATTGGATAAAAATTTGAAAAATTTGAACTACGTTTTTATACTCTGTACCGAAGGTACATAGAGTATATTAAGTTTGTGCAAAAGTATGTAACAGGGAGAAGGAATCGTTTCCGACCCTATAAAGTATATATATTCTTGATCAGCATCAACAGCCGAGTCGATATAGCCATGTCCGTCTGTCCGTCCGTCCGTCTGTCCGTCCGTCCGTCCGTATGAACGAAGAGATCTCAGAGATGGTAAGAGAAAGAGGTTTGACATGTATGGGGCATATATTTCTTATACTTGCAGGCAGATCAAGTTTATTTTCAATTTTTGCCACGCCCCCTCGCGCCACCGCAATTTGGAAAAAACGTCATATCTCCTACAGTTTTGGAGATAGATCGTTCGTTCCTTCTAGAGATACCTTGTAAACAAAATTATTTATCGATTTGCTGAAGGAATAATAAAGATCGGATGAACGATACTCAAGTTATGTGCAAAAAACGGCCACTTAACACCACCCACCCCCCCACCAATAACCACAGCAACATACCCTAACCGTTCATCACAGGCAATCTTAGTGCGAGAGAGAAAGAGAGAGAGAGAGAGAAACTTAGAGAGCGCACCGCGTTGTGCGCGGGGTGTTAACTGGCCGTTTGACTCCTGAGCAAATGCGAGTGTAAGGGTACAGAGTATGTTCTAGTCGGGCTTGACCGACTTTCTTTCTTGTTTAAGTTAAGCATGTTGCCTCAGTCCCATCAACATAAATTCATGAATTAGGTGCCCACCAATTCTTTTGCTATAAATGAAATAAAATACATACCGTTTGTCAGAATCAAGGCTGCAAACCTTTGAAGGTACGCTCCGGGGTTTCGAACCAGATGCAAAGTCTAAGTTTTTGGACCGGTTCCTTTATTTATCGATTATGAAGCTTGGTTCATAATTTCTTTTGATTGCAACCCTATTTTTTACTCACAAACACATGACAATATCATGGTGTCTTATTTGCTCTCACAAGTTGTTGTATTTTGCGTGTTTGTAACGATTGTGTTACTCGTGTGCGCGCTTTGCTCGTGAGCAGATCTTTGATTTCGATAACAAGAGATTGGGGCGATTCGTGACCGAAGCTACACTTCAACGCGAGTATTTGTACTAAGCAATACACGAGCTGGCAAAAACAATAATCCGCCAATACACGAGTGCTTTTGCACTTTTTATACACTTTACTCGTTACACTGAGAAAAAAAGCAATCTAAAACCAAGATTATAAACTTGAAACGAGACGAAACGGTGTCAGTATTCGACAGAGACTATATTCTTTATTATATTCTCAATTTAAATCTTCTTTTATACTCGACCTTACGATGAAACAATCTCATTTTTTAATATGAAAAAAAAGAAAACTAAATTAAGTATTTTTTATTTTTAGGTGATGGGTGGGGAAAGGGAAGGGTGTTGTGATTGGTGTAGGGAGGGGTTTGTTTGTTTTAGTTATAAACATTTTCTTTTTTCTGAAAAATGACTAGCACTCAGTACCTTCTGCGCACTGAAACACTGACATCACCGCTTTACAATCGAGCGTCAACTGCTAGGCTTGCAGTATAAGAGCAGAAATTTTTGCAGCCTGAGTTCTTATACTGCAACTGGCTGCGCTTAACAATTGACCGCCTACGGCAAAATCGGCTAATCGGCCGTGCCAATGTGTTATTGAACGAAGAGGAGGGGTGGTGAGCTTGCATTGCAACCGAAAATCGTTGTTAAATTTGAAATTTACAATTAAATTCGTAATATATACACTAAGATAAAACTAGAACGAATAATTTGAGTACGAACAATCTTCAAAAAACAACTATTCGTTCTTGAATTTTCAAGAATTTCGCTCTTGGAATAGAGATAAATTCGTTCTCAACGTTCTCAATTTGGTTTTTATAGGCAAGGGGAGTGAGGGCAACTTAAATTTGACAGAAAGAGAGCGCATGCGCAGTTTGTCGTTGTCCGATGCGTCCGAATGCCAACTGCGTTTATTTATAAGTGTGTTTTCGTCGCGTCGTTTAGCTTATGGATGATAGTCGAGTGGGCTAAGCTGCCCGTCATCTGTGTGTGTTTCAAGTCCCAGAAAAGCAAGCAAAAAAAAAATCAATCCATATGGATCAATCACAGTTTAGAGCAAAGTTGGGTGGTGGGATTGTTGATTATGGTGACTGGGGGGAGGGGGGAGACGGACCACTTCGGTCGGGTCGGTTGTGTCTCTCACACCCCCACCCCAAATATTCTTTTTAGGTCTTTTATTTTGAGAATTATTCGTACTAGGAGCAAGAACTGAAACTCTTGAATCAAGAATTATTCGTACTTGGATCAAGTACTGAAACTCTTGAATCAATAATGTCGGGATCAAAAATTCACTCTTGGATCAAGAATTTTGCTCTTGGATCACTTTTACCGTACTTTTGAGAATAAATGCTTCTTGATTCAAAAGTGAAATTCTCCATTTTTTTTCTGAGTGTATAATCCCTCATATTTTCATAAAGATCTGATAATAAATAGCCGGCTTTCAAAAATGTTGCATACTTTTCCTAAGAAAAATTGAAAATCAGGAAACGTTTTAATCTTTCTTCCCATGAGTAACTGGAATACCGAGGTCGGGTAGGGCCGAATTTAACTTACGCTCTCGTTTCTTATGTGTATGCTACTTTGAGAGCTGAGTTAACTTGTATCGCATTTGTAGCAAGGGTGAGCGAGCTTGCTCGTGACAGCTCGCTGTAGCTCACTGATAAGTATTTATTTCAACCGTGCGATGTAAATTGAAACTTTTTTCGTAGAAGACAAAAGAACATTACAAAATTGCTTAGAAAATGCATAGAGATCACAAAATTTATGTCAAAGCCGGGGTATGTACTAGGTTAGGTTAGGTTGTACTGTTTCCTCCTCTTCTTCATAGCTGCAACTTCTACAAAAGTCATGAAGCGTGACGCCTAGGCGTGCTGCGTATCTGCCAATAAGACAGTGACCAGTAAGGGTCCCCACCAGAAGTGAAATGTGTTCCCTTCTGTGACGTAAAAGTGTGCTTGTACGTTTTAGGTTGAATGTAGGCCACGTAAGTCTCGATACAGCACAGGAGGAAAGGGTTTTCCATCGATCCGTGGCAATACGCAGTGTTTCAGCTTTTGTGTGAAGCTTATATGTTGCCATAGTCATCCCTATCATACTGTTCTCTGAAAGGATTTTGGAGATGGTACCTATTCTGGCCAGTTTGTCCGCAGACTCGTTTCCTTCTATGTTGCGGTGTCCAGGCACCTGTATTGGGTGTATACTAAAATGTCGTGCGATCTCGTTTAGAGATAGCAATGTGAGTCAAGTGCTTTAAGGGCGGCTTCACTGTCTGAATATATAAATACGTTTCCGTCTGGCAGCTTCCTGGATGGCTACCAATTCCGCTTGGTACACACTGTAGTGGTCAGGAAGGCGGAACGACAAATTCAAATCTAAGTTGGGAGCTTTTCGTCGAGCTTAGAATCATCAGTGTATATCAAAACGAGAAGGCCAAGCTAACTTCGTCTGTGCCGAAGTTTTTATACCCTTGCAAATGCTGTTTTTGAAATGTCAGAGTTTAAGAACGCTTACATAAAAATCTAAAAAATTTTTAACTAAAACTCATTTTCCGACAGATAAACATCTGATTTCGACCAAATTTTGCGAATCTTTTTGAAAGCATATCAAATTAACAATCGCGGAGATTACGAAAGATAAAATTGAAAACAGAAAAGTTTTTCTCACTAAGACTCATTTTCCGACCGATGGTTCCTATGGCAGCTGTAAGATATAGTCATCCGATTCTAACCAAAATTTGCAAATCTGTTTGAATACATATAATATTGATAATGACCGAGTTTTATGATGCTAGCATTGAAAACAAAAAAGTTTTTCTTACTAAGACCGATTTTCCGACCGATGGTTCCTATGACAGCTATAAGATATAGTCATCTGATCTTGACCAAAATTTGCAAATCTGTTTAAAAACATATAATATTAACAATGGCCAAGTTTAAGACCGCTAACATTGAAAACAAAAAAGTTTTTCTCACTAAGACCCATTTTTTGACCGATGGTTCCTATGGCAGCTATAAGATATAGTCATCCGAACCGGTCGGTTCCGACATATTAGCAGCGTGCAGTAAAAAGAAGACTGTGCAAAATTTCAGCTCGATAGCTTTAAAACTGAGAGACTAGTTTGCGTAGAAACAGACGGACAGACAGACGGACAGACAGACAGACGGACAGACAGACGGACAGACAGACAGACAGACGGACGGACAAAGCTCAATCGACTCAGCTCGTCGCCCTGATCAAGAATATATATAGTTTATGGGGTCGGAAATGAATATTTCTATGCGTTGCAAACTTCTGGTCAAAATTATAATACCCTTTGCAAGGGTATAAAAAGCACACCGGCAAAACACACATGCACATTTTGGCGTTGCGTGTGTGTGTTTACCTACGCGAGAGCGCGCTCATTTAGCACATCTTTGTTGTTGCAAAAGAGAGCAGTATAAGCTCGTATACTGTCGGTGTGTCGACGTCTCTGCCGCAGAGCCCTGTGCAATACACTGGAGGCTGAGACGTGCCGGACTCTGGTGTATATGTTAATGGCATTGGTTCTGCTGTGGGAAAGGTTTTCCCACTCATGTCGGTTCGGTATATAGACGTTGTATTGTTTGTCGAACGTCGTTAGTGGTATGCAGTAGTCTGTAATTAGTGGTATACCCTCTTGGTCTTCGAGTATGGTGGAATGTCCCGAATTGCCTCTATACCAGGTATAGGACTCCCTTAGTCTTAAGGCTGTTGTGATCGCTAGTTGACTTGCAAGAAGGTCTACTGGTAGAAGGTGAAGAATAGTATTTAGCGCTTCCGTTGGTGTCGTTCGGAGAGCACCACTAATACATATGTCCGCACTTCTCTGTACTTTTTGGAGGTTGTTCAGGCCATATTGTTTCCCGAGTGCTGGCCACCATACTAGTGCTCCTTAGAGTAGTATGGAACGTACAACGGCTGTGTATAGCCAGTGTACTATGGAGGGCCATTTATACCTCTATACCTCCTATACCTCTTTTGCGCGAGTAAAAAGCAATGGTAGCCTTTTTATAGTTTCCTGTCCAGAATGACACCCAAGTATTTGGCATTGTCACCAAATGCAAGGCTTACTCCGTTAATTTTAGGAGGAACAAGATAAGGAATTTTGTACATTTTGGTAAAAAGAACTTATTCCATCTTAGCCGGGTTAATGCCCAAGCGACAAAAGTTTTTTTTTACTGAGCAAGTGTTGTCAGTGAAGTCTGCATAAGGTCACACTGCGCTTGAGGAAAAATTCCACATTTAAAGATGGCACACTCTTGGGTTTGTAATAATACTTTTGGGATAGTTGGAATATGCGGAGGATTCCTTATTTTCAGAACGCTCTGAAATAGATTTAAAGCCTAGTCTTTCATTAATCTCCCACCTAAAAGTATGCAATTTTTGATGATTTCTGTACGTCTTACCTTCGGGATTTGGCACTACAATAGTAGGGAATTCGGGATCTGGATCTTTTTGTTCCTCCACCGGTATCAATGGTTTCAAGCGTGCCTGATAAAAAGCCTCTCGCATAAACAAATAGCCCACCCCATGAAGCGGGGTATAGACGAAACGCAACTGGCTGCATTCATTGGTCTCCATATAAACGGGTAGCACTAGTTTCTTTAGCGCCTCATAATACTTGGAATAGACTTGCCTATAGGGATCTTCCAGCAAGGGATGACCATCCAAAATCGACAGATCCCAAGAGCTAGGGACCGGCTCCAGATGCGCAAGAATCATCTCGTGTATAACCATATCAGTGGGCGTTGTGATCTGAGCACCAGTTGTCAAGTATACCTTGTAGCCATTGTCCTCTTTGGGATTATGTGAGGCTGTCACCACAATACCCGCTAGACATTTCAGATGCAAAATCGAGAATGGTATAAATGGCGTGGGGATCATGCGATTGAATAGATACACCCGAAAGTTATTGTTCAGGAACACCGCCGCCGAGAGTTGAGCAAACCGTCTGCTATTATAGCGTCCATCATAGCCAATTACCACACCCTGAACCTCCCGCTTCTGTACACTTGGATAGGTTTCAATTAGATGATGACAAAAACCCTGGGCGGTTTGTATAACGACCAAATCATTGATGGAATCAAATCCGGCACGCATGCCGGCTCGCAGCCCTGCCGTACCAAACTGAATGCGATTGCAGAGACGAACACGCAGAGCTTCCCAATCCTTATCATTGATGGCCTGGACTACCTGTTGAAGGGTCGCCTCATTTCGATCCCAGAGAATCCAATTTCGAATCTGCTCATCCAGATCCGCTTCACCGGATAATTCCAGCGATTTCAACAGCTCCAAAGGAGTAGCTGAAGGTTTGGATTTAACTGCTGCTGCAACTGCAGCCATTTTCGAAATATTTAAGTGCTTTACTGGAAAATTTTTGTGTAGATTTTGAAAACTAAAGAGAGAGAGTTAAAAATCAAAGGCTACACCCCCTCATCCCCCTAATTTTGCACACACTGACCAATTGAAAATTTATGTGAAACTCATTTCGATTTACGACCAACAAATACGACCCCAGGGAGACATGCAAAGCGGCTAAGCACTGGGCCACCACAAATTGATCCATTGGTTTTGTACTGATGAATTTATGGCTGGCCAAGATTAGAGAGAGACGGAGAGGCGCTCCTCCTTCTACATTTATGAATTCTTCCTACCTCTAACATGATTTCAATTTGTCATCAATTATGCAAAGCGAGTCTAGAATTGTTTTAACCCACTCTCCACCAGCAATGCAAACCCGTACCAAGAACTCACATGTCCAAAGAGGTGTGAGTAATTTGCAACGGTAATTGGGTTACACAGAGGCGCATGCAACATTTATCAGGCATCGTCCTGAGGGGGGAGCAGATGGAGATGGAGTGGAGTGACTCTTTGGGGAAGGCACATTGACACATCAATTGCATTCTAAACATTCAACGCAGTGGTTACAGCTCCAACCCGTAATGGCAACGGCAACGGCTATGCACTCACAATCAGGAAACGGAATCAGGAATTGGCAGAGCCCGGCACAAATGACAGTCGGGGTTGGGCATTAGTTAGGAGCGCACACAAAATGCATTTCGCGTCAAATTGTCAAAGTGTTAATTAAAAATGGACACTTCAATGTGCAGGCTGAGACACAAACAAACACACACATGTATGTGCATTCATTTGTATGCAAATGATGGGAGGAGACACTTGAACTTGCTTTCGACCTCTCCTCATTCCGCACTTTGACTTTCCCATTCTGCTGAACAACTTTAAGGCAATTCGATGGCAATTGAAGAGACAGTGAAAGAAGTTGGAACTGTCTATCTACTGTCAACTAAGGCAATCAAGACAAAATCTGGGCAGAAAATCGGTTTTAAATCGCACAATTTTTGCGAAAGTGAAAATGGGAGCACTGCTGATTGCCTTTTTGAAGATTTCTACTTTCTTTAGTTTACCATTTCAAAAACAATGAATTTTCGCTTTACCCAAAATAGTCTTCTTCCCGACTTTAAGCTAGTTGAGTTGTTTGTTTTTACCTATTAATTTCCATTGCCAAGGCAAAGGAAATGATACAAACTTTTGTCCCGAAAATTTTCAGGGCACGAACTATTCAACCGAAACTTTTGTAGCTCTTGGTAGGTGTTCGAAAAAGTTCAAAAAGTTCTCTAAAATCAATAGAACAGTTTTGTGTAATGAGTTTTCCAAAGATCTTAGAAAAATCTGGTAAGCAGAAATATTTCACCACTTCCATATAGTTTTTGAAGAATTTTCCCTTGCCAGCTAGGAGATAAGGGGGTTTCTAAGGGCCAATCTCACAAAACCAGGAAACCGCCTGGAAATAAAGACTGGTTCTGTTCAGTGGTTCACATAGTCTAGAACCGCCGGTTCGGTTTATTCAATGGTTTTTTGATGAGCTTATTAACCCTGATCTCGGTTCGATTCAGTGCTGCACTCTTAATTTGGTATACTTCATCTTCTAGTATATTTTTATCGATATTGGCTCTTAAGTCTGATAAACGTTAATTTTAATGTGGAAAATGCTCCTTCTACTGACACTTGTGTGGCTGGAACTGCTAAAACGATTCAAGCTATTTGCTTAAGTTTATTTTCATAATAAATATTCCAATATTTAAAAATATCTTTATCTTTAGGTAAGCGCTTTACGCCATCAAACGCTTCAATGAAATTAACAATCGATCTTTTACTTTTTGATGGAATTGAATCGCTATTATTGAGTTGTTGAGTTGCATTTCCTACTCGTCTTTTCTTATCGAGCTCAAGGAATAAACTGTTATGCTTTCATTTTGGATTTTTTTGTATATTGACATACGGGTGTGTTACAGAAATCTCTAGAGATTTTGGTATAAATGATTGAATTTCGATTTAAAACTGCTTGCCTTTATACGTAATGTGCCATACACACCTGATCATATTAATAGGTACACACCGGAATTTTTTAATTATACTTTTAGTGTTGACAACTTTTTGATTTTTGGTTTTTTGTTGTTGTCAATGTCTGGCCACACTGTGACAAAGAGTTGAAAGAGGGGCTGCCCCGTATATCAAAGCTTTTCTATAAATTGCGAGTCCACCACACATTTCGACTGATCATAATAATAGGTACAGTCTCCGTTTCTCACAAGTATCAAGTGAATAATTTTGTAATCAGTGATCTTTTGGTAACTAAAGGTAAATTAAGTATAGCTCCTGTCAATACAGAGAATTAAATAATTATTTTTTTTAGAAAAAATGGGTCGAAATTCTCATTGTACTAAAAAAGAAGCTCGATTGGTTCTCAGTCTGAGAAAAGAGGCAAATCTTTACGAGCCATCGACAAGTTAATGAACAGGTCTTATAGTTTTGTTAAAAATGCATTAGAAAGAAAACCAACACAGGAAATCCGTGGAAGGCCACAAAAACAACAGAAACCCTTGACCACTACATAGTAACTTTGAGCAAAAAGGACCCATTTAAGTCATCGAAGGCTATTGCAGCCGAAATTGGGAATTCAGTTAGTGCTCCAACTATCCGAAGACGACTACAAGATGCCAACCTACCAGGAAGAATTGCCAGAAAATATCACTATGAGGCAAACTTTTGCAAGGGACCACAAAGACTGGGTAGGATGCACCGGGGAGAAAAAATGGAGAAACATTTTATGGAGCGATGAAACCAAGATAAATTTGTTTGGGAATGACTGTGAAAGGAATGTTCGACGCCCTAATGGAAAGGAATTCCATCCGCGGTTTATAAAAAAAAAACAGTCAAACATGGAGGTGGCAATATAATGGTATGGGGTTGCTTCTCCTGGTACGGCGTAGGTCCAATTTATCAGACTACGAACAAAATGAATGCTGAAGAGTACAAATCCATATTGGAAACAGTTATGGTACCGTATGCTGAGGAAAATATGCCATTACGTTGGGTATTTCAGCAAGATAATGATCCTAAACACACATCAAGGCTGTTATCTAAATTTTTCGAGGACCAAAAAGTTGACGTTCTGAAGTGGCCAAGCCAATCCCCCGACCTTAACCTCATTGAAAACTTGTGGCGAGACTTAAAAAAGAAATTGGCAAAGCATTAATTTTCAAATAAACAAAAATTATGGGAAGGTGTCCAAAAACTGTGGTATGAGACACCAGTAGAGACCTGCTAGGCTCTTATTAAAAGTATGCCAAAAAGAATAGCAGTAGTGGCCAAAAATGGAGGTGGATACACTGGATACTAAGCTAGGAAATACTAATTTACCTAAAAAAACACAGAAATGGAAATTACAATTTTTTTTCTTACCATACACATGAAGCTGTACCTATTATAATGATCGCATCTGAAAACGTATCTGAAACACAAAATGATCTCTTTTAAGTTATAATTATTATTCTATGTTACAATTAAGTTTATTTTATTAAAAATAAATAGTTTAAGAACTCAATGAGAACAAATTTTAAGTTTGAAACAATGAACAAAACTGTTTTCTCGTTACCTTAAAGTCAGAGTTGATGTGTGTACCTATTAATATGATCAGGTGTGTATGATGCCCGGCAACTAGGTTAGATGACAAAAGTTGATCGATTTGAAACCGATAGCACAAAGCCAAGTAGATTTATTACGTTCGGTTTTACCGATCTATGATCTAGTACATAGATGACCTGATGCTTATCATCTCACATATAAAGTCCTACTAGTTTAGTTCCAAATCAAATCGTTTGTACGAACATCTCTAGAGATTTCTGGAACACACCCGATTAAATGAGTTTTAGCTATATTTATACCCTTGCAAAAGGTATTATAATTGTGCCCAGAAGTGTGCAACGCATAGCAAATATTCATTTCCGACCCCATAAACTTGATCTACATATATGTCATAATCAAACATATGTCTCATACAGTGTTCAAACCTCTATCGAGCTGACAATCTTTGCGCAGAGCTCTTCTTTCATACTGCACGCTGCTAATATGTCGGAACCGACCGAATCGGATGGACTATATCTTATAGCTGGCCATAGCGAACCATCGGTCAAAAAATTGGGTGCTTAGTCGAGAAAATCTTTTTTGTTTTCAATGTCGGTAGCGATTCCTTAAACTCTGCCATTATTACAATGCTTTCGGATGACAATATCTTAATATGCTGCCATAGGACCGATACGTCGGAACATGGGTCTTAATGAGCACAAAACTGGTTTGTTTTCAATGTTAGTGTCCTCAACCTCGGCCATTATGAATATTATATGCTTTCAGATTTCCAAATTTTGGTCACAATCGGATGACAATATCGTATAGCTGCCATAGGAACCATCGAACAAAAAGTTGGTCTTAATGGGAAAAACTTTTTTATTCAATGTAAACGTTCTAATGCTCGGCCATTATTACATATTATATGCTTTCAAACAAATTTGCAAATTTTGGTCAAAATCGGATGACTATAGTCTTAAGGCTGCCATAGGACCGATCGATCGGACAAATGAGTCTTAAGTGAGAAAAACTTTTTATACCCTTGTAGAGGGTATATTCAAATTGTCGGGATGTTTGTAACGCATAGAAGGAAGCATCTCCGACCACATAAAGTATATATAGTCTTGATCAGCATGTACGAGCTGAGTTGATATAGCCATGTCCGTCTGTTCTATGCTATCTCCTCCTTATGGTACAAATACGCTGCCATACAAAAATTAGTTCAGAGAAAAAGTCTTAGTAGGAGAAAATTTTATGTTTTCATTGCTATCGGCATGAGTTAGGCTCGAGTATGTGTAAATAGCGAAATGTCTCCGGCCTCTGGGGTCAACCGGTGACCATCGCTGGTATAGATTAACATGAAGACGGAATGGTGAAGATCGAGAGTTTAAAAAAATCTCGAAATTTGGCAAAATTCTATGAGTTTCAACTATTGTAAAGATTGTCAAGTAAGATTCACTTCTTCGTTTTGTGTTTAAAATCTCTTATTTGCGGCTTAAGCTTATGTTTATAATACTCAAAATACTCAACTGATTTCATATTCATTCTCTCAATTACAAATATTAAATAATGAATAAGAAAAATCAAATTGCACATTTCATTCAATTTTATTTTTGGGGTAGTCGACCGCTGTAATTAAGGATTATTGTCATGTCCTTTGGCCTGCCTCTCAGCGCGCTTCTCCTTTGACTTTTCCCGACGACTCGCTGCGATGTGGCAAAAATATAAAAATTATTGATTATCAGCAATGGCATCTCAGCGATTTGCTGCGACAAGCCACGTTTCACTTTTTTTTGTGTGTGTGTACTTTTCACAGTTTGTGTTGTTGGTTACCAACTAGCTGGGAGCTTCCTTCTCGATCCCATCATTAAAATCATTGTGCGATATCGACACCTTGGCTGGCACTTTTTTTTTTTAGTTTTGTCCAAGTTGTTGGTTGGCAAAAAGCGAGATCGTTTCGCTTGTCGCAAGTGTTGTCAACAGGTTCTGCGGAATTTGCCGCAGACTCAAATGTTCTGGAGCCCAGGCTCTTCAGCGGGGATCGCTCATCCATCATGTGGCGATGACAAGTGATCAAAAATGCAGCAATATTTTACAGCCGTTTGCTTGGCTGGCGGGGGGGCCAGGCGGGGAACAGCTGACACATTTCATTTGCAGCTTTCTCCTTAATTGTCCTTATCACTTGGCCATTAGGTACGCTGCTGCTGGGCTGGCATTTATAAATATTTATGAGTTGTGGCAGAGATTTGAGATACTCGAACATTGATTAAATGTTTAACCAGCCTGGTCAGCGGCCCAATATGGCCAGGTAGTTCATAAATTAAAAGAAGGGCTGGTCTGCATTTGGTAGAAAATCAATTAAAAGTGTCGCCTGGCTTTGACTAACTGTTCAGTGTCCAATGCAACCAACCGACTCCAACTGAAATGTAAACAGTTCTTTGACATTTGCACGTGCCGCGAATTTTCGAATCAACTTGAAAGTGCCATTCCATCAAAGCCCAAATCAGCTGCCGTCTATCAGAGGGGATCAGCCTTTAGCAGCAGCAGCAGCAATCAGCCTAAAAAAAGAGTGGCAAGTTGTGACCATTTATGGTTGCAGCTTCCTATTAAAAATTATTATTAGTTGTTGCAGCAAATTACGGATTAATGTCCAGCCCCACCTAAGCCTAAAAATCTTGCTGATCGTGCCTGGCAATTCAAATCGAGGTGTGTTTGTATTGGAGCTTGTTTTATGGCTATGTTGAAATGATTTGGGAGATGATTAGTTAATAGATAGGGAGCAAGAGATACTGCGTTTCCAACACTTCTATGTCCGGTTACTCAAACTAACCTGAGTTTAGCCGAATTTGATTGAGATGGCGAGTATGGCGTGCCATGCTCATATTAACTTTTAAACTCTAGTTTAGTCACGATAGAAAATACGATATTTACATTGCAAGACAAACAGCTAGTTCAAACACTTTCATTGTACATTTTGTAAATTACTTAAACAAAATGTTGAAAAACGAGAAGTCCAAGCTAACTTCGTCTGTGCCGAAGTTTTTATACCCTTGCAAATGCTGTTTCCGAAATGTTAGAGTCTAAGAACGCTTACATAGAAATCAAAAAAATTTTTAACTAAAACCTATTTTCCGACAGATAAACATCTGTTTTCGACCAAATTTCGCAAATCTTTTTGAAAACGAATTAAATTAACAATCACCGAGTTTAAGAAAGATAAAATTTAAAACAAAAAAGTTTTTCTCACTAAGACTCATTTTCCGACCGATCGGTCCTCTGGCAGCCTTAAGATATAGTTATCCGATTTCGACCAAATTTTGCGAATCAGTTTAAAAGCATCTAAAATTAATAATGTACGAGTTTGAGGACGCTAACATTGAAAACAAAAAAGTTTTTCTCAGTAAGACCCATTTTCCGACCGTTGGTTCCTATGGCAGCTATAAGATATAGTCATCTGATCTTGACCAAAAATTGCAAATCGGTTTGGAAGCATATAACATTAATAATGGCCGAGTTTAAGGACGCTAACATTAAAAATAAAAAAGTTTTTCTCACTAAGATTCATTTTCCGACCGATCGGTCCTATGGCAGCCTTAAGATAAAGTCATCCGATTTCGACCAAATTTTGCGAATCTGTTTGAAAGCATATAAAATTAATAATGTACGAGTTTGAGGACGCTAACATTGAAAACAAAAAAGTTTTTCTCACTAAGACCCATTTTTTGGTTAAGGGGTAAGGCTGATGACCGGTTCAACTTGGCGAAAGCTGCGCGATCCTGGTTTACTGCGTCTCAAGCCGGCTCACACCTCCTCGTTGGTGACCACCGATAACAGAACGCTTAGCATCCGCTTCTGGCTAACGTGAGCGGCGAGCCCTCCTTACAGGGTACAATATATAGGGTTAGTGCGTCGGGCTTGGTACCCACCATCGTCAAAAGAACTCCACCAATGAAAACTGCGACAACTATGTCTCGGATACGAACCCACTCTGACGACGGCCCACGCAAACGTTTTAAGGACCACGATTTGAGGATAAGCACCTGAAATGTACGCACCCTCAACAGAGAAGATCCAGTTGGTGAATATCCTCGAGAAATATTCATTGGACGTTATCGCACTTCAGGAAATGCCATGGATTAGACAGGATGCGATATATTCTTCAGATTTTGATCAAACTTCCTAAAACTGTGTGGAAACTGCTAATATTCATAACTGGAAAGTAAAAAGACGCTACCATTGAAAGCCTAAAGTTTTTCTCACAAGATCTACTTTTACGACCTATCGTTTCTATGGCAGCTATATGCTATAGTCATTCGATTTGGATCAAACTTGGCAGAATTGTGTGATAGCATATAATACTGATCAGTAGCCAGTTTGGGAGCGATAGCATTGAAAACAAAAAAGTTTTTTCTACTAAGACTTTTTTTTGGACTATATTTTGTATGGCAGCTATACTATATAGTTGACCGATTTTCATCAAACTTGGTGGAATTATGTAAGAGCATTGAAAACTTCAAAATACGAAAATACGTTTGGGCATGTTCGCGTTGAAGACAACAAAATTTTTCTAACTAAAACTACTTTTTCGACCGATAGTTCCTATGACAGCTATATGATATAGTCATCCGATCCGGCCGATTCCGACAGCGTGTGTAGCGTCTTTGTACCAAAAGACTTCGTGCAAAGTTTGGTTGAGATAGCTTTAAAACTGACGGAGAAGATAGCATAGAAACAGACGGACAAACTTCAGCTCGTCATGCTGATCAAGAATATATATACTTTATGTGGTCGGAGATGCTTTCTTCTATGCGTTACAAACATCTGGACAATTTTAATACACCCTCTACAAGGGTATACAAAGTGGGAATGTATTCTTGTGCGAACATAAAATGACGCAAGCCAGCTTTGACCTACTTCATCGACCGCTGGCCAGCGATTGAAAAGCCGTTTGCTCCGTTTGTACTAGGCTTGGCATGCGTTCGGCTCATATAGTTGTGAATAACGAAATGTGGTACGCCTGACAATCGCGACAATATAAAGACCAAGTTGAAAGTTGGACATGCAAGCAATTTCAATTGCAACTTCCCTTCGATTTGAACATCAAAGCCTTTTTACCAACGAGCTGTTCATTATTCACATTATTTCCGTATTCCACATGCAAAGCGAATTGACAGCCCAAGTGGTTTTTGGCTGCCAAAAAGCCATTTACCAACTTTGGTGCCATCACCTGGCACAAGCACTAGGTAATGCCGAAATCTCCTGTGACTGAACTTAACCCTTACCCCATCAAGCAATCAACATTTTGTGGCCCTGCAGCAAAGTGGAAATTCGTGCACACACGACAGCCGCAGTCACATCTCCAAATCCTTTTTTTTTTGTGTTGATTTATTCTTTTATTAATGCGCAAAAATCCAGGCAGTTTTTGTGGGTAAAAGTGCCAAGAATTCTATCAAAGTGCGACCCTTTGATGGTGACACAGACATGGAAATGGGTTGATTTTCATGTCACGTCAGGCAAGAAACGGAGCAAAATGGCATTGCCAAATCATCGCCTGATTAGGCAACTGAGTTATGCCAATGGCCCAACCACTGTGCCGGGTAATGATGATTGCCAAACCGCTTACGAGTGCAATCAAAGTTGGGGCATGTTACCCAATTAAAATCTTTGCCCGACTTGAGGGGGTGTGGCGTGTGGCTCCTGATTGCAAAAGACAATTTGACTAGCAATAAAAATGTTTGCCTCTTTTCTCAAATTGGATTTCTGACCCTTTGGTCAGCCATGTGTGAAGGTCCTTTGGCTATTTCTATTTGCATCTAATACATAAATATAATGCGTTAATTTCAAATGGAACTTTTTGCCAAAACAGAACAAAAAAATATGCAAACAAATGCTTCTGCTGTGGGTGGTAATCAAATTTGCGAGGTTTTTCCTCTTTTTCTTTGGCTTTGGGAGGAAATAAAAATGTAGAAAAAATGAATTGCCAAACCGAGTTTTCCCCAAGGAGACCGAAGACCATACAAATAAACAAATGATGTAAATTTCAGTTTCAGGCAAAAGTAAAAAAATATCCCAAAATATGAAATGCCGCATAAACAAATTACAGAAATTTATTTTGGCCAGCCAAAGATGTTGGCCAACTATATGCAGACATATGGACAGCTGAGACCTTGTCTCCCACCCCAATCGAATTAGATTTATCAAAGTTCAGTGATTTGCATTTATTTCACATTTGTCAAGCAGGAAAAGGCTCTCTCTCTCTCTTTCTCTCTGAAGTCTAGACATTAAAAACCACTTTTCATCCGAAAACTGATTGACATTAAGCCAAAGAGAAATATTTTTACGCACAAAATGTCAATATCAATTTGAACAATTTGAAAAGTGAAAATGAAATGAATGATTTGGTTTTAATTTAATGGAATTCCACAGGCAGGTGAAGTATTAAAGTCGCAACTGATAGGGCCAGGCCATAAAATGATTTTGATTAGCATATTAATAGCTTTGATGGCTGTAGTTGTTGTTCAAGTTGAAAATCAGAAGGTTACACACACCCACTCACACCCACTCACACCCACTCACATGCACATAGACCTGCCACAGAGGACACTCGAGGGTGCCATAAAAAATTCACACCACAGCAATTTTTGCAGTTTTGCCGTCATCCTCCCTCAACCTATGCACTGTCCCAGATCACAACGATGAAAATTATGCAAACGCATTATATGGTGCCTGACTTCCATAGGCACAGAAGCAAAGGCCGTAAACACTCAATATATGTTGCCGCAAGACAAGAAAGGAAATTTTCCAAAGCATTTTCTATGCAAATGTGAAAATTACATTAAACACTAAAAAAAAAAGAATCCCATAGATAAGGACATTACAAAAGTTGGTGGAGTGGGCATTGAAAAGCGTTTACAAAGCCCCAAATCAAGATGGTAATGTAAGCAAAGGAAGTCACTTAAAAGATTCTAAAGTCACAGAGGATTTACTTTTAGTAGTTATCTTTGTTATGGAATATGTATAAAACTAATAACCATCTATCCTATTCATCTACCAATGTGCTGGTAACATCGAGGCAAAGTACCTGCAGGCTACCAAAAAAGCTCCATAAGATTTTCAGCATATTTATGCACCGGGCAGACGGAAGCATATGCGAACCAATGAAGAAAATATGATAGAGATAGGTTTGACATGTATGGGACATATATTTCTTATACTTGCAGGCAGATCAAGTTTATTTTAAATTTTTGATACGCACCCTCCCGCCCCCGCAATTTGGAAAAAATCGTGTATCTTCCACAGTTTTGATGATAGATGGTTCGTACCTTCTAGAGATATCTAGTAATCAAAATTATTTATCGATTTGCTGAAGGAATGATAAAGATCGGATGAACGATACTCGAGTTATGAGCAAAAAACGGCCAGTTAAGGGCTCTTAAAGCTCCAGTCTCTTCATCAAAGTCCCACAAATTTTATGCAGCTGAAGATTGTTTTTGCAACTGGATTTGCTGTTTAAACAATTAATGTGTTTGATTTTTATTCTATGCTTTCCTCAACCAAAATGTGGGTCAAGCCAGGTTGACACCCACTTTCTTTTATGACCCGCTCGCTTCTGAAAGATGTTTGCCTTTGCATTCTGATTAGTTGAAGTGCTCGCAATAAATACGAATAAATATGCAACAATTTGAAAAACCCATCGTGGGGACAGTGTTGTCTAGAAAATGACCCTCACGGGAAATTATAAATATTTTTCTTGAACACGCAAAATAAAAATATTTAGACAAAAACAAAAAAAATAAAGAAGAACAACAACAACTGTTACGACTGGCAGCGCCTAATTGTAAACGGCCCAACCGATGGATGACACTTTATGAGTACTCTGGGCCCAGAGTTTCAAGTTGGAAAATTTTACACTACGGCCTGAAATTGAATTAAAAATGGGAGGAAAAGCAGGCGGACAATTCAGACCTCGCCTGGGGGTAGCGAACGGAACACGGGACTTAAACGGCATTAATTATGACACAGGCACGGGAGTTGCAGTTGCCGAATGGGACACAGACGGTCGTCGGTCGGTTGGTCATACGCATGTGTTCCAGCTCCTCCTGCTGCTCATGCAATTGTCAACCTGGCAAAATTTAATTGACCCAACTGGCAAATGGAAAACTGACCAAAGGCAAAGGACTTGCCACAACTGACACAGTGCCGTGGCTGGAGCGGGGAGTGGGGTCGCATAACGTTAATTCCAGGCTCTCCTGCAGTGTCTGGTACCCACCTGGGAGTGCACATTAAATAATTACCGCAAATGGGCTTGGCGATAATTTTTGCACCAAAAACCCACCGAACAATTGCAGCAACAACAACAACAACAAAAAAATATTGTAATTGTAATTGCGAAAACAATAAACAAATGTGGCACGGACGGACTGCATCCATAAATGCAATTGGGGAATTTCCCCATTCTCTCTTTCTGAAAATAAAAAAAAAAAACCCAACTCGTGTTTTATTTAATTATAGCCAACGGCTGGGCTCCGATTTGGTTGCGGATTGCATTTAATTTTCATGAAGCATTGCCTACTTTTAGGCAATGTGGCATTTAAAGTGTCTCAGTGTCACTTCCTCTACCCCAAGCAGTCCCTGGTGTCCACTTCTTTGCAGCACTTACTCCCAAGACATTCATTTCGCGTTGGCTAGTTAAAAATTCATGCTCCAGGCCTACGTTCAACCCGTTTTCGCACCTTCCCGGTTTCATCATTTACCAATTAGTTAATTTTTGGGTACGACAACAGCTGAGCAAAATCTTTCAAAATTAAGACCAACAGTTGCGGCCGTCAAGTGAAGGAAGTGTCTTTTAATTTCTTATTAGCGGTTTATCATCCCCGCGGACGTTGCTGAAGCCATTAATATGCACAGGCCGAAGTGGAACGCCATTGAAATCATTAATTTTAATGAGCCAACAACAACAACAACAACAGCATCCAACATGAATGAGAACAAGCGCCAAAAAAGGATTATGAGTCTGTTTAGTATTCAGTTAATTACTTAATAATTCGGGCAGGTGTTATTTTGGGAAAGTCAATTTATATAGTTGGCTTTTGGTCATATTAAATAGCTAGAGAAATGGGAAGGGGGAAAGACAAATTTGAAAACAATTTCTTTTGTTAATCATTATCCAGTTCATTGTTTAAGTAACAGTAAAATGAACATTGGCACACTTTGAAACTACAATTTACATGTATACATGTATGAATGGAATGAGCATAATGTTGCTTAAAATGACTTTTTGAAGCTTTTTAGGAGCGCTTTGAAGTGGAACCCACCTAAATGATCGAACCTTCTATAAAATCATCGTATAGTACCATTTCTTAGCTTCAAAAAAACTTATTCCAAGCAGTTTTACGATTTTTTTATGCAAAGATATTAAATTTTGAATACAAGATTTGGAAATGACTTAATTTTCTATTGCCCAAAGATATGCAATGCTATACCAGTAAAAAAGTCTAACCATTTGTATTCAATTCAAGTCATTTTCAACAACAACCATTGCATTCTTATGGGCAGTGTAAGTCAAATGTTATCATTTCGAACATATATATTCAAAACGGTACATCTTTTCTTAAAAAAATCGTAGAACTATTTCTGACAGGGCTTAATACCGGAACCGTTAACCGAAATAAACCGTTTCAAATCTAGTACCGGAACCGGAACCGATTCAAATTTTTTCTTGAGAACCGAAAACCGTTTACCGTTATGAATGGAACCGACAGCACCGGAACGAAACCGAAACGCTGGTACCGGTACAGTTTCGGTTTTTTTACCTTTGCAGAGCGCATCGTAGATTTGTTCACAAGTTGGAGCTCAACATACAAAATTCTAAAATATTTGCTGGCGGAAGACATCTTCAACATTTGCTCCAGTTTTGCGGCTGCAGATGATGACTTTCTTTTGCACCGGAAAGTGTGGGAATCAGATCGCAAAATTGTACGCATATTAGAACCAGCGGAGGTTGCCACAACTAAACTTCAACCGAAAATCTTGTTTTTGGTGATTTTTATTCCATTTGGATACACTGGATCTCTATCAAAACAGTTACTGGATTTCATTAAGACTTTTCTCGCACTTAAGCGTGTTTGAAACCATGAAATCATTCTTAACTGGTGGTCAGAATCCTCCACAAAGTTCCCAGAATTGTATGAGTTTTCAAAAGTCGTGCTTTTTGTTCCAGGTACGCAGGATCTCAGGCGATAAATTTCTAATGAATCCGCTAAGAAGTTGTATGTATAATAATTTTAAAAATAACGAAATTGTATTTTACTATAATATCAAAAACAAAAGTAACGCGTCTAATAAGGCTCAAAATAAGCATTTTATGCAACTTCAAACACAAATCATTAAAAATCCAGACGTAATTCCAAAACAGATTCGTGTTCAGCACCCAATTATCATCTTGATCTTTACTAATAGAGTGGTAGAATTCCGCATACAATTATCTCTTCTTAAGCTGTTTCCAAAGTTAATGGGGGTATTCACCCGCCCGGGTAAGATCTTATTATTATTTGTTGTTGTATTTTCCCGCGACCAATCCTGGTCTATTTTGGCCCCTACTGTGCTTACAACGGTCTTAGCAACACTATTTCCTGTACGAAAGTCAGGAATTTCGTGGGGGGTCTAGGTGTGTAAAAGTCTGCGCCTCGCAAGAGCATCGCAGTGAGCTGGTATTTGTTCAGAGTTGGCTGTTTTTGTTATTCTTAACTTGTACATGTGACTCCGCAGTCTGGAGTGGCCCGTGTAGAGCCCTGTCAGGATTCCTGAGGGCATTCTTTCCTTGTTGGATTAACTTTTGAGGTTGTGGTTCACTATTAATGCCAAGGCTGCAAACCTCTAAAATTTTGCAGAAGGTTTGATCCGGGAACCTCTGTTCCTGGAACCCCTGAACCCAAGGTTTTGGTTCGAACCTCGGTCCGCTTGAACATAAAAGAATAATTTTTGATTTTTTAATACTTAGTTCTTAAAATAACATTCTTTATTTCAATAATATAATTATATTCTGTACCAAAAGTAAACAGAGTATATTAAGTTTGTGCAAAAGTATGTAACAGCCAGAAGGAATCATCTCCGACCATATAAAGTATATATATTCCTGATCAGCATCAACAGCCGAGTCGATATAGCCATGTCCGTCTGTCCGTCCGTCCGTATGAACGAAGAGATCTCAGAGATGGTAAGAGATAGAGGTTTAACATTATACTTGCAGGCAGATCAAGTATATTTTCATTTTTTGCCACGCCCCCGCAATATGGAAAAATATCTCCCACAGTTTTGATGATAGACTGTTCCAACCTTCTAGGGAAATCTAGTAATCAAAATTATTTATCGATTTGCTGAAGGAATGATAAAGATCAGATGAACGATACACAAGTTATGAGCAAAAAAAAGTTAACTTGTTTTAATTGTCAAAATCATTAGCTGACACTTACAACTTTTGAGAGCTGCTTAGTTTAAATTAATAAATATTATATCTTCTAGGAACTATTCATCTATACCAGCTCTTAGATCAGAAGATCATACTTAAGTGTTCAAAAGGCTCGTTCAACTTATACCTGAGTTGATGGAACAGCAAGTATAGTTAACACAATATTTAATTCTCGTTATCTTTTTGCTGCTTCAGCATGTCTGTACTGTGCTGCTTTGCAACTTTTTTTTGGTCAGAAGTTAACAACATTTGAAATCTCGGGTCTAAGAACACTGCAGCCAATATTGGTACAAAGCTCATAATAGAAGAACGTTTATCGAGTCACTCAGATAGTAATAAACAATATTTTGATGAAGATTTTAGAACAATAGTTTTCATATAGTGTGAGTACGGAGTTTCTTACAAAGTGTGCGAACTCTACTAATGTCGAACTGAACTTCCTTCGTAACAAGTAAGAAAGTCGGTCAAGCCCGACTGTAACCACATGAGCAACCTTCATCAGCATTACATTCTTCATAGTTACATTCCTTTACTGCTCTGCTCCGTTCGGGTTCAGGTTCGAGGTGTTAAAAATATTAGTGGTTCCATTCTAAGTGCTACATACATTTGCACAACTTCATGATCCCCTTTTCCCATTTTTAATGGGAAATTGTTCTCAAATTGGAAGTCTTCAAGTCCTTCAAGTCTTTTAGGTGAAGAAGTTTTGACGAATTGAAAGCTATATTGATTCATTTTGTAAATATTTATGGCCTGCAGTTTTGCGGTTACTTTACTTATACAAAATTGTATTCGAAATTCAAATCAGATTCTTTTCAAAATACCAATAGAATTTAAAATTTTTAATTTGTACTTAATAGATAACACAAGGCGACAAAATTCTACTTTTTCCAGTATATTGAAGGGTTTGTGGTGATTCTAAATGATTTTCGTATGCTGAACACGAATCTGTTTTCAGAAATCGTCCATCACGTCGAGATTTTTAGTACTTTGAGCTAAAAGTTGCGAAAAGAACCTGTTTTGACTCTTTTCAGACGCGTTTTGTGGGCAACCTGTACTTCTGTTTTGACTTTCCTTGAAATAATCAGAAAGATCTACTCCTTAGCTTTGAAATAAACTATCATAAAAATATCTACGATTTTTTTCAATGAAGATATACCATTTTTAGTAATTGTATCCGTTTTTACAAAAAATCAATTATATTGTTGCTGTCCCAAAGTATGCAATGGGTGTTGTTGATAATTTTCATTGAAATACTATAAAAATTACTAGCATTTTGGACTGTTTTTGTAAGGCATAGTTTTTGGATATAGGCAATTTGGGTATGCTATCATATGTATTCAAAATAGAAATCGCAAATCGCTTAAAAAAAACGTACAATTCTTTGGGATAGTTTATTTTAAAGTTAAGAAATAGTAACTTACGATAATATAAAAAAAGTCAAAACAAAAGTATAGGTTGCCCACAAAACGCGTCTGAAAAGAGTCAAAACAGGCTCTTTTTGCAACTTTAAGCTCAAAGTACTAAAAATCTCAACGTGATGGACCATTTCTGAAAACAGATTCGTGTTCAGCATACGTAAATTATCTAGAATCACCACCAACCCTTCAATATACTGGACCTTGTTGCCTAGTGTAATTCTTCCGGAATTAATCCCGGACGGTTATACTGAAACCAAGTCAAGATTTAAACAACTTAGTTCGCCTTGAGGAGGAGGGTTCTATGTTATCACAGCTACAAACACATTTACAGACTTTTGCTTTTTTTGTGCTTAACTAACCGCTCTCGTTGGCAGGTTATTAAAATACTCTCAAAATATGTAATATTCTTGAAATGTTTATAATTTTACTAGTTCATTAACTGAGTGTCTACAAAACTCTTGCATTAGCATCCAAAATGAAAAGCCTGTTAGCTAATTTCTCTTTACTTATCACCCGTTCGTAACGCGCCCCCATTGAGTAGTTGGAGGTGATTTCCACTGTTTAGTGCCCAGTTGGGCATGTCCTGGCCATAGTTTGGCATAGTTAACAATGCGTGAACACAATGTGAGAAAAATTTAATTAATTTATGTCGCACATTCTTTATGCCCATTCGGGGACCTAAAAGGTAGTTTCCGACCGCGTTAATGGACACCTCCTGCTCACAGCCTATGATTAAAACTAGGCATGTTTGTCCATTTAAGCTCGTAATTTGTGTCGTAAATCACTCCGAAAGTCAGCGCCCACGCTTCGCACCTCGGGTTCGTGTGGGGTGGGGTTCCCATTGTAAAGGATGTTTGCCTAATGAGTCTAATTGGGGTTGAAAATGGAGCCGGCACGTAATCGCCAAGTGCTTAAGAACCCTTTTTTGGGCAAGTTTACCGGGTTTAGTTGCCCATATAAGTAACATGATATGATACCAGGAGGTGTCATCTCTGTACAGGGCTCAGGCCCATCATTAGCGCCATTTGTGCTGGGCAATGTGACTGGGAATGGACGGCAGGGAGGGCGGATGGTGCTGTAAAACCGGTTCATTTGCATATCAAAGGCCATAATCAACACCTTGCCAGAGTCCGAAAGCCACAGCACACAAGCACGCACACAAACATCCTGAGGTTGGAGGAGTGTTATGGCCAATGCAGCAGCATTGCAGCATTGACATGTTCCATTTGCCATTTGCATACCAAAACTCCCCCCTCCCTCTCTCAGTTGGTCATTAAACTCCATCAACATTTTCAAACCGGAATGTTTTTACGGTCATAAGGTGTGGAAATTATGTGAGGATTAATTGCCACCGCCTTACGGAAATTCATAGGAAAAATCTGTATTTAAATGTGACATCAAATGCCCACAAAAAAAAGCACAATAATCTCTAGTTTTCTTAAGTCCTCCTCAGTGGCAGCAGCACCTCTTCTCCACTTTACCAGAAACATTTCGGAATTGAAACAGTCTTCAGAGTGGCGGCTGCCCACTCCTTCCCCCGCACTTTCACTCCCCACTCAATCCCTTTGCACCAACTGGACGAAGCGAAATTCTTGCAGTTGCGCAGTTGGCGTCGTTGTCTAACTTTCAAGTGGAACCCCACACAATTCAGGGCGGAGCCATCATGGCATTGGTGGGGCTTTGCCTGAGTGCCGGGATTAGGTGCACAACTGATGTCTCTGCCCAGTAAATAGTCCCCCCGCACAGCCACTCACCCCTCGCGCTGTCTCTCTTTTACTCGCCGCTGATGTGGGTAGGGTACCCAGTCTCCTACAGTCTACTTAAATATTTTAATGGCTAACAAAAGCATTTTTCGCAACGAATTTATTATGTTTGAAGCTCAGTACATATTTATTTTTTCAGTTGAAGAAATTTTACTGGAAAATATTTTTGTTTAACTTGGAAAAATGAATAAATAGAATTATGCCAAGTGAAGGACTTTAAGGAAGCGAGATAAAATGGTAGATTTGGGTAGATGTCTTAGAAAAATGCTTTAACTTTCTCTCATTTTACTTTGCTCCATAACTTAAGGCATTTTAAGACAGTGTAAAGTATGTTTAACAACAATTTGTTTCAATTTAAGGATCATTCTAAACTTCAAAGAAAGATTAGGCTGATTTTAAGAAAACTGATATAGATCATATTCCTTGTTCAATCATTCTGTAAATGGACAAGAAAACAGAGATGGTATGTGGTGAAATAATCAGTGATTTTTTTAAGCAATTCCAACATCCAGAACATATTTAACGTAAAACAAAAAAATTGTACGAAAAAAAACAGATGTTTTCTCACAAATGTTTTCATATGTCTATCAATCTAAGGAGTTTGCAGCTCATTGAAGAAGTTTTGGAATCCAATCTCTAGAAAATCCAATATCGTTTCGGACCATGAACCAAAACTTCTAAGGGCCGTTTTCTCATGTTCCTGTTTTGGCTGAAATCGAAATCCACCTAGATTTTGCAGCTAGGTGGTTTTTATGCAATTGGTTGATTATCAATTTGGGCACACCGGCAGGACTGGAAAGGCACTAATAGTAAGTTGGCAGCACCTCTGCACTCGCCTGTTTAATCTTATGTCTATTGGGCGCCAATTTCAAAAAATTGTAAACCACCGACTCTTCGGGGTTTTCCGGTCTTTGTTTAAACATTATTTACATAATTACTATAAACATTTTTAATACGGTCTCTGTCCACCGCACTACACTTTACTACTCCACAATCCATTAACGCCTCCTTCTATGCTCGCATCATCCATCTAGTGTGACCATCCTCTCAACCATTAGCACAAGTTCGGTATTGTTATTAGGGTGCTTCAGACTAGTTCAACCGAAAGCTCAAAGCCAGTTCATTAC
This sequence comes from Lordiphosa magnipectinata, assembly GCA_037044535.1. Taxonomy (NCBI): domain Eukaryota; kingdom Metazoa; phylum Arthropoda; class Insecta; order Diptera; family Drosophilidae; genus Lordiphosa; species Lordiphosa magnipectinata. Next base: position 61,319 of record JBAMBO010003075.1, read on the forward strand.
ATTAATATGTTTACAAAATAAAGCAAGCATTTCACAGAGGAGGACAAGGGTCTTCTTCCCGCAACACTTGTTACTGTGAAGTTAACAACTATGAACTATAACAGGCAAATAATTTGGACAAATTTGTAATGAAAATTTAGCTACATAGGCCGCATTGGGGAACTTTCCGGCCATGTTTGATCAAATTATTTGCCTATGAAACTACTGCTACTAGCGTGTATGTAGAAATGCTACATGTAAATGGCACATGTAGAAAAGTTAAATGCTGCGTGGCAAATCATTAGAAAATCAGCATATTCTTAAATGACCAAATGTTTGCACTAAATTCTATTCTGCCTCTGTGAACTGATAGGTTAATCGCAACTGCTTAACTAGTTTCAGCTGCAGCTACGTATGCCCGCCAGTCGCCTCTGTCTCTTGCGAGCTAATTCCAGTTGCTCAGACCAAGCATAGTAATGTTCGCATCTCAATAACTGTCAACATCACATGCCTATTCTCACAATGTACATGCGTTTTAGAATTGTATACAATTCCTGCAGGAGCGAAGTTGATGGCATACGAGTAATCCACCTAGGATGTGTTAGTCCATTACAACCGATGTAGCAAAGCAAATGCAGTCCACAGATCTTGCAGATACGAAATTCATCGCCAACTTATAGAGGTCCATAAACGGCTCTTAAGTATCTTACGCCTCAACCATTACCGTTAATGTCCATGCTTTTGCACCATATTACAGGATTCGGATGATCGAGAGAGAACTCTACTCTTAAACTCAGTATTGAGTTCGAAGTAGCCTCGATTTGCCAGAGTGTTTCACTTTCGGATTTCAAAAATTGATCGATGTCGTCAAGTTGGTTATCAATGTGCTGTTGTATAAAATTGAATTGGGTTTATCAGACCTTAAAACTGTATTCTCCAAATTTCGCAACCCGTCGAATAAAGACGTAAGTAGAAACTCAAAGCGTGTTGATACTAGGAACTTCGTCTTATCCTCGATTGAAAACTAAACCCATCAGTTTAGCCTGCTACTCCATCTCTGAGAACGTACTGTTTATCGACCAATCGTCTGCGCCAATCAACGTCAGCATCATCATGCATGATGCTAGTAATATATATATACTTTATGAATGGTCGCAGATGCTTGATCTGTCTATGCGTTACAAACATCTGGCACAATTTTAACATACTCCATCTAGCAAGGGTATAAAATTGGAATCCTTGACCATAATCAAAACTTCGTGTTTTTTTTTTCTTTAACATGATTCAGGATAGGCAGCTTACTATTTTAACAAAAATTTGCGTTGTAAAAAGATATACTTTATGCTGGAATGCAAACCAATGTTCGCTCAATATCTCTTAAAGCAAACGTTTTGGGGGAAAACGGATCGATTGTTTTGAATTCAGCGCCACAATCAATTAGAATATAGAATGTTTTCTATCTTCGTCGGCACAGAGAATAACAAAACTGTGGGGGATCTACCACGTCAAAAGCCGTATTAGATAACGTCTAATCCGTATACCGATAAGCGTATTTCGGCCTGCATAAATTGCACACGCTAAATGTAGACGTCGGCGTGCAGAAAAACTGCATGCAACATGTAGTAATGATACATGTCAAATCGGCGGGCATGCTAGAAAAGTTAAATGCATGCTTGGGCAAAAGAGCAAAGTACTACACGACATAAGAAAATCCGAGCCACTAGCTTTCCAAATAACCACAGCGAACAGGCAATAGGTTTTCTACATTAACGTTTGGATATTGAAATCCTACATGTGCGTGTGGAAATTCTAAATGAAAAATGTAGCTCTAAATCAGTACTGAATTCTTATAGTATTCATTTAGCAAACTGCTTGTCACACGTGGCATGTAATTTTTCAAAATTAACGTTAAGATTTACAAATGCTGAATGCTAAATGTAGGAAATATACACGAAACGTGAGCAAATTTCACTCGCCCATATATAAATTATGAGAGCAAAGAATTCAAACTTGAGAATTACAAGCAAGCAAAGAATGATTTGTGCTTTTACGCAGGTCCAATACAAGTAATGTATTAGATGCCTTGCCTCACACGCAAGCCGTGGCGGAGCAGTCTAAAACATCATTCCAATCGTGTTTCAGTCCAAGTGTCCTCTTCTGCTCGGAGATAATGCATACAGAGAGCAAAAAAAAATGCAAAATCTTACATAAAAATGTAGGATTTCTACACGTTTTGACCGGGATTTTCAATCTATTACTTTTATGTAGCTTTTCTACTTGCCGCGTTTTTCTTTTCTCATTTCAAAACGTGGCATGTAGCATGTAGATATGAGAAAACTAAACGCGGCATGCAGAAAAGCTACATGCCACGTGTTGAAACGGGAAAACTAAACGAGTCGAATATTTGCATAGCCAAGTCCGTCATTTAGACGGCCTGCTTACTTCGGTTATGGTAGATGCCTTATTACTTAGAAACTGGAACCTAAATTGGAACAAAATACGGAAAAGTACCGATAAAACCTGAGAACTAATAATAAACGAAACTATGTATCTAATTTTATTCCTTTATCAGTTTATTGGCTTTAATTAAGGTGTGCTTCAGCTTGAATTGTTTAATGAAAATAAGAAATACGTTCTGCGGTGTAAATCGTAATTACTACCAAGACACTAATACGGAACCGTATACCAAAATAAATTAGAACCAAAACAGAACCCTTTACCGACTCTGAACCGAAACAAGAACAAGAAATAGCTTGAATATTAAAAAAAAATAGTCGTTTAGTTATATTTCATTGCGAATACTTGCTGGGCCAAATAAAAAATGCCTTCTGCATTGTATATCTACTTTAAATTGTCAACAAAAAACGTTAGTTTCCCCAACTGATAAGCATGACGAAACTCTATTTAAAATGTGAACAAAAACTAAACAGCAGTTCATGGCATGGCATAATGTTTATTTGGCTCCCCAAGTGCTGTATCATTCGGTTTTACGATTTCATTTCGTCTGCATATGCTCTGTGATTGTGGGTAATTGTCATGTAATAAAACGACAGAATCTTACGGGCATGTGCTGTGCTGTGTGGTGCCAGTCAGTCAGTCAGTGATGAGACAATGCCTGAAGTGAACTTTCAACCCCAAAGTGTGGCTTGACAACTAACTGAGTCAGCAAAAGTTTACAACTAAAAGAGGCTGCCTCCCCCCAAACACGTCCTTTTTTTTATCTAACCCCAGGTAATTACCTCTTGTTTAACCCACTCATAAATTATACAGATCCTTATAGCTAATATGTAATTTATGGCCTGACCACAAAGAAACAAAAAAAATCCACATTTTTCCACACACACACACATAAAACAAATGACCACGGATTTGGTGTCCATTAGCCGCAGGAAAGGTCTCATTTTGTGGTCACCACTGGCTCTAGCAGAACCAAACCCATCTCACATACGGATATGTCCTTTTTTTTTGTAGACTGGCAATCTAATTAGAAAGCCCTCAGGCGAAGCACTTGAAAATGTCTCCTTTTCGTTTTCGCCTTTAAAGTCACTTTAAATAATCCATTAGTAGTAACTTCCCCTGCCCACCACCAACAGCAGCGAGTTAAGGACTTAAAAGCTAAAACCTGTTGAGTTACTTCTCAATTCCCCAAACACTTGGCAAACTAGAAAGGAACCCGGAAACCCTTTCCTCTGTCTATGCATCTTGGCATAGATTATAGACGCTTTGAATAACAATCGATGGATGGCGCGACAATGCCGCTTCCAATGATGGGAGCTGGTGAATGGCAATGCAAATGGCTGAGACAGGAGGCTGCCTCCATTGTCTTGCTGTTGGCATTTTATTACTGTCTGGAGTGGCTGCTGCAAAGAGATTTTCTTTTCTCTTCTATTTTTTGTGAATTTGCAAAGTGAAATTTTACGATTGAAACAGGCAAAGCTACAAAAAGAAATATGACAAAAGTTGAACTGTCACCGGGATTGGCTTTCAATTGCAGTATAAAGTATTAAATTTTAATCTGCAAATTGATTTGATGACTACTTAATCGTCTGATTTGTCGTGCTTGATTAATTAATGATGATATGCCATCATTAGCCAAGTATCAGAGATTTTTAGACTAGGTCACTTCATGCTAATTAATTTTCGTGTTGTGCATATCGAATGAGCTGCGAGTTAACACAAAAGATCAGATTCGTTTTAAGACCATTTATAATACAGTGGGATCTGTTTAAGAAAAAATCAATCAAAATAGAAAGAGTAGATTTCAATCGCGGGCTTAAGTTTCTCGAATCTTAAACCACCAGTCTATTAAAGTTAAGCCCTAAATTGTTCAAGGGATATTGGTCTGATCAAGCTGAGGGTAATTGTCAATAGTATAACATACATTGCTACCTACAGCGTGACCAATGTAAGTATTATTTAAGAAAGTCGACAAAATTTCTAATTAATAAGAAATTTTCAAAGCACATGGATTCAAAAAATATTCCTGGATTTAGGTGTTTGGAGGAGCGATCGAAATTGAAATTGAAGAGAGCGGCGCAGACAACAATATGATACAGGCTACGGATGTGACTGAAGCATATATTGATAAATATAATGAAGCATGTGTTCACACCAAACCCGCAGCTTCAAAAACAGATGGCAGATTCTACTACCAAGTATGGTTGCAAAGTGTCGCCAAAAGCTCTCGGAAACGATAACCATTTACGAGTTATATGGTTACACCAATAAAAGCTGTGCTGGAGCTTGAATCTTACGACTTTTGAGTGACCACCCAACCTACGTGTTTCCTATGAAAACAAAATCTCGCAGCATCGACTTTGACAGTTTTTTTTAAGCTGCGGCCGGTGTGAATAGAGTATAAGATACCCAGGCGGACTTTACAAAGGAATGCCAATTTTCATACTGGTTTTTACACGGAAAAAATCACTACATATTTTTTTAGTATGATAGAAGTTTAAAATTCTGTTTGAAATTGTATCTACATTCTTTCCTCATATGCTTGGAAGGCTAAAGTTCACTATAACATGAAACCGTCCCTACTCTGGGTTGTGCTTTTGACAAACGTACGTAACAAGAAAGAACGCAAAGAAAAACACGATCGGTTTCCGAACGCTGTTTTTTTCTAGCACGTTCTTTTTCATGTGTTTGGAAGGCTAAAAGTCACCTTAACATGAAACGTTCCCTAGGCAGTGCTTTTGACACCTATTAATGGGAATGCAAAGACAAACGAAGCAAGCCAATGGAAAGAAGACAAAATAAAGAGGACCAAAGGGACGAAATGAACATTTTTGCGTCGTATTCTTTAATTTCCTTTGACTTTAATTTTCTAACAAGTTTAGCTTGCATTAAGATGTTGGCGTCAACAGCAACAGCAGCAATTGCGTACCTTAAAAATTTAAAAATTCAAAGTTTACTTTTATTGGAAATTAAACCGATGTGTGAATTATATGAATAATAATATAATATAGTGGTTTCCACAGACTAAACTCAGCAAAGTATGGTAAGAGTCAAAATGTTCCTTATCTAAAATTTTACAATTCCACAGTGACCTAAGAAGGAAGGGTATTCGTTCGAAAATAACAGAAAGGTGTTTCAAAGAACCAAAACCCAAGTACAAAGCGGCTACAGATGCAAAAAAAAAAACAGGAAACAGCGATCATAACAATAACAACAATCATATATAACTTTTAAAAGCCAATTAAAAAACTTATAGTATTATTATAGTTTAAATTTTCTTTTTTAATTTTTGTTCGCGATTTGGATTAAGCAAAATGGAATAAAAAATTTACAACTTCAATTGAAACTAAAAAATACACATTTTTCAAATTTTTATTTTTTTTATTTTTGCCAAAGTTCCAAAGTCACATCTTTAGTATGCTCTTTTTCATGCCATCCAAAATGGGTTCCAAAAGAAAGTGTTATTCATACATTCTTTGCGCAGTGAACGCCGCTTGCATGGAATATTCCCTTCCGACGGATGGACTTCTGAAACTGTTCTTTGAAAAAGAGAAATTGGAAGGGAAACCCGAACGATTCACGTAGTTTAAAACAACAACAAAAACCCATGCTAAAATACCAACCCAAAGAAGCATTGGGCGTGTTCAGCAGAATAATTGATCCCTGAGCAGGTATCAGAAAAAAATGTTGTATCGAATAGTTTCTGCTGTTGGAGGGAGCAGTATCATTTTTAAGTAGCGTACTATTTCTTTGATACATGCTCCTGTATCATGATACCTCAAATTGGACATTATGATGCCGCATCTCTCGAGTTCAGTATTAAGATAATTGCAAATTTATACTTGATCAGGGAGCAAGTTGTTCTGCTGAACACGGCCATTCTTTGACGGTTTCACGCCTTAATAAAAGCGAATGGAACTTTTCAGTTTTGGGAACTACTTCTTCGGTGAAAAAGAAATTGTAAAGATGTGCATTTTTCATGGTATCAGGTCCGACTTTTTGCATGCTGCATATTAGTTATAGGAGTATCGACTATGAACACATATAAATGGTTGTAAGAATACCCTCAGGCATTTGGTATTATGAAAGTTGTGAACTTTGGTCACACTAACAAGAAAGATGACGAACTAGGCGTCACTTGAAAAATGATAATTGTAGAATAAAGTCGTATAATTGAATAAAATACATTGATTTATACCAGAGGTCGCAAAAATCGGGCACCCGTTTGCCTTTGTTAGAAAACGACAGCTTTCTTGCGACCACATTGAAAAAAGGTACCGAAATAACCTTTAACTACGCTCTCTGCTATTCTCACTATTTGGTTGTGAGAGGAGAGAAACACATTTTTTTTATTTTTTTCCTCTTAGGTCTTTCTGGGACCGTTTGGCCTAATTCCCGAATTCCAAAGGTCTTCTTCGTGTGTATGCATCGGTGTGTAAGGCTCGGCTAACGATATGAATGTATGCGACGAACTATACGCGCTCTCTCGTTCTCTCTCGCATAGACTCTTTCTCTGCTTATGTTAAACTCTGGCGCAACTCTTGAGTCTAAAACCTTTTCAAATAACATTTTGAGAGTTTGGTCTTCGAGAAGCACGCAGTTTAATACCAATTGACTGAGTTGGGCCTGTTATTCGGTTGCTGTCAGACCGATCAGTGCTGTGTGGTCAACCACAGCCACTTAACAGTGAGCGCGATAACAGAACACATTCGATTGCGGGAAGCCCCGGCCTCTTTTATATTTGGTTTTTCGGTCAGTGACGTGAGCAGAGCGAACTGAAAAAAGGGTTGATAGTTATTTACGATCTTTGATTTATACACATTACAAAATTAGATTGTTTCATCTTAGAGTCGAGTATAAACGATCTTTATTCAAGATTGTTGAATTTAGATTTAAATTAAGAATATAATCTTCTGTTAAGATTTTCTCGTCTCTGTTGCCTTTTGACACTGTTTCGTCTCAGTTTCGAGATTATCAGGCATGTTCTCAATTACACTTCCAAATTTTCGAGAATGGAATTGATTCGTAATCTGGCAACACCAAAACGAAAAAAGTTTTTAAAATTATTGCTGGTTAGTCGGTGGAATTAAAAGTAAATGCCATATTACGCACTCGTACAGTTGCTAGATGTACATAAAGTGAGTTATCATTAATTCTCTGATCAATTTAGAAATTGTTACTGAATCTTGATTTTGATTTAAGTCTATAATGACTTACAAAGAAATTTTTTTGCGAAACGAAAAATTTAGCCTCATTTTCGATCGCTACGTTTGGTGTTGTGGTTTCTCTCTTATGTATCTTGTGCTAATCTCGTTTGGACCGGCGGTTTGCAAAAAGTAAAATGAGAGCAATATTATTCCAAATTGAGAACACAAAAATGAATTTGAAGCGGAATGGACTTGAAAACTTACCGGTATAATCTTGGATTTAGATTGATTTTTTTCTCAGTGCATTAATGTTGCTTCAAAACTAACTGAGTGGCAAAGTTTTCTTTTTGGGCATATTTGTAAATGTTTATATTAATATCAATTAATATATTTTAAATTAAAACAAGAAAGAAAGTCGGTGAAGCCCGACAATAACGTACTCTGTACCCTTACTACCCTCGCATTTGCTCACGAGTCAAGTGAGGCAATCTTAGTGAGAGAGAGAGAGAGGGAGAAACTTAGAGAGCGCACAACGCGGCAAAAATTGAAAATAAAGCTGATCTGCTTGCAAGTATAAGAAATATATGTATGTCCCATACATGTCAAACCTTTATCTCTTACCATCTCTAAGATCGGTGCGTTCATACAGACGGACAGACAGTCATACTCACAGACGGACATGGCTATATCGACTCGGCTGTTGATGCTGATCAAGAATATATATACTTTATAGGGTCGGAAATGATTCCTTATACCTGTTACATACTTTTGCACAGACTTAATATACTCTGTGTACCTTCGGTAGAAGGTTAAATTGGATATAATGTGATGGACCAACAACAACAGTCAGTATTTTGCCTTAATTTTCCAACTAGACATCTATTGCGTTGGGTCGTTTGTATTTGGTTGCTGTTTGCATAAAATTGGTCAGCTGTTCCTTGGATAAGGAAGAACGAATCTTAAATTTACGTTTGATTGACTTTTTCAAAAAAGGAAAAAAGACCCAAAGAACCTCATAACTTATTATAACATACAGAAAAACTAAAACAAACAAAAAGACGATTAAATATATTCAATTGTTTGATTATGGCATGTGATTTGACTTATCCAAGCTAAAAACTTTAATGACTTCCAAAGATTCCTAATGATATGCGATTTTATAAAGAACCACAAAAGAGTTTTTTCTTTCATCATTTAAATTTATCATTTTGTTTATTTGCTTAGAGTGTCAAAATTATACTTGGCATTTTTACAATTTTCTTACAAATTCCCAAGTTTATAAATAAACATCAGCTGAGCTCAGCTCAAGTCTATTGTTGTGCTAAAACGGTTCTAAGATTCTCAGTCAAGTTGGAGAAAGTTTGTCGAACCATAACAGAAAATCAGTTCATAATCAATAAAGCTTTTTTTTTTCTTTTTTTGGCGAAGAAAGCAGAACATTAATTTGCTTGATAGAATGGCGAGAGAAAGATCGTAGAGATCGCAGAAAGACAAAAGGCCAAAAACACAATAAATCAAATGTATCTTTGTATCTTTGTATCTTTCAATGCTTGTATCTAAAACTATTGCTCGCGTCATTTAAATGTAAATGTTTGATGCCAAATTTGCATATAGACAAGACGCCATGTAATTACCCAAGAACTAATGAAGCAAGATTTTTGTGCGGCTATGAATCATTTGTAGAGAGCGAAGGTCGCGTCGTCAGTTTCAGTTTATTTGGCAAGGCGAAGGCTAAGTATGAACGAAACTCCAGACGGGGGTTAGGTTTTCAACTAAAGTATGTATTTTTTTTTTTTTTTTGTGGTAATTAGCAATTATAATTATGGTGAGTAATAATTTAACTAAGCAGAAAATCACAATAAAGCAAACGTCTAATGCCTAACCTCTACCTCGTAGCGCTGGTAATGCGGAATGGGTTCCGCCTTGCTCTTAACTAAATACTTGGAGAACTCCGCGGGTGTGCGGAACGCCTTGATGGGGAATTTGCCAAAGCGACCATTGGTCTTGGACACCACGTAGTAGATGGGATAGGGACCTGGTGTCATATGGACGGGCAGTACTTGGCTGGAACTGGCGGCGGTCATCATCATGTCGGGATCAGTGTCGAGTATGAATTTTAGTTGCTTCTGCTGCTTCTGTTTCTGCTTGGGAAAAGCTTTTAGTTCGTTGTTGTATGTGAATTTCAAGGCAGGCTGCTGCGTTTCTTCACCAATGAGTTTGGCCGGCCTGGGACGACGCATACGCTTCGAGTCCACATACTGACGTGGACGCAGGGGTTGGATTTGAAAGAGAGCCGAGTTCATCTGATTGCCAGTGTGATCCTTTTTCGAGGGCAACTCCTGGGGCATGACTCGTATAACCTTTTGGGTTTGATTCTCTATGCTGATGACATCCTCTTTGATGGTATCCTCTGGATCCTCCACAGCGTGAGCTAAGCCACAGAAGATGGCCAAGAGTAGGCAAAGCAACTGCAAGAAAGTACAAATTTGGAAATCTCCAACCATCCAATCATCAATCACAATTACCAATTGTTGTCGAGTGCTCAACATTGTGTACTACGTGGTTCTGGTTCTGTTTTGGGGTTACTGTTGTTGGCTGGCGCCCACTCCGCTCTAGCGACTTGTGTTAAATGCTGCCGTTTGACGACTGAATTCTGAATCTCCGATCTCGCTGCTGGCAATGGCAACTGTAAGCCGCTGAGCTCTGTACCCCACCTTTCCCCCTTCCCTACTTATGCTTTCCTAATGAAGTGTTGAACTTTTTGTTATTCGCGCGCTTCTATGGATCGTCTAGCAGCCAGAACAAATTATGAGCCAAATTTATGTAGAGGCCAAGACAACAACAAAAATTGTTAGTTTATTTTTTGTTGGCCTTTTGTCATCCCAAAGGCAAATGATCGACGGCACAGTGGGTCAAAACTTATGGGCAGAAATTGTGATTACCTCACTGATTAATTTACCCCCTGCCCCTGCCCCTGCCCCCCACCTGCCAATCACAACCGTCCTCGCATTCGATTGACGTTGTTTCATTGTTTGATTTGAAGATATTTTGTCAAGTATTTTATATTTATTTTATTTTCAGCTTCATTAAGCTCGCCTCAGTAATTATTGTAATGGCATTATTTATGATTATTTATTTGCGAATGTCGGAGATTGCGCATTGTGTTAGTTAAAGGGGCGAGTGTTTAAGCAAATATAGAAAATAAAATGCAATAATTAAACAAAGACTTCACGAATGCTTAGACAAATTCCGGCTAACTTTTATTATAAGTAGCTATAATTAAGTGTAATTTAGCTGTGATAAAATTGATAATAAAACTGATAATAATCATTCGTTGAACCAGCTTGTTGTTCACTAACAATAGTTTAAGACGTAGTAAAACACTAAAACTCGACAATCCACTTGAAACCTTCAATGAAATGAATGGGGATTTGGTTTCTATGTAAACAAGTTGACATCACAATGTGAACTATTGAACCGAGTCATTCCCTATAAAATTTGAAATTAAATTTCATATTATGTGTAAACTCAGCGGTTAAGTTCTTCCTGACCATATTTCCTGATAACTTAATTGGGTAGAAGCAAAGAATATCTACACCCTGTCCTTATCTATACCTTTCGTTTCATTGTATAATCTTTGGTAGAAGTAACGAAACTAGATTCGAAACCAAGCGGAAAAATATTAATTTCCGGGTTAGTTTGTGACATTGGAAGATTCCTTTGCAATTGATCGCTATTGGAATTGTAAACGCTTGTGATTTTGGACCAAACACGATTGATTCTGAGCCGGAAGGCAAAGATCGATTTAGTGGCTTTTAAAGGCTCGTTTTAGCTGCCATTTCGTTGTTTGTCCAAACCACGGTTGTCACACTTGGTGTTTTTGCACCAAAAATGGTGTTTCTTTTTCCTGTTGGTGCACTGGCACTTTTTTATTGGAATTGGCTCTTTTGCATGGAGCCCGAAAAAGACGTAGATATTAAAAGAGTTTCAAAAATTCTGCAAAGTAAGACCACACATAATTTTGGAAATAACCATGACAAGATGGTTGCGCGAGCCCGCTTGAGCAGTGGGATGTTCCCAAAATATTTTCCTTCGCTCTGACTGTAGAAGTTCATAATTTAAGCCAAAAGAAATAGTTAATTTAATGAATAAACCAGAAATCAAAAGGTATTAAAATTGTATTTCAATCAGATCGAGACTAGAATCTACTTTAAAATCAACACAAGACACCAAAATTTTTTTTTAGTCAGAAAATTTAAGGTTTGGGAGTGATTCTAGATTATTTACATCTGCTAAACACGAATCTGTTTTCGGAAATGGTCCATCACGTCTAGATTTTTAGTAACTTTAGATTACGGCGCTTTAGCTGTTTTGTGCGTTTAGTTTGGAGTCCGATATTTTATTTTGACTCCCTATGATATTATCTGAAAGTAGAACTCTTCAACTTTCTAATAAAGTATCTCAAACAATTCTACGATTTTTTTAAGCGAAGATGTACCATTTTGAATACATGTCTGTCTAACAAGCTACAGAATAAATTCAATGTTTATCTGGCAAATGGCAGCTATATAGGAGATGGGAAATCGTCCCTTAATGAATATGTGAAAAAAGTATTTGCTCGTAAAGTGGAAAATTATTAATTGATGTTATATTAGTATTTTGACTGACGGACCAATTTTTATTCAAACTTCTTAAAACTTACGTTGTTTGTTTTACAGTTTTATCTTTGTAACCACTCATCCGATTGTTTTAAAATTTGGACACAATATACACTGGTCGGCATAAGTATTTTGACAAAGAAATTTTCATAAATAAACCATTATATCTTTTAAACAAAAAATCCCAAATGTTTGAAATTTTTATCGGATGCTGGTGTAACAGTAAGCTTTCAATAAAACATAAAAAGTACACAATCAGCTGCTTGGGTTAGAAAATATAAATCAAAATGTGCAAATGGCAGTTGGCATAAGTATTTTGACAGTTGATTTATTGTCAGCACAGGACCTCAAATGATAAAAGAATGATTGATTCCAGACAAGTTTATCACGCTGAACCCAAATCTGCCTTTAGAAATTCCATATCTTTAATGGATTAACTGTAATTTGGACATAAAAATGCCGAAAATTGCTAATTTGACCATTTTCCCCTAGACCCTATATGCTAGAAAACATGATATTTTAAAAAACTTGATTTGTTATGTAATAGTACTTGTTTTTATCTGTAAAATGTAGTACATGTGTACAGAACAGAAATTTGAATAGAGTTTCATTAGCTAGAGTAATTGAATTTTTGGATCCAGTCAAATCATAAATGTTATAAGAAATTTAAAATCGAAACAGGCCTAGCAGAAACTTAATATAATATAAGATCTTTCATTGTGATTATCGGTTTTTTTGCCATGTCATTTAATTTTATTTCAGTGTTAACCACCATGAAATAGCTTCTAAGAATAAATATTTTATTGTTCTAGTCATGAACTAAGCTTTCCCGTTTTCTAAAAGTAGGAGACTTTTATACCCTTGTAGAGGGTACTTAAAATTGTCCAGATGTTTATACCGCATAGAAGGAAGCATTTTCGACCACATAAAGTATACATATTCTTGATCACATCAAGATGACGAGTTGAGTTGATATAGGTCCGTCTGTTTCTGTGCTATCTCCTCTCTCAGTTTTAAAGCTATAAAGTAAGTACAAAGACGCTGCACATTTGTGGGAACCGGCCGGATCGGATGACTATAGCATATAGGTGCCGTATGAACTATCGGTCGAAAAAGTAGTTTTGGTTAGAAAAATAGAGGAAATCTAACCTTGGCTCGACCGAATTTTATATACCCTTGCAGCTTGATGGCGCCATTACTTTGAGCATTTGCTTGCCAGTTTGTTATATGCCAGCTATACAATATATTCATCCGATTTTGACCAAACTCCCCAAAATTGTGTGGAAACTGATAATATTCACAACTAGAAGGTATAAAGACGCTACCATGGAAAACAAAAAAGTTTTTCTCACTAGAACTTCTTTTTCGACCGATAGTTCCTATGGCAGCTATATTCTATAGTCATCCGATTTTTATCAAACTTGGCAGATTTCTGTGGTAGCATATACCACTGATCATTAATAAGTTTGGTAGCGATAGCATTGAAAACAAAAAAGTTTTTCCTACTAATACTTTTTTTCAGACTTATCTTTTGTATGGCAGCTATACTAAATTGTTGGCCGATTTTCATAAAACTTGGAATTATGTGAAAGCATAGAAAACTTTGAAATACGAGGTTTTGGCAGGTTTGTTTCTTTTTGATAGTTTCTATGGCAGCTATATGATATAGTCATCCGATCTTGCCGATTCCGACAAATGTGCAGCATATATGTACCAAGAGGTTTTGTGCTTTGTGTGTTTGGTTAAGATAGCTGTAAAACTGACGGAGGAGATAGCATAGAAACAGACAGCTACGAACCAGCTTCTAAAGATAGTTAGTAATTAGCATTATTTATCTATTTGCCAAAAAAATGATAAAGATCGGATAAACGATACTCAAGTTATGAGCAAAAAACGGCCAATTAACACCCTCCCACCCACACCCCTCCACAGCATTCTATTCAACAAAGGCAATCTTAGTGAGAGAGAGAGATAGAGAAACTTAGAGATTAGCGTATAACAAAAATATTGCGCTATATCCTTTGACTCTTTGGATGTATTACACAGTGCTACAAAATTCAACTTTTTTAATGCCTGGGAACGGGACCAATAAATTATGAAACTAGAGGCATCAGGGAGCAACAACTCATACCCAGTTTTTCTTAACCACGTTAAGTTCGCGTTTAATGGGCACATATATACAGCTACAACATCTGTTGCTGGTTAAAAAAATGTGAGAGCTAAAATTTTGGAAAATTCACAAAAGATGAAGGGAGTCACCACAATTGTTATACTAAATTCCCGCCTCCAATGGACAAGAGGCTAGTACCCCGCCCATAGAGGTCTAACTTAGAAAATGGAATTAATGAAAACCACTCGATAGAATTTTGTAAGATTTTAAATATATTGTGATGCTGACCAATAAAATGTGCCCTTAAGAGATGGTAACATGCATCGAAAAACCGCTATAGCGGGTACCACATTTGACATCACCCATTATCGAGTCCATATAGGCCATAAACTAGAGATAAAAATAGAATAGAGTCTGTGTGAGCGCCCTTCTGGGGCTGGGCGAAGATTCGCATAGATTTTATTGTTGTTACACACTTCGAAGCGAGGAAATTGCGACGGAATTTCTTATGCGTCTGAGTGACGCCAACTGCCGAAAAGTAAATCTTGGAACAATGGCAGCAGGGGCGTGCCCACCGCTGATTTAATATATTGCCCTGTCTGGTCGCATTCGGATACCGCGGGGAAAGTTTCTTCTTCAACACCTCATCGATTAGAAAATGTAATAATTCGAATGTGCAACGACTGGAGAATGCGGCGGTTACAAGAACCTATTTGAATGTTATTCGGGATCAACTTAACATCAATCGCTGTGAAAAATGAGTCGATCCTGACCTTTTCAAAAGTTTTGGGAAAAGTCGCTGTCAATGATTCTACAAGCTTTGGCAGCCCGGATTAGCCGGAGCTGAGACTGAAAACCTGGCACTTCGGATATGCCCCTCGGTCATGAGATTAAGACAGGCAGGTCCTAGTATATGGCTTCTTTAAGCGTTTAAAATCGGTACTGGGAGAGTTTTATGATCAAATTTGAAGTAGAAAGCTGATAAAGGCCACTTGAGTGGCTTCCACTTACCCAAAGTAGTAATCATATTTAGTAATGAATAAATAATCTAATTAATTGATAGAAAATATATATTGCATACTGACTACCCATAAAGTTGTCCCATCAAAATCATATGAAAAGTAAGTCATTCATATTAATTGCAAAATCGCACGTGCAATTCCATGTTTCCAAATGAAACCACAAATCACAATCAAGGAAAAAGCAAATGATGGGCTTGTAATAATTATGATTTTTATGGTGGGGTGGGTTGGAGCTGCCTCTGCCCACATGGTTAATCATTTTCTTGGGCCTTTTTACCGCCTGCGCCCAACTCTTGTGCATTTCTCATTACTTTTGCTCATTTCGACATTTCATTTCATTTTGTGTATGGCGAATGTGTAATGAACTCTGGGCAGGCACACACATACACACACACACACTCGGAGGCATGACGAACAAAGTGTGATATCGAAATTTCCCAAAGGATTCAACGCCAGCCATATTTTTGCACGCCACGAAAAAGATTCCTTTCTGGTAAAAGTTTGGTACGGTTGAAGAAAAGAGCTGCTGTCCATGGAGCGGGGATGGGTGGGGCGAAATTCAAGAAAAGTTACTCAACTCGGGTCGTATAATCAAGCGTAAAAATGCGAAATTAATCAACTTCGGCGAGTTGTGCGTCTCAACTTAACAACGCAGAAAAAATTGAATTAAAACTTTTTCCCCTGCACCCTTTTTGGCGGCCCTTCTAACTTAGGATTTACTTGCCGCTCCGAGTTGTTATTCAATTATGTATTTGCGCTTGTCCTGCAGTAAAAATTACAATCTACACGACAAGTCAACAAAATTATGAACACTCCTGGCCAGTAAAAAGTAAATAAAAAACTTTTCTGTGCGACAGGAACCATTTTTTTATACTTTCGTTTGGTTTCTCCCCATTTTTGGTAGAATTTTTCTTGGCTGGCTGCGGTAATTGCAACTCTCGCCCGTCCTGGGGGAAATGTGAAACAATAAATGAAAATAAATGAATTTTTGTTAGTCGAATGGCCACCACAAGGCTCTTCTTCTCTGAAACAGCCGCGGGCAGCCACAAAAATCTGTAGAAAAATTTCATTAATAAAAACACACAGAAAAAGAATTAATTCAATCGCAAAACCAAACTGGCGGTTAACCGCTAACTTTGAATATTGGTCGTATTTGTCTTAACTTCATTTGCCAGACATTCGCAATGAAATGTCACACTTAACGACTTCAGCAGCAGCAGCAGCAGCAGCAACAACCCCTTTCCAATAACGAATCGAATACTTACTCCTTTTTGGACCCACTCAGAAATGCAAGAAGACAATTTTCAAGCGAGTCGAAAGCCATTTGATCAAAAATTAATGTGTAGTTGGTACATTTTGTGACATTATACGCGTGTCAGACGGGTTACAAGTGAGTAAGGCTGAAAAAGGGGGGGAGTATGGGAGCAAAAACTAAGATGGGGAATAAAAGTTTCAAGAAGTTAGGCACAGTGGTGCGTTGATGTTCGAAAGTTTTAGCAATCGAAATGTCGGTTAAAAAGGTAAACTCTGAATAAGATTCATATTCTAGGATACAAGCCCCTTAAAATTAAGAAGAGATTCCAAGCCGCGAGACCCTTTTCAACCTCCTAACATAATAACAACAATATATCCGGAGTGGAGCGAAGCGGAGCTCCAGTTCGCGGGATCGAACCAAAATGTACCAATGTTAATGTTCGAACCAAAATTTTTACCAATGCTAATGCTCAAAAATTTTAGGTTCGAGGTTTTTTGGTGACGGTTTTGATTCAAACCTCGGTTCGTCTCACGTTTTTCCCAATCAAATTGTTCAATATACAAAATAATACACTCAATTTCTTCATATTTAGAAAAGTCGACGTTCATTTAGCAGTTTCAATTACTGAATATCGCACAGATATTTTTCTATATCGTCATCTTTTAAAAGTGATGTTGAAAGAATTTAAGGAATATTTTACCAATGTGTAAACCAAGGGTGCCCAGAGATCTGTGCGTTCATATCGACTCGGCTGTTGAATCTGATTAAGAATATATAAGGTTGTCAAAAAAGTCTTGCGGCATTTCCGCAAGCTTGTCTTTGCAAGCGCGTAGTTCTAGTTGTATTCGTCGCATCGGTTCACGCTAGAGCTTTTTGGAAAGCTCTTTTCACGCGCTAACACGTGTTTGATTTATTGTTGTTTGTTTTTAGTCGTTCGTGAGTTATAGCGTCGCAAACATGGAGCAAAATAAAGAGAAAATACGGCATATTTTACAGTACTACTACGATAAAGGCAAAAATGCATCATATGCTGCCAATAAAATTTGTGCAGTTTATGGACCCGATACAGTTTCCATTTCCACCGCACAACGATGGTTTCAACGTTTTCGTTCTGGTGCAGAGGTGATCGAAGATGAGCCACGGTCCGGAAGGCCTGTCGTCGAAAATTGCGATAAAATCGCTGAATTGATCGAAAGAGACCGGCATAGTAGCAGCCGTAGCATCGGCCAAGAGCTGGGCATGAGTCATCAAACCGTTATAAACCATTTGAAGAAGCTTGGATTCAAAAAGAAGCTCGATGTATGGGTGCCACACGACTTGACGCAAAGAAACATTTTTGCCCGTATGGATGCATGCGAATCGCTTCTGAATCGCAACAAAATCGACCCGTTTTTGAAGCGGATGGTGACTGGCGATGAAAAGTGGGTCACTTACGACAACGTGAAGCGCAAACGGTCGTGGTCGAAAAGCGGTGAAGCTGCCCAGACGGTGGCCAAGCCTGGATTGACGGCCAGGAAGGTTCTTCTGTGTGTTTGGTGGGATTGGCAGGGAATCATCCACTATGAGCTGCTCCCCTATGGCCAAACGCTCAATTCGGACCTGTACTGCCAACAACTGGACCGCTTGAATGCAGCACTCATGCAGAAGAGGCCATCTTTGATCAACAGAGGCCGAATTGTCTTCCATCAGGACAACGCCAGGCCACACACATCTTTGGTGACGCGCCAGAAGCTCCGGGAGCTCGGATAGGAGGTTCTTTTGCATCCACCGTATAGTCCGGATCTCGCACCAAGTGATTACCACCTATTTCAGTCCATGGCGAACGCGCTTGGTAGTCGGAAGTTGGCCACAAGAGAGTCCTGTGAAAATTGGCTCTCCGAGTTTTTTGCCAATAGGGAAGCGAGCTTCTATAAGAGGGGCATTATGAAGTTGGCATCTCGTTGGGAACTCGTCATCGAACAAAACGGCGCATATTTGACTTAAATCGCATTATTATAACCAATTTTATGAACAATTGAAAATTCAATAAAAATACCGCAAGACTTTTTTGACAACCTTATATATACTTTATTGGGTCGGAAATGATTCCTTCTCCCATACAAACTTAAGATACTCTGTGTACCTTTGGTACAGAGTATAATGACAGCACTGTTTTTAACAGAATTTTAGTGTTTCACAATCTGCGAAACAGTTGATTCAGAATTGTGTGATTATTTTTAGCGAAGAACCATTTTGAACACATATGCTCGATTATAATAATATAACAAAATTGTTTACTACCCAAAGTTATGCCTTCCAAAAATAGTAAGTCAGGCTAGTAAATTGTATAGAATTCTAATGAAAAGTTTCAACAACACCTATTGCAGTGCCACAAAGTACCAACCATTTATAGAATCTCTTGTGAATTCGTAAACAAGTACTAAAATCAAGGCTGCAAACCTGTAAAATTTTAGTGAAGGTTCGGTCCAGAGGTTCGAACACGTGGTAAAGAGTAAGGTTCGGTTCGCGGACCGATTCCTGTACTAATCGAACACAAGGTTTTGGTTCGAGTCTGGGTTCATAGATTGTTAAATAGTTGACAGATTTTTGCCTCAACATTCGGTCAGGTGAACGCGTCCAGATTACCAAGTCGACTGGATCACATTAGATATTGTTATCATTCATAAGTGTTCTAAAAAGTGTTTCAAAAGTGCCTGGTCTTCGGGTTTTTTGAAGCCTCACCTTCTATGTACATACCCGGCCAGATTTTTATGAAATTTCTGATCACATTTGAGTCTTTTTTGAGTCCTCTGTCCGATTAAAATAGTCATACATAATTTTTTTTTCGGTAGAATATGGTGCCCAAGCCGAGAATCTTCTTGAAGGATCGTTTATAGCCCGTTTTTCTCATCAGTTTTGACTCATTTTCGAGTCATATTTCCAATCATTTGCGAGTCTTTTTCTAGTCGTACTTCAATAAATCACGTTTTGAGCACATCCATGAATCTTTAATCTTTAAAAGAGCTTAAAAAGGACTCATCAGGGCGATTCTTGTTTAAATGATCTTCCAAATGCAGTTGCTTTTCCCTTTTACGACTATACTTATGTTTTTCTTTCTTTTCGAAATCGCAATATGGACTGGATTTTAAAAAAAAGCATTTTTCATTATCAACTCAAGCGATTCTGTACTATACTATAAAATAGTTATTTTCGGTCATAATATTGAGAAAACTAGAAAAGATCTTAAGAAATTGACTGATTGTTTGTGATTGTTTGAAACGGGTTCCGTTCAGGACCGGTTTGCAGCCTTGGTCAGGATTGATTATAATTCAATACAATCAACACCATTTTAAACAGAGATAACTCACAACATTTCGGAATAGGTAAGTCTGGACAGGCTGTTTCGAAATTTTACCACAATTCACTCATTAGCAGACGTTGTGTCTTTTCACACTTCAAGCCCTATTCAAACTCTGTTATTGAACGGTCAAATTGGCCGAATAAAGACTTAAGAATTAAACTTCTGCAAATTGCAGTCTGAGATTTCGGTTTGTGAAATTCAGCCTGAAATTATGCTATGGGTTTTGAGGTGTGTTTTTTTGTGTTTGATTACTAAATATCTCTAATAGGTAAAAACCATCTATCTACAAAACTGTGAGAGATATAATGCTTTTTCCAAATTGCGAGGGCAGCACGGGGTGTGGAAAAATTGGAAAATAAACTTGATCTGCCTGCAAGTATAAAAAGTATATATCTCATACATGTCAAAGCTCTATCTCTTACCATCTATGAGATCTGTGCGGAATTTTTTGCAACTTTAAGCCCAAATTACTAAAAGTATCGACATGATTCGTGTTCAGCACACAAAAATCATCTAGAATCATCACCAACCCTCCCATATACTGGAGAAAGTTTCATTTTGTTGCCTTGTGTTATCTAAGTCCTTTTCCCAGCTAGCTCTGGGCACCCTATTGATAGTGTGCCAAACATCGAAAAAAGTGCTTAACTTTTTGCTCCACTGTGCCTTGGCACACCGGCATAGGCATGGCCAACTTTTTTTTAGACGTAAAAATTGTGTCCCTCATGTCCTCGAGACGTTGTTACTGACAGGCCATGGCAGTCGCCGTAACCGCCGAAACGGAAAGTTTGCGACAGGCCTGCAAAAAGGTGACCCATCCAAGCCGGATCGGACGAAGGAACGACACTGCTTAAATATTAATGCCTTGAGAGTCTGGGGCCAGGCCATGAATAAATTTTTCGGCTATGAATTTTCAATAGCCAGGCTCCCGGTTGTGTTCCCGTTTCAATTGCAGTTTAGTAATTTTCAGCTGGCTTTAAGCGCGCTCCGTCCGTGGAGGTGTCAACCACAAGAACCACACAAAAAAAAAAGGTCAATAGGAGCTTGAAATTAAATTCATTTCGATTTTCCGGCCACAGTCTGCGTGGGAATTTTTGTGAGCTTGGGGTGGAGCTCTACGTGCGTATGGCGCCAATTGCCAAATGACCGCAAAAATCAACCAACCACCTAGCTGACCCAGTTGAGGACTTAATCAAAAACCAAACCGGAAGCAGTTGGTGCTCACCCCCCCAAGCACTCACCCAATGAACACACACATTGCCCACTGATTTTATTTGCTTATCCAGGACTTTATGATGCTTTTATTTGATTTTTATGCCTGCCGCTATTTCCATTCCTGTAATTGAATTGTCATTGTCCTGGCTATGGGTCCGGGAGCTGGTTGGTCGGTTGGTTGGTCAGCTTTGGCGGCCTGTCGAGGCATGTCAGAAATGGTTTTGCGCTTGATTGGCGTACGGACAAACACCCAAAGGTATAGCCACAAGTGACGGACAACAGGACAAACACGTTCTGCCAAAAAAGGGTTGCGGTTATAGAAAGTTGGAAAGTACGAGTAAAATGGCAGGAAAGTTAGAAGTGTCCATTCATTGGCAAATTGGCGCAATTGATGTTTTGTTTTTTGGGGCGGGGGTTGGTTGGTCGGTGGGGTTGCGCGGGTTGGGGGTAGCGAAAGTGAGTAAATAAAAGTGACAGAATGAATTTCAGAGTGGGCAAACGGAAAGAGCAATTTGAAGTTTCCTGTTTTACACATACAGGTTTAAGGGGTCTGCAGATGGAAGGCTGAAAGGATGGTTAGGTCTTTAAGAACTGCGTAAGAGGAGGTCCGTAGGATTTAAGAATGAAAAAATAGAAGAATTACAAAGAAGATGAATAACTTTATATGAAACCTGGTAGGTGTGGGGTTAAAGCAAGATTCGATTATCTTAATCATACTTCTAGCAAGCTTTAGCCGGCTCGAGGTCATGTTATATTTGCACATAAACAGGAAAACACAACACCACGAAGAAGGCTGATAGACCATAGAGCTGCTTCATAAATCTCCCAGTGCAATCTTCAGCGGTCTTTGCCTGTCTAGTGCAAGGCAGCAGCTGCCTCCTCATGCCAGCGCTGTTATAACCGCTTGGGAATTATAAAGCGACTTAACACCGAAAACCGGGCACTTCGAGACAACGTCATGTTGTCTGACCAATTTCGTTCCGATTCAAGCATAATGTTGACCAGTTTGCTAGCGGTTGGTGTCCTCCCCACCGTATTGCAGAGCTCTTTACGTTCATTCATGTACTGCGGACAGACTATCCCCCTGTGACCACACAATAAGCACAGAAAAGGCTGTCTTCATGCTTAAATCGATGTAAATAGGATCTAAAGCACCCATGTTCTGTCTGGAGTTGCATTAAGTAGTAGTCAAAATGAGTTCCATTGCATCTGTACAGACATATACTTAAGTCTTGGCTTTTGCCAATTCAGCAGGATTGCTCTGCGCTCTTCAATTTGTTGGGCCCGCCGTTGATCGTCTCCTGATCTCTGCAGATTCCTGGACTGCGATGGCTAGTGGGATGTTGCCAGCTATCACTAACGGGAGAGCACATAGACGTCGTACCGAGTTGGCAGCGCCTGAGAAGGTGCCATATTGGTGCTGCGTATTGAAGCGTATAGCTTACCACGTTGGTGAGTAGCAGCCGCCTCGGTTGCAGTGGCTCTCGACTTCGCGCAAGCAATGCAGCTGTCCTGCTTGACTTTTTACTTGCGCTTTTTCTACTGTTAGTCAGGACCACTTCTGTTTCTTGAGCTGCTAATGTCAATTCTGCACTGGTAACTGTAGCTAATGCTGTGTTGCATGTTTCCTCAGTGTTTTCCGACGACAATTAGTACTATGTCGTCCGCAAAGCCTATAATTGTTGCGCCTTCCGGGAGTTCAAGCTGCTGTATACCATTGTCCATCAGGTTCCACAGCAATGGCCCTAAGACAGACCCTTGTGGTACTCCTTCACTCACGGCATAGCGCACGGGGCCTTGGTCTGTCTTATATATGAGAACTCTATTTTGGAAATAGTCCTGCAACATTTTTAAAAGGTATGCTGGGACTTCAGCATGTCTTTGTGTGTGTGTGTATGTCCCCAAATGGCCTTATTGTATTAGTGAGAGAGATTTCGCCACCACTGCTAACACAGTGACCAATAGGTCTGAGTGCAATATTGCATTCAAACTGGGGTTTTTCTTGCTATAAATGAAACTATTTTGGTTTAGATTCAACAACATCGCCGTGCCTAGCGTTAAGTACATATGTAACTCTTTTTACGACCTTAATTATAATCAAACTAGCAAGTCTTAGCCTCCTCGAGGTCATGTTATGTTTGCACATTCTTCCTAAAAACAAGGTGTTAAATCTGTAGAACAGAGGTGCCTAAAGCACGCAGCCATAGGCACACATACACAGCACTGGTTTCTGCACTGAGTTAAGCATTTTGAGGGCATCCCTGCTATAGAACAGCTTCTTTTTTTTCTTTTCCCTACTTACTAAATACTTTTACCAACTTAACTTTCACTTCTTTGATCATTTCCAAACCTCATTCGCCATTATAAACAGCTCTACCGTTAGCTACACCATTTTGAGGACAATTTAAGCAGTTTTCATATTTAAAATTCCCAAAATGGTAGTACGTGAGATCATAACCGTTACATTTAATGGGAATTTGCGTCGATATTTCATGTGCGATACTTTCAGCACCAAGCAATTTGCGCTGCATAAAAAGCCAGCCAGCCAGCCAGTCCACACTCGTGTGTGTAAGTATATAAATTTTCAAGAAAACATTCGCTGAAAAGGGGTTTTCCTTTAACCCACCCTCAGCCAGAGGGCAATGTATCGTTAAACTTCCGCCGGATGTGCCATTAGCTGCCAAGTAGCAACCAAACCCAATCCCAAATGCAATCGAAAACATAATGGCATAATCGAATGATAATTTAATAAAGCCCAAAATGTGCCGTCAACATTTGAATTGTGGGCCGACTTGGAAGTTTAATTGAATCTTCGCCATTTGCCGGTTTGTTTTCGTAACGTTCGCAGTGTCTTACTCCTTGCATATGTGTTATTCATATCTATCTATCTATGAGTGTGCGCATATAATCTGAATGAATGTTCAACCAGGGAATTGGCACCGGCAACTTGTGCATATGCCAAAAAGGTAAACTCGAGAAGGACATGACTTGCTTGCCTTGGTATATATACCTACATGTTGTGCTTGTACTTGTATACATATGTGGTCGAGTAATTCGCATTGACAAGCCAACATCGACGCGTGAATTCAAAAGGCAGAGAGAGAGAGGGACACAATGGAGGAGTACACGTTCATCTTTGGCCAATTCAATTTGCATGCATTCATGAATAATGCAGTTCGCAATGCAGCTTCTGGTTTTTGGTTGACTACTAAATTGACTTTGGGCACACGAAACCAAATAATTCTAATGGATTTCAACTGAAATATTTATAAAAACACGTATGCGAACAAAAGTACGCTAGGGTTTCTCTGGCGTTGGTAAAACAATTCAAATTTGATAAAACAAGGAATTCTGTTTAATATACGGGTTTGATATTAATAAATGGTAAAAAAATTCCGCATTACCTAGACAAATGCTACTTTTAGGCGTATTTATGTTAATTTAAAATAAAATTCTTGAAAATTCCCGCATTTCTCAGTAAAAAAAAAAGGGAGAAAGTCGGTCAAGCCCGGCTATAACATACTCCCTTAATGTCGCAGCTCGCATTTGCTCACGAGTTATACGCGCTCATCTCTCCCTCTCTCACTAAGATTGCCTCTGTTGAACGGAATGCTGGTTATGGGTAACTGGCCGTTTTTTGCTCATAACTTGAGTATCGTTCGTCCGATCTTTATCATTCCTTCAGCATTGATAAATAATTTTGATTACTAGATATCTCCAGAAGGAACGAACAATCTATGATCAAAACTGTGGGAGATATGACGTTTTCCCCAAATTGCGGGGGCGGGAGGGGGCGTGGTAAAAATTGAAAAAAAAACTTGATCTGCCTGCAAGTATAAGAAATATATGCCCCATACTTTTCAAACCTCAATCTCTTACCATCTCTGAGATGGGACGGAGAGACGGACATGGCTATATCGACTCGGCCATTGATGCTGATCAAGAAGTATATATACTTTATAGGGTGATTCCTTCTGGCTGTTACATTCTTTTGCACACACTTAATATTCTGTGTGTACCTTTGGTACAGAGTATAATTAGCACTTAACAGTTTTTGGGGTTCCCCCAAGTTTCATACATGACCTTCTCTACAGCGTACTCTAAGTTTTTTCGATGTCATTACGCTTTGCCTTACCTGGCTTCTTGAGTCGAACCTAGAATGGTAATACCATTCCTGCCCAATAGAGAGGGTAGCTAGTGTCGGCTATAGTTATATTCTAGATGAAGTTTAGTTCCAATCAGGGCAGAAAACCGGTTCGCAGTCGAACCAACCCGCAGTCGGAGACTCCAGGATTTTAGGAAAGTCCCAACCGAACCTGAACCGGAGCAGAAAAATGTTTTACGCCCGAACCTGAACTTGAACTGCAGCCAAAAAAAAATTGAAAAGGTTTCGGTTCAAAAAAAATATGTCTAATAATGTTCATTTTGCTTTTTTCCAATATTCGACACAATTCAAGCATTTAGGGAATGGCCCAAGCCTTTCAATCTTGTATCATTCCAAATGTGCTTACTTCAATCCCCTTTGAGATCACATGTTCATAATTAAGAGAGCGACAAAGTTTAAGTAGCATTTTTGACATGTGGCAATAAACGATGGCGATGGTGGTGACCGATGAGATGCCATTCCATTCGTGTTCAGAGTGCGTATGGTCGTGGGTTCGAATCCCAGTTGAGCCGAATAAATTTTTATATTTCTTTGTTATTCAGAAGTTTTAAATAAACCAAAACTGGTCTTGAAGTGTATAAGGATGTCCTATGGAATATGGCAGAGGAAAGGAAAAAGAGAGGTATCTTTCCTGGGATCAGATTACATATCGAGCTCAAAAACAATCTCGAACATGCTTAAAATGATCCTGGATTGGGAATAAATTGTTCTCGGATTTTTTGCTTAAATCAATCTTTTTTAAGATTACCCCGGGATAAAGGTAATCCTTTTTAGGATCAAAAAAGTCGGATCTGTCTCAATACTTTTTCGGAACGGGTCAAGAATATCCGGGATTACGTTGTTTTCATTACCGATTGGGAATGATTTGATCCCGTATGGATTGATTTTTTTGAGTGTATTTAAAAAGATCTTAAGAAATCGTTCTCACATTCTACATTCAATTCCAATTCTCACATCTTTTATTTTTGGATTAAAATAACTTAATTTTTTGACCTTGGAACAAAAACAGCTTGTGAAGAGACTTATTGCTGAATTGTATAATCGTCAAAAGGAACTAATATTCTTCATCAAGTTCATATTCTTATGAAGATGAAATAAAATCTTTAGCTAAGGCTGTATGTCTGATATCTCATATGTGGAGCTCAAAATATGTTCTGAATATATGAGAAGTAGCCAGTCCGTGATTCAATAACTTCGAAATTCTAAGACGGCCTGGGTTCGATGACTCAAAGTTGTAATCTGGTGTGTCGAACCGATATGGTCGCCTTCGATTTCCTGATGTTGTGCCAAAACTTTTATCGAAAGCTGTCCAAAAATGTAAGTAACGACTGAGTGGCCCCGGTTTTTGTATGTGTTGTAGCCGTCTGGTTCGCGAATGCGAAAATATTCTTCCGGTTGCGCTACCTGTTAGTTATTATATCATGAAGCCAATAGGAGTTTCTCATATAAGTTTTTTGACAGCCAACTCACAATGAACTGAGGTATTTTTTAGCCATATCATATGAGATATCAGACAAGTTAAGTACAGCTTCAGGCGCTAGAAAAAAGTGACAAATACATAATAAAAGACTTCTTTGCTACTTTTGGAGGAATTCAAAAATTGACATACAATTCTAAAGTTTTGAATTCTTGGGTAAACTATCATTTTAAAGAGTACGAAAAGTCGCATATGTTGTTTTAGCTGTTCCTGCAACACAAGTATTAGTCGAGCGCACTTTTCCACGAAAAAAGTGTTAAAAATTATTTAGTAGAAGGTCTAAAAATCGAGCCCAACTTTGTCGTACCATAAAGCCCTTAATGTTCCATAGCCTAATCTTAGGGGCACATGATAAATCAACTGTTCTCCACTCTTAATCAACATCTCCATTGTCAGCTATTTCTATCAATTTCAAAAACAAAATAAACAAATATGTAAATATTTACCCAGATGATGAATACTACCCCCTCCGTCCACCAGCTCCACAAAATGTGGCTTCCACTTAATGTCTACGCAAATATAAGTATCCCAAATATATTCAAGCTGGCGGTAAACCACCACAACCCCAACACCAGCAGACCGGCGTACCCGGACATTCAAATTGGCTAACTCTGACCTGAACCGACGACCCCGGGAGCGGCTGAATGCGCACGACTTGCTCGCCTCGTACTCGTATTAAAAATAATATGCAAAGTGCGGGGACCTGTTGAGATTTTCACAATTCCCAAAACAAATAACATATTCACATATTGTTGCTGCTGCCGCCGCTCCAAGTTGGGCCATGTTGTGGCATGTCCTGGTCCTGGTTCTGGTCCAGGTCCACGATGTGTATGTGTGGGGGGGCTGTTTATGATTTATCATCGCCGACGCCAAAGTTATTTCCTCAAGATTAAAACGCACGGGCTGAATGCTTTTAACTGCCGCCCTTTTCGTTCATTTACCTAATGTGACAACTTTAATTTGGTTGAAGAAAATTTGTTAAGTGCCTGATCTGAGGATTCAGCCCATCCCCTGGAAGGGAAACTCAAATTCGAACTAGAACTTTTCGCTAATTCAAATAGAAACTTATGGATAAGTTTCTGCACAAAGGCAAAGTTTAGTTTTCGCTGCAGAACTAAAACAAAATAAATTAGCCCGAAGGCTCTCCACGGCGTAAAGAGCAAAACTCCGTAAAACCGCAAACCGCACACATTATTAATAATATTTATGATTGAGTGACTGGGCAATGTGAATTGGTCCATAAAGAGGGAGGGGGAGAGTGGAAACGGCAGGGGCATCAAGACATCTGTCTACTTTGAGTATGAAGTGTAAATTAAAGATTATAGATGATCCAAGGGCCAGACCTAAATATTTGATGTTAATGAACAAGTTTTGCCGTCAAAGCCAAGGCCAAAGGAATACAGAGTCCTTAAATACAAAAGTATTTTGGGAGAATTCCATTGTAATTCAAGGTAAAGTGAATTATTTATGATATTTTAGTTGGGTCAATGGGGAAATGTTATTTAGAAACAAAAGTGAAATGAACCCTGAATATTATTTATAAGTTTTTTGAAATTCCATTTGGGCCTTTGAACAAAATTTGTTTCTTATTTAAATTCATTAAATTGTCTCGTAATTGAAAATATTATATAATATAATTATACATATAGAAGGCTTGACTGGATTCGTGGCCTATAAGGTGCGACTCTGCTTTGATTAACTTTTCGTGTAGAAGTATTAAAAGTAGAGAAAGGAGTTGAAGTTTTGTATAAACTTCAGGATATTAAAGAAAAGCAAACATATTTAGGGATAGTAAAACGACAACCAAACCAGAAACCAAGGTCCAGAAAACTGGTTAAGGTAAACACTTTGAACATAATCCTAATATATTACCATGTGCATATAAATATCAAGGCACTATGGAGGAAAGTCTAGCAATGAAAGGTGTTATGCTATTCTTGGAACGGCTATACCACACTTCAATTTCCCTTCAAGAAATCTATGGCCAAGTAGAAAAGACTTTTAAAATTTAACATATTGCTTGTGGAAATATTGCACAATATGTAAAACAGCTTACTTTCCTAAAAGAAGCTGTAATTTTTACATATTTCGGATTGTCGTGTCGAATCCGTCCATTCTAACTCTTCGCAACACGTCGCTATTTCGAATTCTCTTTGGCCAAAACATGCGGAAAATGCCTTGCCCTTCATGGGAATCTTTACTTTTATGCCTTCAGACCATTCCGATTGGAGTTCTTCAGTTTCCGAAGCATGGCGCGCTCGTTCTGATCTAGCGATTGCTCTGGATAAGTGTCCGATCAGGAATCCAGAGATCTATTGAGAATCTTAGAACTTGAAATTCTTCCTATTGGCCATTACCAACATCCCTGTAAATTCTCTTTAACACACTCCAATTATTGGCGGCGGTAACTGCATCGTTTACAGCAGCGATGGACACGGACACGCTTGGCCCGCAGGGGCCGAACACCTTACGCGTTTCACACTCATACGAGCCGAACGCATGGCGAGGCCTTTGCCAAGAGAGCAGGTCAGAGCTAGTTTAAGTTGCTTTATTTTCGAACAGCAATACACTCTTACGTTTTATCCTGCACTGCAGGAAAAATGTGTATAGTTTACAACCAGATATGAAGCAGTCGCTAAAAACTTTCAACTGTTAGCACTTCCTATCCAAATCAATGTATTTAAGTCGTCCATCTTACACAGGCATATCATTGGTAGGTGACAATTGTCCCCGGCAGCAGCTATTTGCAAACAGTTTAATACCAGTTCACCTTTGTGTTTTCCTTATGACAGTCTGTTTGTGTCGCTGCTCAGTATAACAGTACATACATCGAAATCTGTTTGTGATTTTAGAACGATTCGTACTTACCAGAGAACGGCTTCGTTCGATTGCAAAACGCTCACACATTATTCAACACCCGAATAAACAGGCTTCGCGCTCTCCTCATCAAACTTGCATACTCAACATGTTCGCAGCAGAGTTTTATTCGAACCAATTGTTGGCACTCTTATTATAATCATGTTCGACTTCATTCCAATCAGTTCGGCTGATTGTTCGTTTGGATCAACGACGATTGTTTAGAGTGAAAATCACCTCGTATGAATAAACTCTTGCAAAGACGCATAGGCGCTGCTGGCAGATATGGAAAGAGAGAGAGAGAGAGCAATGCTCTGGCATTGCTCACGATGCGCTGGCCAGTCAATTCTGAGTTTTGTTCGATCGAACACACAATGCATTTGCCGGTATGCATCTGATTATATTCAATACTGAATTTTGTTCGTTGAATAAATATGAACATACACGTTGGATCACATAGCTCTAGCTCAGCCGCTCGATGCGATTGCGTTGTGAGTTGAGTAAATTCAGCTCTGAGTTTTGTTGATTGATTAAATGTGAGTAAGAATTTTTGTGTATGAGCCAAACAAGAAAAAAGTGATTTTTGCAGATCTCTGGTACTTACACAGAGAAAAAAAATTGCAAAAGCTACACGAAAATGTATGATTTTCAACCCATAACGTTTCGTGTAGCTTTTCAACACGTCGCGTGAAGCTTTTTCATTTCCACACGTGGCGTGTAGCTTTTCTGCACGCCGCGTTTAGATATTGAAATCCTACACGTTTCGTGTAGCTTTTCAACACGTCGCGTGTAGCTTTCTCATTTCTGCACGAACAAAACATGCTTGAAAGATTAAGTACAAAACGGTATAAATTCTATACCGATCGATATAGAACTCCGTCTGACGTTTTCTCTCTAGTGTACGTTTTTTACTCCATGGAAAGTATCTTTCATTATTGACATTTCTAACTACGATGGCACTTTGAAACTGTCTGCAATACCTAAACTCTTTGAACAAATTATAACATCTCAGTAACAACACTCATGTTCCCCTCTTATATCACCGAACCAGCATGGATTTTTATACACTTGAAAAGTGTATTATAATTTTGCCCAGTAGTTTGCAACGCATAGAAGGGATCATCTCCGACCACATAAAGTATATATATTCTTGATCAGCATGGCGAGCTGAGTCTATTGAGCATTGCACAGAGTCTTCTTTTTACTGTACGCTGCTAATATATCGGAACCGACCGGATCGGATGACCGTATCTTATAGCTGCCATAGGAACCATCGGTCATAAAATGGGTCTTAGTGAGAAAAACTTTTTTGTTTTCAATGTTAGCGTCCTTAAACTTACTGATATTAATATTTTATGCTTTCAAACAGATTTGCAAATTTTGCTCAAGATCGGATGGCTATGTCTTATAGCTGCCAAAGGACCGATTGGACGGAAAATGGGTTTCAGTGAAAAAAACTTTATTGTTTTCAAGTAAATCGTTCTTAAGGTCGGTGATTATTAATATTAAACGCTTTCAAACTAATTTGGAAAAGTTGATCGACATCGGGTGACTATATCTTAAGGTTGCCGTAGGACCGGTCGGTCGAAAATGGTTCTAAGTAAGAAATTTTTTTTTGTTTTTAATGTAAGCGTCCTTAAACTTACTGATTACTAGTTCTTTATGCTTTCAAATATATTCACAAAATTTGGTCGAAATCGGATGACTATGTCTTAAGGCTGTCTTAGTGAATTTTTTGGTTTAAATTTTATCTTTCTTAAACTCGGCAATTGTTAATTTGATATGTTATCAAAAAGATTCGCGAAATTTGGTCGAAATCAGATGTTTACCTGTCGGAAAATGGGTTTAGTTACAAAAATTTTGGACTTTTATTTAAGCGTTCTTAAACTCTGACATTTCAAAAACAGCAGACGAAGTTGGCCTTCTCGTTATTATTAAATAAGTAGCAAATTTTCCTTTAGAAGTAACTTTTACTGAATCCACAGGTTTCTAATTACAAATTTGGTTTCTTTTTGTTAAACATATCACTTAATTTATATTTATTTCAAGAAGTACCTAAATTACATTCAAAACATATTCCGATTCAGTATTTAGCCTTCTGCTTTCGAACCACTTTCTTAGCTAAGCCAAATCTCGCAAGCCTTCAGAACTTTTGCCCGAACTCAAGTTAATAATTGCAAATTTAAATCAAAACTGATTGAACCGGAAAATCGTTTTTGCCCCCTCAATTTGGTTGCCTGCCTTTCTCATTACTCATACCATACGGTGTACAATTGGATGCGGAATGAAGCAACCTTTGGTCTTGCTATTTTTTTTTTTCTTTACGTACTTGCATTTATTTCATTGGCGTCCATTTCCGATTGCACTCCAGGGAGTCGTAGACGTCAGCCACCATTCGGACTCCAACCATTCCACACTCTAATCCAGTCAATGTCTTGTCACTTGATCCTTGAGCTTGGAGTGCAAATCCCAAAAAAAAAAGAACTGATAGAGATTAATTGGTTTCCCGTTACGTATCGTTTGTGGCATTCGTAAATAGGCTGCAAAATGGCATAGGATGGGTAAGGAAGTCAAAGCCATAATGAGATTATGCCACATCATCTTCAGCTGCAGGACCATTTCGTTTATTTATTTATATCAGAAATTATCGCTTCTTTAATCGCATATTTGAGTTGACTTTCAGTGTTTCCAATCCTCATTGAATGTGAAATGTATTTAAAATCCAGCCATTTGCATTATCTCTGCGCTCTGCGGTGTCTTCAGAGACTTCCTCCTTATCTGGGAATGACTTTTGAACAAAGCCAGGAGGAGCTGAGCGTGCAATGACAAACAATAACAAGTGAAAACATTGCCAAACAATGCGTACATAAAAAATTTAGCACGGATTTGCACAAATTCCGCCGGAGTGGTGGCTGACTGAATTTATGCTACCCCCTCGAAAAGCAACAAAAAAAAAAAAAAGCGAAACTGAACTGAATGTTCCCTGGCAGGAAGTAAATTCAATCGTAAACAACGCAATCAAAAATTCATTCAAACGAAGCATTAACGCTTATTCCGTTTAGTCTGGCTGGGATGGGGCAGATCGGAGGTGGGGAGTGTCTCATTGTCAGGCAATGCAACAGGACGACTCCCTGTGCTTCTGTGCAACTACGTTTTTTTAATTTTCAGCTTTTATTTTTTTGCCACTTAGGCAGGTTACATTTATTATGTGGGCACGAGCCAGGTTCCGGGGCACGTCAGCTTCATAATTTTCCATTTCCATTCGTTAAATGGGAATCCAGGAAGAGTCGCGAATAAATTTTTTTGGCATTCGCGCGAGTGTGTGGCGAGCCCACGGATCTGGGCTCTAACATTGGAGCATGCGGCTTACACACGTACATAAGTATCTGCGGCAATAAATTTAATTTGCACAGCGAAAACAAGGCAAATCCATTTTTTATGCCATAAATTCCTTGGTTCCCAGGTGACTGCATTTGGGGTTTCGTTCGTTTTGTTGTTTGGAAGGGATTAATGGATGTGCGAACAACATGAATGTGGAGTCCAAGCAGACAGGTAGTTGCTAAGGGAAACAATTTAAAACAATTCACATATTTAGATACTCCAAAAAGTATGCTAGGCGGGGTGATCTAAAGATCATAGAGAGCTAAAATCGCCGAAAACCAATATATAAAAGAAAGATTGGGAAATACTTGCTTAAAATATCGACAGCTTCTTTATGGACAAAGCCAGTTTCGACAAGCCTAGTCCAATTTGTATCATAAGCTTAACATTAAGAATCACCATAAAGAATAATGAGATCGAACTGCAATTGAAAGATTATAGGGATATAAGTATTTTGTCGTTAATTATTTTAATTTTTAAATACTAAAGGCACATTTTTCCATTCATCTTTGGTCCAACGCCCTTTATAAGCTAATTGTATAAACTCTTTCATCTTCCACTCTTCCATCTTTCTAGAGGAAAAATATATCGTAGTTGGAATCTCAGCACCAGCGGGACCCCTGAAAACTTCTATATATTTGGATTCAAAGTAGAAATTTAAAAAAAAATCTGAATAGGTGGAATCGGAACAAATAAAAATAATTTAGAACGGGCTTTATAGAATTTGTTAACATCCGCTCTCTCTTAAAGTAACACAAGATCATGTTTCAATCTGAACATCCAACTTTTCAACAATTCCAATGAATATTTATATCAGAATCACCAATTTCCGCCTTATTCTCTGCGAGTATTATTTATGCATAATTTATGCCTTATGCAATTTAATATGACAAAAACACAGTTCGGTCTATTTTTACGTCTGGTTTATAGTCCATATGGAGTAGAGCTGCAAAAAAATCGATAATACCGATAGTATCGATATATCGAATAACTGGTTTTGTGTCACACTATCGATGGTTATTTTACACACAGCGATAGTGTCCAGCCATTTTTTCATTCTTTTTTTCATTTTTCGCTAGCGTTGGAAAAGGAAACTATATATTATATATTATACAAAATATGAAGATAAGGATTCACTGGTGTGCTCATCATCAGCATCAACAACAATTTCATTAATAATAGCAGCGGCATTACCAGAGTTATTAATACTGCTACTTTTATGCCTAACTGAAGCGATCAAAGAAAACTTATGGTGTATAAGAAGCGCTTCCCAACAATTCCAATTTAACACCCCAACTCTACTTAACAAGCCACCACAACAGACAATCCATGATACAAACGGCAATAGTTAGAGAATTTTGCTTTTTCAGTTATTACTTCACAGCTGGCGCCAGTAGCTGGATGAAGGTGATCGGGTGTGTAAAAGCTTTTTTCTAAAGAAAGAAAAAATTTTTTCTATTAGATGGTCCGAGGCGGGATCGAACCCACAACCTCCCGCACCAGCAGCCACACATACAACTGGTACGCCACGCCCGACCACATATGTATAAGCATTGAATTTCAGTGCTTCGCAACCGATACCTCTTTAAAATCGTGTGCCACATGTTTTCGTTGCGTGCCACATCAACAGAATCTTATTAATGAACAAAAATTTGAATGGTAAAGATCTCAATAATTAATGAGCGCGTTCACCAGCATAAATCGATGACAAAAAATCGATTATTTTTGTTAGATTGTGCTGGTGAACAGGCATGATGGGCAAACATGATTGCTAATTTTCGTGATTGTGTTAGATGCAGTGTGGCCAAATCAGCTTTTTATACCCGTTACTCGTAGAGTAAAAGGGTCTACTAAAGTCGTGCAAATGTATGTAACAGGCAGAAGGAATCATTTCCGACTATATAAAGTATATATATTCTTGATCAGCATCAACAGCCGAGTCGATATAGCCATGTCCGTCTGTCCGTCTGTCCGTCCGTCTGTATGAACACCTAGATCTCAGAGACTAGAAGAGCTAGAGCAACCAAATTTGAAATGTAGACTCCTATTGTCTGCACGCAGATCAAGTTTATTTTCAATTTTTGCCACGCCCCCGCAATTTGGAAAAAACGTCATATCTCCTACAGTTTTGATGATAGATGGTTCGTACTTTCTAGAGATATCTAGTTCTTAAAATTACTTATCGATTTGCTGAAGGAATGATAAAGATCGGATGAACGATACTCAAGTTATGAGCAAAAAACGATCAGTTAACACCCACCACCCACCCCACTCATAGCCTAAGCATTGCGTTCAGCAGCAATCTTAGTGAGAGAGAGAGAGAGAGAGAGAGAGAGACGAGTTAAAAAATGTTGCATACTTTTCGGCTGACCCACCTCAGGCATACAGTAAGGCTATTAAACATTTGTTTCCATGAGTAACGGGTATATCGAAGTCGGTTAGAGCCGACTTTAACTTACGCTCTCGTTTTAAAACCATATTGCGGGAAAAATTTAGAAACAGCGGGAAGCGGGTTTTCTGGCTTTTTTAAAAATGATTTCCGCTTTTTTCAGCTTTATTTTTATTTTCGAGTCAATTGCAAAACTTATAAGCAAATCGATAGTTTGTTACCTCTGTCAGTCATTGCCACTTCTAACGTTCAGGAAACAGTTATCCCAAAGTGCTAGCCAAGTTTACAGTTCGATTGACAAAAATTCAAAAAGCTTTGATCAAACAAAAAAGTCGTAAAGTCTGGCTGCAGAACCCGGAGGCTTGGCTCAGCAAGAATGAATCTGATACTGCAGTTATTGCAAATGCTTGATATGACAATGTAAATTTAACTAAACTTCAACTTAAAATAAAATGGATTATATCATCAGATACTTTGTTCTCAAAGATTTATGCTTCATTTGGACAGCGAATTGGAGAAATCTATTCGACACTGCTGCACAAATTTCTAAGTTATACTTATAAAGCAGCTGAAGCTCAGATACTGATCTACTTTTTAGATTTTCACAAAATTCATTGTATTAAGCAATTTAATTGATTTCAGTTTACGCCCAATACGCAGTTGTGAAGTAACGGGAAGTAAAGTGAAAATCTCATACAAAAATTTTGACAGGAGAGCACCTGACAATCTTAGCATTCTTCAACAAATTGACATATTTTCGGTTGACAACATTATATGACCAAAAAAACAAAGCATTGTTACCATTTTGGAAGTATTTAACAACGATGAATCTTAAGTTTTTGAGTAAAGTAATCGCTTCCAAAGCTCTGAAAGTAAGCAAGTTAGCCATGCTTGCGATTCAGATGTGGTGCTTGACATGGTCCAACGCTGAAGTTGAGCGTGTCTTCAGTCAGGTTAATATGGTAAGATCAAAACTCAGACATCTAATGGAGGTGAGCACTCTCAACTCAATATTATGTATAAGATATTGGATATAAGTGAAAGTGAAATAAGAATATTACATTAAAAATATTACATGTGCGAAATGGTGGGTCGATTATAAGGTCCTTCCTAGTAACTTAAAGCTAATAGGCACAACTGAGGCCTACCACAAGGATGAGGACGAGGAACTTCATCACTGTGATGTTTTAAATATATCATTGCATAAATAATAAGAAAGCCATGCGCTTTTTTCCAGCTTTTTTGTCGAAAAAACTCACCTTTTTTTCCTCTCCGTCCCGCCGAAAACGGATTTTTTTTCTCGGCAAAAGTTGGCAACACTGGTTAGATGTGAATACATCAAAGAAATAGTTTGTTAGAATTGCTTGATTGTGATTTGTTATCGATAGCACACAGCTGTCAGATGTAAGCAAACAAGAAATTTCATGAAGACAAAAACAAAATGAATGTGGAAACTTCATTGTTTTTAATTAATGAATTGGCAGAGGACGTGGTTTCGCAAGTAGCTCACGGAAATTTGTGCAAGGGTCTGAAGGCTCTACTGGTTGCTGCGGAGGAGGAGGAAAGCTTGAAAAGCCGCCTATTCAAAAAGAAGCAGCCTCGCGTGCGCTCCCAGTTGTTCTTTGAAGTGACAGTACAAAATTACAGAATGAACAAATTCAAGGATTATTTCATGATGTCCCGTGCATCGTTAAGGACTCTCATCTCATTGCCCATTAAATACTTTATTAAAATGAACATTTGCAGACCCTTCTTTGCGTTGCCCTGGATGAACTAATAGCGAAAGTAACTCTTAATAAAACCCAACGTTATGTAATTTGGCTGCTGGCAAAACACAGCAGTTCTTCATATAACTAAATGACCGTGTTGATATAGGAAAAAGATCTGGCCATCAGATATTCGAGTTTGTTGTGTACATTCTCGCCGGGATTAAGTTTTGAAGGAAAATTCAAGGGGATTCTAGGAGCAGTGGCTGCTATTGACGACGGTCATATAAATTTAACAGTCTGTTCTAAATTTTATTTAGCTATTAGTTGCCAAAAATTCAAAACTTCCCCCAACAAAAATATATCGATGACTCTGTTGCCTTAAAATTCTATCAAACACGTTCACCAGCAGCCAAACACTTTTTTGTTGATTGATGATTTATGTTAGATGATTGGTGTGTGCTGGTGAACGCGCTCAATGAAATGGCGTCATCTAAAAATCTCATTAATTTATGAAAGAAAACGTTCTGTTTATATAACTCATGAAAAGAAAATTTTGAATCTGTAAGCTCTAATTAATTAATCATATAAAATTGTTATTTAATTTAAGTTATGTTTTCTACTTTTATGTTTTTATTTTTATTTATTCATTCTGAAACCGAAATAATCGATAATATCGACTTTTTGTCCAAAAACTATCGAAAAAATCAAATAGTGTCATAGTTTCGATAGTTTTGCAGCTCTAATATGGAGTGGTTCGTGGGTGAATACAAAATTGGTACTCCAATTCTCGGTTTTTTGGCTGTAGAGTACCATCTCTTAAGGATATGCAACAGTCCATAATACCTTCATAAAAATCTACCGTGCGCTTTTAAAGATATTCAAGAACTATGGTTTTACTCCTTCTGCAGGTACCTTAACCATTTGTACGATTGAAGTGAAGTTTTTCATATTACGTTCCCAATGACTCTGTCCACATTTGCTGAATTTTCCAGATTTTTATATTAAGCCATTAAAAACTAAGTTAAAATTGTTGTCGTTGTGTGTTGCAAGTACAAAATTACCCATAAAACGCGAACCAATAAAAATCGTTTTTTCTTTCACATGCATCATCTATAATATCTATAAATCTTTGCTCTCAGCTAACACCCATTTATTAAAACGTATAGCTAAATTTCAATACATGTATTCCTCGTAAAGGCAGCTAGAAGCAAAAATTGGGATCCAGTGTCAGCTCCAAAGAAAATCGTTTTTTGGTTCACATGCGTCCTCTATAATTTCTATAAATCTTTGGTTTCTATGCATAACATTTGGACAAAATTATAAAACCCTCTACAAGAGAACAAGAGAGAGTATAATCAAAAAAAAGAAGAGAATTCCAAAATCTTTAGTGTACCATATTCAGCTTATATTTTTGCTTCCTTAAGTTCCAAAGCCATAAACACTGCTACCCCAGTAGACTTCTTTTATATGATGATCCAACAAAAATCGCTTAATCATTTGCTAGTACGTCAGCTTTTCTCTCAACAAATCATTCAAGTTTCGTCTAAATTTAAATGATTAGATTATAATATATTCAACTCAAAAAGAGCACTCTTGGCACTCACGCACACAGGGACAACAAGTTCATGGAAATGGGTAATTAAACCTACTCATAACAAGTTGATTAAGTCTAGAGAAAAAGTTGGCATTAGCTATGGGTAAATATTTTGCTTTGCTTATCATCCCCTCAGGCGAGAAACCATAAGTTAAATAGACTTAGGCCAATAAAAATGCCACACACCAGCGACGCCATCACTTGTCATCACTCTGTGAAATGGGTTTTGGCTCAGACTTTGTTTCGCCTTCAATATCTGGATCAGCTTGGAGTGGTTTCTTCTCCTCGTCCAATTCCAATTGCAGTTCCTTGTGGCCCAAATTCGGCAAGGTATCACAGCAGCCACTATTCCAGGGCTGCAGAGTGGAATCCGAGAAGAGGATATACAAAACACCACTGCCAATCAACATGGAGGCAGAAAGCAGAAACACATTCTTCCAGGCCTCAATGGTTTGCTGGCAGATAAGGAAAGGGAATCACCGTTGTTCGTTAAACAGAAATAGACAAGGTACTTACATTCCCCTGGGTCAACTGGCCCACAATAAATGGCGAAATAAAGCCGGGCATACCACCAATGGATCCACTTACGCCCAAAACGATTCCTGCATAGTTGGGAGCTAAGTCCACTATGGAAGCCAGGGGGCCAGAAGAGACAGCACCATGAACCATAGTCGCCACTGTCACCAGGACAATGGCGGCGGTTGAGTTGTAACCAAAATAGGCCAACGCCAATACTACCAGACCCTTGAGCAGGCAACCTGAAAATAATAGCCAATTAGTTTCAACTCCAGAAACATTTTTAGACAAAATATCTTACAAACTCCTGTAGCCAGCTTCCGTACATTCGTACGACTCAAGCGATCCGTGCGCAGCAAATAGTCCGCAAACATGGAGAAGACATAGGCAAACAGCATTCTCATTAAATGTGGCAATCCGGACAGGAAGCCCGTCTACAAGAAGAATAGTTAATATAAAAGTGGATTAAGACAGATAATACTTACCGCTCTGATATTCCAGTGATGGATCAGTCGGAAATATGTGGGAGCATGTGTCATCAGTGTAAACAAGCCCCAAATGCCACCCCACTGGGCAACCACATTCAACCACACGGGCCTAGAGGTGGCTATCTGTCTCCAGGGTGTGGGTCCAGGACTTTTATTTTGCACTGACGCTCCCAGCGATTTCTCTATATAACGTCTCTCATATTCGGCTATACGTGGATGTTCGGCTGGACTGTCAAATACCAGAAACTGCCAGGCAATAAACCATAATGTACCCACAATGCCACAAACGTGATAGACCCATTCCCAAGAGGTCCAATCGATAATGTAACCAAATATGGGATAGAACAGGGCCACACCCACCGAGCTACCCAAATAGGCACTGACGAATTTGCTCCGCTCATTCGGAGGTATCCATTTGGCAGTCATTACATGCATAGAGGGCCAAGCTAGACCCTGAAAAGGAGATTGTTAAATCTTTATAAAATTTATATAAATACTATTAAATTCTACAAATTGTCAAGAGGGAAATAAGTGAGTCCATAGTCCTAAATTTTAGAAGCAGTGCACGGATTTTGCAAGATCTAAGAAAATTTAAGTCTTGTGTCCAATATATATTCTGTCAAAATGTGGAACACAATTGTATAAACTAGTTTTTCAAAATCATTTGAATCGTCCTAATAAAAACAAGTTCTTACTTGTAATATACTCTGTACCTGCAGTAACAGCTGAAAGCAGCGCTGCTGAACAATGGATGGCGCCACTACTTGCTTTGAACAATGAAAGATTTTCAAAACTGACCAATAGATGACGCCACTACTGCCAGGGCGGGGGGAGGTAACTTTCTTTTGGTCATAACTTGAGTATCGTTAAACCGATTTTTATCATTCCTTCAGCAAAAAGATAAATAATGTTAATTACTTAAGGTACAAACCATCTATCTACAAAACTGTGGAAGATATGACGTTTTTTCAAATTTCGAGGGCGGTAGGGGGCGTGGCAAAAATTGAAAATAAACTTGATCTGCCTGCAAGTATAAAAAGTTAATGTCCTATACAAGTCAAACATCTATCTCTTACCATCTCTGAGATTTGTGCGTTAATACAGACGGACATGTCACATTTGGTGGTCTTGATAATTCCAAGAAAATTTCGTGACGACAACGCTGCCATCAACTTGCAGAAGCGAACACATGCTGCTGCTTGGACTTAGCCCACTGAATAAAAACAGAATCAAAATCAAAAATGATGAAGCAACAACTGCTGCTGCTGTTCGCTTTTTCTTAATAATCGTTTTGTGCTGCTGCCTTCCACAGCGGCTTCTGTATTTCTCAAAAGTAGAAGCAAGAGTTCAGTTGAAATAAATAGAAGCTGCGAAAAGTCAAAATGTTGGAACTTTTGCTACTTCGACTGAAGCAATTTAAACACAGCTTTACAGTACTGTTTCAAGAACGTCTCTGTTCCATCATAGGTAAATTTCTTATGTTCCTAACCATCTTGATATAAGCTCATTTTTTGAACCGAACTTTTTCGGTTTGCGTTTAGTTCCGAGAGGTCATTCATTTATAAAGTTCGTCTCGTATTTTGATTTAAAAGTCCCATTGAAACTGAACCGAAACGGTTCTAAGGGGTTCGGTGCTGAACCAGCTTACGGCCTTGATTTCTAGTCTCACTTAAAGAGTTATTGCTTATAAAGGTTTTGCCAGTTGAACATTTTCTAAAAAGAGATAAGACTGAAAAAT
This sequence comes from Lordiphosa magnipectinata, assembly GCA_037044535.1. Classification (NCBI taxonomy): domain Eukaryota; kingdom Metazoa; phylum Arthropoda; class Insecta; order Diptera; family Drosophilidae; genus Lordiphosa; species Lordiphosa magnipectinata. The sequence continues at coordinate 102,812 of JBAMBO010003075.1, forward strand.
AATACTCAAAACCGAAACTGTACGCTTTTAATGTTTTGGTTGCAAGAATTTAGCTAACCGTGTATCAACTCTTTAAAAAAAATTAAAAACCGGTTCTGGTTTTGATTTTTTACTGCTAATTTAGGTAAACTGTTCTGGATCGGGTTTTGTTTTGAAGTACTTTGTATATAAATTGGTCCTTTATAGTGTGTATTCATTTTTAAAATGAAAAGCCCAGTGTACCATAAACTATTTCAGTCAGTTAAATACTCGTACATCTTTTACTTACCGTCACAAATCCCTGAAGTACGCGCAATGCCAGCAGAGCATTACAGCCCCAGTATGATACAATGGGTATGAGGAAACAGCAAAATACTCCAAAACCATTTGACCAGCCAAAGACCAACTTTGTGCCATACTTTCTAGCCAAAACCCCGCCAGGGATTTGTAAGATCCAATGGGCCCAAAAAAATGAACCCAACAAGGCGCCCTGTTGCTTCTCGTTCCAATAAAAGCCCTCTCTGGTATATGAAATCTGTATCGAGAGAGAGACAGAGAGCACGCATGAATAGCCCGCACATTTTAATTAAATTTAATTGTACATCAACCAAATCCCCTTCACTCACATTTGCCCAATCCAGAAAACTTCGCTCCAACGAGAATCTCTGTGGCACGGTCAGGTCTAGAGCGTGTGTAACATTGCTAGCATTTAGTGGTAGACTGGGCACAACCTCACCTTTGCCAACTATCATGTCCACAATGGTTATATTCAGATTAATCCGTATCATATAGTTGACAATGAAGCCCAGAAATGTCATATGCCAGAGCACAGTTCGAGCCTCCACTGAAACCCACAACAAACGAAGTCAATTTGTGGTTAATCTTGAGCCAAGTGAACTTGATCATTGCATATGTATTATATATATTTACGTATGAATTTACCTTCAGCCATTTTGGCACTACAGAGTTGAATCACTCAAGATGTTCTGCTGCCTGGCAGGATGGGCCAGTTAATGGAGCGTTCGTTCCTACGCCAGTTGTCAGACTAGAATGCTGTTCCCCGAAACAATTGGATTTCTGGCTACCTACCTGCCACCCACACACATCAACCAACGACTTACTGATAAGCTTCTCTCGGTTTTATGCTGCAGCTTTACCCCTAATCTCGTTTATTGCATGCCATAGAGCTGATGATCTACCGCACCGAGTGCGATCGGGCTGGGAAGCGTGAGTACGTTAAGTGAGCAGTTCACTTTGTTTATCAAACGCTTGGTCTGTTGTCTAGTCCCTAATCTTTGGACATATATGTGAGAGGATTTCCCAAAAGACATTTTAATGACTCCAGTAGACATTGTAAAGCTGCTGAAAATAACCCAAAGTGAAATGAAAGTTAAGCCTATGTACATATATACATGATCTTTGTCACTAGAATAGCGGTTGAATGAATGTTGTCCCAAAACTGTGCTTCCGTAAGAATTTATCTCACTAATCTGGTTGGTGTATTCATACTTTAAACATCAAATATACGAACTGGTTATTAAGGGTTCCGTTTTGGAGCCTTGCTTTCTTGGTTTTCAAAGTACAAAAGTGGACCACCCTATGCTTCACATAATTGTTCCAATTTTTTAAAGAATCTTTTGACTAATCATTTGCTTTATGTTCAAAAACCGATGAGATTTAGAGGGACTCATTTCCGGACAATTTTATTCTAACTAAACCAACTCAGAACACTTGGTTAAGCCTTCTTACTCTATCGCTTGGAGTCATGCCATTATATTTAAGTTAATTGGGGACCGGTTAAGGCTTAATCAAGTGTCCAGAGCCTTTAACAGAGAAGGTGAAGGCAATTTAGAATCCTTTAAACAATTTATCTTTTCGTAATTTCTTTTACTTTTTGTATACATCAATAAATTCAGTTATGTTTATGCATCAACCTTAGAGTTAATGGATAATTTTTGCAATTTACATGAGGATCTGTTGTATGGCTCTACAAATAGTTGACTTACATTCACGAAGAATTAGATACACAAGTAGAAACTTAAAGAAATGTTTAAAACAGGTTTTTGCACGCTAATTTGTGAGCTTGGCTAACAGTTGGGCGCATCTGCCGTCGTGGGGGACACGTTGGCGGCTGATCGTGGTGCTCCACAGGTGGCTTCCCACAGACGGCTCAACATTCATCCGACATTTTCATAAGACATGGGCGGTCGTTCAGAGCTGGCGGCAGAGCCAAAGATCGTTGGCGGGTGATGTTGCTGCTGTGATTGCTGCTGCTGCTGTTGCTGGTGGGGATGCGGCTGCTGCTGTTGCTGGTGAGGATTATGGCCATGATGCTGCTGCTGCGTGGGTGGCTGCTCGTTGCGTAGCTGAGCCAAAGGAAACATGATGTTGTGTGCCATCTGCGGATGATGCAGATGTTGCTCATTGGGTGGCGGCGGCGGTGGCGGTTGCTGGTGGGCCGCATGTTGTTGCTGGTGAGCTACCTCCACATGCTTGCGCTGCTCCTTTTCGACCACGCTCTCCTCGTACTTCTTCTGCAGCTGAAAGAGAGGCAACTGCTGCGGCGGTGCATGAAGCGGCACCACCACCCGTTCGACCTGTGACTGTGGCGAGGGCTCCTTCTCGTTCTTTTCGTACTTCTTTTGCAACTGGTACATGCTATGAGACAGATGAGACGCCGTTGCCACCGAATTGCTGCTGCTGCTGCTGCTACTAGAGCTCTGTTTCGACACTGTCGATGTCGAAGAGGAGGCCGAGATCTTCTCCGCCTTGACTGGCAAAGGCTTCTTTTGGTACTTCTTCAAAATCTGCATCAATTCGGATTTCACATCCAGGCGGATTTCCTCGGGCACTCGTTTGATCTCCTCGTACAAGGACAGCAGGAACAGTTTATCCGGATCCCGATCCCGCTTACGCTTCTTGCTCTTCTTGGGGAAAGCATCCTGCATGAATTGCAACAGTTTCTCCTCAAATGGTGACTCCCTGGGCAGCGTCACATTAGACACATGCTGCCGCCTCAGCAAATGCGGATGCAGTCCGCCATGAAAGCTCGGATGTGTAGGCATGCCCGGATGCGCCTGCTCTCCAGGCGCTCCCGTTACACCACCATTGTGCGTCTGCTGCAGCTGGGGCACATTTTGACCCTGATAGGAACCACCATTTGAAGAGCCGGGCGCATCATTTGTCTCGCCATCCTGAGCATGATGGTCCTGGGCATGCGACTGCGAATCCTTGGGGTGCTGCTGCATATGCTGCTGCTGCTGTTGTTGCTGCTGACCCGCGGCAGCTGTTAATATGGCATCACAGAAGTGCTCCGGCACATAGTCGAAGCCAGACATAAAATTCTCCGGCTTTAGCTCGCCATTCATTTCCTCATAGAAATACTCGGTGCCCACTATGTCAATGATATCGTTGTCCTCCTGATTCAACTCGATGCCGGGCGGTGGTGAGCCACCGGAGAGCTGGCATCGCTTGAGCTCGGCCAATTTCTTTCTGGTGGTCAGGCGCATGTCCCGCCAACACTGTAATAGAATTGTGTCTGGGATTGGAGTAGGTGCATCCTCTATGATACTGAACACACACTCACCTTTTTCCACTGAATGATGGTCTTTTTGGGTCCAATTGTATTCAAGGCCGCTTGTATTTTCTCCCAATACCACTCCTTCTCCTTCTTGCCCTCCATGTACTTGGTTTCCCGCAGCAATGTGATGAGCATTTTCTTCTGCGGCTTTGTGACTCGATCCTTGAATAAAATATTGAAAACCTTGAATTTTTGGATGAAAGCAGAGAGGGAAAAACGCTGCAAATCGTCTCATTTGAATTGTTTGTGAACAGTGGAACTACTAGATGATGAGCTGAAGACACTCCCACCAGCCGCCCGTCTAACATGCAGTTGTTCATCATATTTATCCCACAAACACACACACGCACACACACTCTAAATTTATACACAGATAAACGGACACAGACAAGCGATTTGATTCGATTTTTAGTGGATCACAAATTCACGGCTTACCATGGCGAGCTTCTTGAGGAATCTCCTTTGGCTAGAAATCTTGAATGTTTATGGCTCTGCGTTTTATAAACAAACTAACTTTTGCAACACTTTTGTTCAATTTTTCACTGCCTCAAACATTGTTGTACTTGTAGTTGTGTTGCTCTTCTTCGTCAGTCGGTCTGTCTCTGTCTCTCTGTCAGTCACGTCGGTTTGACGTTTGCCGTGCACATGCCCAGTAGGAAATTTTGCACACAACTGAGTGCTGTTTGGGTAATCAGGGGAATTGAAAGAAGCAAAATATAACTTCGGGATATATTCGTCGGGACCAAACAAATCTGAGAGGATATGATGGTAGTGTAAACATCTTTTGTGGGTTGCATCTGTTTAGCTGCCATTTTTATTCAAGCTTTTTGCTCCTGATTGTATTGAAGAACTCACTATTTCGTAAACTATGTCCTAATTTGGTTATAACGAAGGCAAAGTTGAAGTTCTTAGTGTTGCAAATAAAAAAATCACATCTTCATACTCAAAATTTATAATATATATCCTCTTTTTTTGCAGTCTTTCATCTTTATCTTGATACCCGCTATGAATTTAGTCAAGCAATACAGAGCAAAACAACCAAACTTCAATCGCTTGCTCCTTGATAATAGATTTAGAACTACAAACATCTAAAAATTTTCACCAAATCTCGTAAATATTGCAGTTTTGGTAGTTATTGGCTCAAAACTTATATTTTGTTCGTTTAATCACTTAAAAAACGAACAAATCATAACTAAAATCATAAACATAAATAAAGAAATTGAAATTTTTACTTTTTGACCACAAATTTACAATGTTTTAAGTTTGTATGAATATTTTAGTTGCCCCAGATCAATAACTATATGAAGAAGTAATCGAATGAAGTTGGTTTGTTAATTTTGACCCAAGCTACAAATTTGCTTTGTATCGTATTCGAATCGGTTTACAAGCTAATGTGAAAACTTAAAAAAAGAAGAAAGCTTTATGAGTTTTTACACATTTTAGTAATTTTAACAATGCAAATGAGATTTTTTGGACTTGCAATGAATAAATATTTTTTAGGCGATGTCACGAGCTACATTTTCGCTAAAGACCTTAAACTAATATTCCAATTAGTTTACGAAATATGAATTAAAAGTCCCCCAAAGCACCAATATCGGAGATTGGAGTGTTCCCCAAACTTTTTTAACTGGAACATTTTAAGAAACATAGCTGACGAAAGTTTACCAACATAAACCAACAAGTTAAGATGGTCAAATAACAATTTATTCCCTTAAAACGGCAAAGTTGTTGAAAAACTTACAAAAAAAAACTATTTTGTATGAAACCGTCGTGATAACTCAAAAAAGTAATGATGCAATTCGATTCCTTGGACCCGAAATAAGGGGGAACCTTTGAGTTCGGTCATGTCCTTTTTTTATTATCAAGTTTCATGAGCTTACAACATTTACAAAATGAAAATGCACTTAAATGATGGTCAGAAAACTGGACAAAATTCCACAATTGTATCTATGCCTTTGAGAAGGGAAAGTAAGCGTTGAACGTTTTTTTTTCGGGGTGTAATTTTATGTCTTTGCTAAGAAATCGGATAGAATTAAAACCAATGTTTGTTTTTTTTTATTATTATTATTATCTTAGTGCTACAAGTATATGGAGACTTATGTTTATGGCACTAATCACTGGTTGACAACGATTTGAAAACAATACAAAAATATACTAACTCAAACTAAGGATAAATTAAATAAACAAAACAATTATTACATTAGAAAATTAAAGAGAGGAATGGTTATATTTGTGCTATTGTTTGAGATGGTATTCTAAACTTTTCTTAAATAGTGGTGCGCTTTTTATCGATTTAATATTGTTTGGTAAACGATTCCAAAGGCGAATAGCAAATGGGAAATAATGAAAGTATGAGGTAGCGAGTTCATTTTTAGGGCAGATTAGATTTTTAGTTCGATGAGACGCTGCAAAATGTAGTATCTCATAAAGATATGAAGGCTCTAAACAAATCCACGAGTTTAACGGAATGTCAAAAATTTTTTCTGCAAATTCCGATATGTGATCCGATCGTTATACCCGTTACTCGTAGAGTAAAAGGGTCTACTAAAGTCGTGCAAATGTATGTAACAGGCAGAAGGAATCATTTCCGACCATATAAAGTATATATATTCTTGATCAGCATCAACAGCCGAGTCGATATAGCCATGTCCGTCTGTCCGTCTGTCCGTCTGTCCGTCCGTCCGTCCGTCTGTATGAACACCTAGATCTCAGAGACTAGAAGAGCTAGAGCAACCAAATTTGAAATGTAGACTCCTATTGTCTGCACGCAGATCAAGTTTATTTTCAATTTTTGCCACGCCCCCTCACGCCCCCGCAATTTGGAAAAAACGTCATATCTCCTACAGTTTTGATGATAGATGGTTCGTACTTTCTAGAGATATCTAGTTCTTAAAATTATTTATCGATTTGCTGAAGGAATGATAAAGATCGGATGAACGATACTCAAGTTATGAGCAAAAAACGATCAGTTAACACCCACCACCCACCCCACTCATAACCTAAGCATTGCGTTCAGCAGCAATCTTAGTGAGAGAGAGAGAGCGAGAGAGAGAGACGAGTTAAAAAATGTTGCATACTTTTCGGCTGACCCACCTCAGGCATACAGTAAGGCTATTAAACATTTGTTTCCATGAGTAACGGGTATATCGAAGTCGGTTAGAGCCGACTTTAACTTACGCTCTCGTTTTTTGTTGTAGACATACCTAGCTATGTTGTTGAAAGCAACATTAAGTTTAGATTTAGACTTTGCACTACAACTACCGAACACTTCCTCACCGTATAAAAGCGAAGGTACTATGTATGTTTTTGCAACCAGTTGTTTAATATGTGTTGGTATGAAACTTTTCGTTAGATTTAACTGCCGGATTAAGGAGTATGTTTTGCCAATTGCTTTGTTTATGTCATCATCCCATGATAAAATATTGTTAAATGTAAAACCTAAATTTAAGCTCGTTCAACGTAGTCTATACTGATACCATCAAGCTTTAGATTTGGTAAGCAACCTGTATCAAATCTCTTTTTATATACAACAATGCACTTGGACTTTGTTGGGTTGATTTTTGGACCATTTTTCTTTGCCCAGCTCCGGATCAGTTCAAGTTTACTATTACAAACATCAACACATTCAAAAATTTTGTTTAACGGACGACTGACATACATCTGGACATCATCTGCATACATTTGAACATCACATTTAGACAGAACATTTGAGAGGTCGTTAACATATATCGAAAAAAGTAATGGTCCAAGAACTGATCCTTGTGGGACGCCACGACTTAGTGACAGAAAGGATGATCTTTTATTTACAGTAGCTACTGCTTGCAGTCGGTCATGTAGGCACGAGCTCATCAATTTTAATGCTGTACTTTAGAAATTATATAATCTACTAAGCTTTGTGCAGAGAATCTCGTGATTGACAAAATCGAATGCTTTGCTATAATCTAGCAAAGTCAGAAATGTTACGTTGCTCTTGTCCGTATTTCGTTGTATATATTCGCTGATTTTCGTTACGGTATTAGTGCAAGTAGTAGTAGTGTCGGATCTTCCTTTATCGTTTAACGGCTCATACCGGTATATCGAAATAAAAATCCAGGTATTGATACGAAACCGAATAACGAAATAATGTTAAAACCAAAACAGAACCTTTTACCGAAACATAAAATTCGGTACGTACCAGAACCGGTACCAAAATACGATTCGGTTTGATTCCCTACCTTACTCTCAACAAGGTGTTCTATAACAGCAAGTTCACCTACAGAAGGTGGAGAAAATGTGCTCGATGTCAAGTTGAAGGAGCGTACGCTAAATTTACGTTTACCTGGCACACTGGAGAATCCACACTGATTGTGCCCCAGGATGTGTCCACTACGTTAGCCAAAAGTTCTTCCATTCACTCACTGAACAAGCTCAAGGTGCCGGTGCCCGGTGTGGTCAAGTATTTCATTAGAGAAAGAGCTTCCAACTCGGATGCGCTGCTAAAGACGGAGAAGGGACCAAGCGGTTTGTTGCGCTTCTTTGAATCGCCCGTCTTTAACATCCACTTTGCCGTTCATTATCTATTCTACTCCAAGGAGCCGGGTGTCCTGAGTTTCATAGGCAATAAGATCTTAAGTTTCCCGGGTCAGGAAGTGGATTTGTATATACCACAGCTGATTGTGATGTATATACAAATGGATGAACTGGCTGAGGTTTTGGATCCCTATCTAACCATTAGATGCCGCAAGTCGGTGGACTTTTCGCTCAAATGTTTGTGGCTCTTGGAGGCGTACAATTGTCATCAGATGGACGAGTTGCCCACCGGCATCAGGAAATCCAAATTGGCCCTGATGAAAGAGATCTTTTCCAAGAAGGAGCGAAAACTGCAGGCTAGGACTGCGGCGGCAGCTGGCAGTGCTAGCTCTTCGTCCGGTGTATCCCTAATGATGAAGAAAACCCATCATCGTTCGCAATCCGATGCCACGGTTCTACCAGCCGCCGATTCTGGCACACCCCTAAGCATATTCCATCGCATGTATCAACAGCCGCCCTACACCACACAAACTCTGCCCACCACAACCGCCTAATTATGTCTGGGAGACAACCTCTGCACGTGCCTTCGTCAATGGTTGCACCTGCTTCGAAACTGTGCGAGGTCAAGTCAATGGTCTACTTGGCCAGTGTACCCTGTGCAGTTGTGGTGCACCCAAGACTGCTCCGCAAAAGGAATTCATGCGTGCACTCATGAATGTGGGCAAAAATCTCACCTTGTTACCCTCCAAGGCCGAGAAAACATTCGCTCTACGCATGTTCCTTAATCTGATCAACAAAAACCTGCCCGCACGAGTCTGGTTGCCTCTGAACTCGGACATTCCTCATCATGTGGTACGCATCACGCAAACGAAGAATCAAAGCAAGTTGATGTAATTAACACAATACGTCTGTCCCAAAAATGCTTACAAATTACTTATGCAATTACACTTGAAAAAGTTCATAAATGAACTCATTTTAGGAATTTTTCCCTTTCCTTTTTGAATTGTTATATTTCGCATTTATCTTTGACAATTACTTTTGTGCCGAAATTCCTAAAGGGAAGCCAACTTTAACTTGCAGTGTGGCCAGATTAATCAAACAAATTCATAAATTTAACAGATTGGCGCCAAATGCTTTTGATTCAAAATTATTATTTAAATTCAGTTTTATTCGATTTCTATTCGTAAAAAAATACGTTTTTTAATTCTACCTTCAGGGAGATTAGTTAGTTCCTGTTTGCAGTGGCTTGTTTGCTGACCTGACGTGTAATGCTGGAAACGCCTTCTTCGAACAGAGTGCGGAACAGGACATTGGCATTATTAAATAGGCCATCTTTGAGCGAAACAATTAGAAATTGGGAGCCCGTAAAATGCTGCTTCAACATGGTGCCTATGTTCTGCGTATGTGACATATCCAAAGCAGCATCCACCTCATCCAAGATATAGAGGGGAGCCGGCGAGAACTTCAGCATGGCCAGAACCAACGAAAGAGCCACCAGTGACTTTTGACCGCCAGACAATTCACCCAGGCTTTCCTTCCAAACCCCATTGAAGCCGACTTTGATCTCTAGGCCACTGAGTGTACCGTTGGTCATCACGGGATTCAGGCAGGACTGAGCTCCCGGGAGTAGCGAGCTGAATATGCCACTGAAATTCTGATTGACCTCCGTCCAGGCTCGATTCAATTGTCGCTGCTCCTCCTCGTCCATCTTTACTATGATATTGTTGATCTTCTCCTTGTCCTTGACCACAATTTCACGACGCCGCTTAGTCTCTTTGTAATTCTCCTCCTCGCGCTCCAATATCATGATGGCATTCATATTGAGAGTACGCTCCATTTTATCCTTCTTCTCCTGCATTTTCGCCAGTTTATTGCCCGCCTCCACGGGATCCTCCTTGCTGTAGTCGTAGCGCGTGTTCTTCATGCCAAAGCAGTTTTTCTCCTCCGGTATCCAAGGGTACTTGGCCTCCAGTGCTTGTAAACGTTTCTTACCCTCCTGGGCCTGCGAACTGATTTTGTTTTTTTCGGTCTCCTTCTTCTTCACCTCCAGCTCGAGTTCTTCGTTTTGTTTCTGCATGCGCTCCTTCTTGCCTAACAGTTGGCGCATCTCCTTGTTCTGGGCATTCAGTTTGTCCTTTTGCGTTTTAATGGCCCGCTCCAGTTCGGCCACTTCGGTAGCTGCGCTTGAGCTATTCTGTTGTTGAGCCTCCAGTTCGGCCTTGTCATTGGCTACCTTCTCGACCAGTTCCTGGTGCTCTTGCTTTGAAGTCTCAATGCCAGTCTGCAGTGTGCTTATCTCCATTTGAAGCGTTTCGAACTCCTGCTCGCGCTTTTTCCAGTTGGCATGCGATTTCTCGGCCCTCTGTTTGGCCGCTTTCATTTCGTTGGTGACGGCCTTCAGTTCCCGCTCACGATAGCCCTTGGCATCGGCCAATTTGGCCTCAATATCCTTGGCCTTGGCCTGTGAAGTCTTCTGTTTCTCGCGGGCCTCCGCAATAGTTTGCTCCAGGGATGTGACCTTCTCCTTCATTTCCTCAATCTCCGACTGGTGCTGCTGGAAGGTGGTCTGGCCCAAGCGGTTTTGGCACATCTTTAGCTCATGCTGGCGCATCTCTAGATTCTCCTTCAGTTTGTTAAAAGTATTAGCCAGCTGCTCAATGGATCTGTGTGTGCAAAGAAGGGTTTTAAGAGCATGTTCCAAGATGAAGTCGCCTTACTTACGCCAGTTCCTGCTCCAGCTGCTCCAAATCATTCTTTTTGCTCTGGTATTGCCTTTCCGATTGCCTAATGCTGTACAACTCTTCGAGCACATTTGCTCCTTTGGGTGCAGCTCCACCGGAAACTGTGCCATGCGGATCCACCACATCTCCCTCCAGCGTGACCGAGCGACACATAATGTGCGGGTCATAGCTAACCACTTTGGCCACATCCAGATCACGGCAAATCAAGGTTCCACCAAAGACGAACCTCATGACGGGCTCATAGTAGCGATCGTACTGGATTAGTGACATGGCCCATTGTACATTTTCCTTGCCCACCTTGCTCTGGGCATAGTCGATCTTTTGGCGGCTCAGTGAACTCGATTGAATCTTATTAATGGGTATAAAGGTGACACGACGCTGCAGATTGCCACGTTGTAGAATCTTTTTACTGGTTACATCGTCATCCGTCACAAAGCTGTACAACTGTAAAAAAAGAGTTTATTTAAAGATGAAGTGAAAGATATCCAGTGGCACCCACTTACTCCGCCGCCTGCTGTTGTGACCAGAGCCATGGAGTTGGCCATATCCTTCACCTGAAACAATTTGCCCACCATGCCGCGCACTTTGCTTCTATCAAAGTTGGGCTCTGGATCCTGATATTGCAGATCAAAGCGTGAGGAACTGCTCCGTTCCAGTCCCCGTTTCAGATCTCGCAATTCCTGCTGCAGCTGATGCCGGCGCCCGCGGAGCTGCTCAAACTGACCGCCCTCGTACTGGAGGCCCTGCAATTGACTCTCCAGACTCTGTATTTCCACTGTAAGCTGATCCAGCAACCGCTTGTCCTTGATATACGCCGCATCATTGGTTTGGGTTTCGCTTTGCTTCTGCTTGAGCAGCGAGCGGGTGTTTCGGAGCTCATCCTCGGTGGTCTTGATGGTAGTTTGGGCCTCACTAATTTGCTGATTGGCCACTGCAAGTAGAGCAGAGGATTAAATGAAATCAATAGCCAGAAAACTGTCTCCACCCACCTATCAGCTGCTCCTGCAGCGTGCTCGCCTGGCCATCCTCATTGGTGGACAAACCCTGCGAAACCGCCTCAAGTTTACGTTGGGCATCCTCATAGGCCTTTGAATCGGCCGCATCGGCATCCTTGAGACCCTGAAACTCATCACCCACCCGGGACAAAATCTCCTGTTTTTTGGCCAGGGCTCGCTCATCATCGGCTATGCTTTTGCTGCCCAAGCGTATTTGCTTCTCATTCTTTTCTAAGACGCCTTTGGCCGCTTTTAAGCTGCCCGATGCTGCCGCCTCCACTGACCGCTTGGCAGTCAGCTGTACCTCCAGCTCCTTGAGAGCGCCACCCATCTCGTCATCGATTTGCTGTTGCATTTCCCTAACCGTCTCCTCAATCTGCTGCATCTCCTCTATGTTCTTGGCATGCGTGGTGCGACATTTCTCTATGCGAGTGTCCATGTTCTGTTCGCTGGCCTCCACCTTCTGCAAGGCATCACGCTGCTTCAAATACTGTGCCGAAATATGAATCCTTACCAAGAATTCAATGTCACGGCAGGTTTTTTGGTACTCCTGATAGGCGGACCGCTCCGCCCTTAACTTGACCAGCTTAGGCAACACCTCCTCGTCGAGTAGCAGCGACGTGTCACGCATTTTGTTCTCCTTCTTCTCTATCAAATTCTTGGTGGCCTCCCGCTTCGATTTGTAGATGCTGGTGCCAGCCGCCTCCTCTACCATGGACATCACCTCCTTGGGTTTCATGTTCAGCACTTGCTGGATTTTGCCTTGCATGATAAGAAAATTGGGATTGTTCACATTCAGCTGAATGGAGCAGAAGAAGTCCTGAACCTTCTTGTTCTGCACCAGCTTGCCGTTGATTAGAAACTTGTTCTTGCCCCCCACCACCACCTGCCGTGTAACGGAGATTTCGCGACACTTTTCGTAGCCCTGTGGACATTGGGCGGCATTGCTATTGTCAAAAACTATGGTCACTGTGGCCTTGGTAATGCCTGCCTGGCCATTCTTGTACACCAAATCCTGCAAAGCTGAGGCGCGCACCTGTAAGTCGAAGCATAGATTAAAGCATTGAGTGGATTAGGGGCCAACTGTGACTTACATTTTGCAAATTGCTGATGCCCAGCACAAAGCAGATTGAGTCCAGAATGTTTGATTTCCCTGAGCCATTTAAGCCTGTGATGGCCGTAAACTCTGGATCGAAGCCATCAATCTCAGTGCGCCGACCGTAGGATTTGAAGCCATCCAAGATGAGCTTCTTTATATACATCTCACGATATTAGGAATTCAATTTAATTAGATATCCGTAGTCAAGTGCAACTATTCATGCCGCCGTTCTGTTCCGAATTGTGATACTGACGCCAAGCATTTGGTACTTACGAGTTATCGATGTATCGATAGAAACTATGATAAGTAACGGTTCCAAACAAATTCAAAAAGTGAACTAGTTCCATTTTTGACTATATATTTAAATAATTAGAGTTTGCAAATGGATAATGAGAAATTAATTGCTCAATAGCTTTAGAACCATGATATAATAACTACAAGGTACTCCTGATAGCGGTAACAGAGTGGGATGAATGTGGGAAAAGTGTGAGAAGAGTGAGGGAACAGTATGGGAAATGAGTGGGAAGAGTTTGGGAACAGTGTGGGAAGATTGTGGGAAAGTGGGAGTGTTAGAAGAGTGTGGGTAGAGTATGGGAGGCAGCGAGGCAAAAGTGTTGGAACAGTGGGAAGAGAGAGTGTGGGAACAGTGTGGGAAGAGTATGGGAAGAATGTGGGAAGAGTGTCGGATGCTATTTAAAGATGGAGATTATTTTTTCTACCTGTTATTCCTTTGCCACTGTTATTGTTTTCATTTATCTATGGAGCAGCCCAATAAATAAGAGATACAGAAAAAAAGAAGGGACACAGCAGCAATTGATCTTGTTGTTTGTCCTTCTACTCCCTGTAAGTTTTCATCTTTTGAATGATTGCCATGGCTGATTTATATAACATTGAGAGAGCTTGTGATTTTGATATTAAGCCCTTAAATTTAGCTTCATGTTTCACACCAAAGTTTCGTGAGTGTTAACACCTTTTTTTTATAATTTTCTAAATAGTTCAGAACATTGTTAAGTGAACCAGTGTAAAAGCAACACTGCCTATCGATAACATCGCCCAGTCTGTTGACTTATCGCCACATTTAATTTGATTTCAAATTAAAAATTAAATTCATTAATATCATTCCCTTAAAGCTTAGCCCTCGTTGCCTCGCTGTTCTTGGCTCCATACCGTTTATACATGCTGCGCCAGAATTCAATGCGTTCTGCATCCGGATTACTTTGCATACTACACTCCCGGTCAATGTGCAAGTAGTCTAACTGGAAAGACTTCCCTACCGGCGGTTTCTGCACTGGTTGCCAGTTTTCCGAAGGTTTGCCATTGCGCGCAAAGTTCGCCCACATCTCACACAGACGCTCCGACATGGCCAAATCATCGGGAGCTAGCGTTGAGCTGTCTCCGCGCGTCTGAAAGAGATAGCAAATATCATCGGCATGGGCCATACCACGCAGCTGCTCATTCTGCATGATCTTCTTGTAAAGATTACGCCCTCCCACATAGTCAAAGCGATAGAAGTAGAGTGGCGACTTGGTCTGGCAGTTGGCATGAATCTCAGTCGCTCTCTGTAGATCCATGTTGAAGTGGAAGTCGGTAAACAGGTCCACAAGATTATCGAGACGTTCCTTGTTAACCGACTGTCCGTTGAAATAAAAGTCACGTATCAGGCCGGTGGCCTCTTGGGCCTCGGGAGCACTCAGATCCGCCAGCAAATTGCGAGGCACCATGCGGCTTAGATCCTGGTCGATAATTTCCAATTTCTTTTTGGCTCCGGTCACCATGGCCATACCTTCGCCTGAATTATAACCCATTAGCAGCGGCATTTCACCGATATGGTCCTTGTGATGCAGCAATTCCAGAAAATCTCTATCAATGAAGCTATCCGGACTACTGGAGTTCTCCACAAGGGGTTTAAAGGCAAAGGGCAGTTCACGGCGACGTTCATCGGCGTTTAGCACACCCATGGTGCTGGCCAAAATGTTCAGAGGAGTAACCTGCTCCGACTGAAGGAACTGCAGCAAGCTCTTGGAGTTGCTTATAATGGAATCATCGGCTCCCAAAAGCTTGGCCATACAGCGCGTCTTATAAGCCGCGTAGTTTTGGAACACCCATTCCATGTTGCCCGTGCCACTCTGCATGATGGCCTTGTGGAATAGTTTGTTGGCATGCCGGGCATACACATGCAGATGCACAGAAGCGCCGCCAGCGCTCTCTCCGAACAAAGTCACATTTTGGGGGTCCCCATTGAAATTGGCTATGTTCTCTTGCACCCATTGCAATGCCATGCGCTGATCCTTAAGGCCAGCATTCCCATGAATGCCCTCCTCGGGTAAACTAAGAAAGCCCAAGGCGCCCAGACGGTAGTTGAGAGTGACTACAATCACATCCTGTTCCATGAGCTTGGCTGGAAAGTGACTGGAGCGGGTTTTAGATCTAAACTGTGCGATAAGTCGAGGCACTTACAAGTCACTGTTGCCATTGCCAAACCAGAAACCACCGCCGTGTATCCACACCATGACTGGCATAAGTGAGGTCAAAGTCTTCTTCTTGGGTACATACACATTGAGAAATAGGCAATTCTCCGAGCCAGCTTCCTGCAGAGTAAACGGATCCCGCTGATGGGAAACATCACGCTCCTGGCTGCAGTCCAGTTCAGTCTCGGAAAAGCGTTCCAGCGGCACAGGACTCTGGGAAAGTTCATAAAATAACTAATCTTGGGCCATTTTGTGTGTGATTTTAGCACTTACTCGAAATCTTAGCTCGCCCACCGGAGGTTTGGCATAGGGCACACCCAGGAAATTCGCATACTGCAATCCGCTGGGCAACCTGTGCTGTTCACCCACCACAATTCCCTGCTTGACCGGAACTTTCACCTTGATGGACTGTACGGGTAGCAATAACAAAATAAGTTTGGATGATTTTGGCAAAGGATTAGATTCCAGAACTCACCTTCATCACTTTGCTATAGAATCTCAAATGAAGCTGGCTAACTTTTCCAAGCGGCAGCAACATACTAATGGTTGGAAAATGTCCAATCTTATCGTTTTGTGCAGAGCAATTACAGGCCAACTATTTGAAGTGAACTTTGGTAGGCCACAAACAGCTGATGCACGATTAACCCCATAGTGGTGCAGCTCTTTTTTTTCAGAACACACGAAAATAAATTTTTATATATGACATTTATCTCTTTTTGAGGAAATACCTAAACACAGAAAGAATGAGATCATCTCAGAGCGGTTGGTTCTGCCAGTGGAACAAGGGTATAGGTCAAGCTCTAAAAATTAGAGCACTTTTGAACTCTGTTCATTTTCATTTTAGATCACTGATCTTTCGTCCCTTTAAACAGACGTGTCAGCTTTCTAAAATGCATTAAATAAATAGGAGTGTTCCTGCAAGTGATTTTGATTAATTCTGATTTTAATTTCGGTGTGACCAGATACCCCGCAGAAAATGACACAAAAACTGTCAAACAAAACAAAAATCAGAATCGAAATCAAAATCAACCTCGAGATTTCAATTTGGAGGACCAGTTACGTCTTAGGTGTTTGCCACTTATTTACCTTAAGTACTACATTTATGTCTGTTTAATATATTTCAGTGTTTAAGCGAATGTTATGTACTCGTGGCAGTAAAATTTACGGAAGAAATCGAGGAGTTATAGCCTGGGCGAGCACATAGAATCGGGCGTTGCGGGCATCATTGGAACCTGCCCATTCTGGATCACGTACAGCCCACAAGAAATATTACCTACTAGTAGGGATATGCACGGGAAAGAAAATTCGATCCCATCCCGTCCCGATCCCGACCAACAATTTTCAATTAAATCCCGTCTCGCGGGAATCCCGTTCCGCGAACAACTCTACCTTCCACATGTTGTAGAGCAAAAATATACCGCGTATGAGCAGTTATGGGGATTGGAATAGAAGAAAGACATTTTTGTTAAGGAAAAATTGGAGGAAACTAAAGCCAATGGAAATAAAAAACTAAATACAAATAATGGTGATGCAACTCAAATATAAAAGGATTTGCATATTATATCCTTGTTCCACTAGCACATTCTAGAGGTCATCCAGTGGATTTAGGCATACTTAACTAGGTAGCCGCACTCGCTCTCTCACAACTTCTTATAAAAATACAAAAGAGAGCGAGAGAGCGAACTAAGAAGCACAGCACAAAAAATTCGTCCGCGGAGATGCGTCGCTCGCAACTGTTGTTCACAGACTGACATCTAAGAAGTAAGCAAAGAGAGCGAGAGAGCGAGTTCGGCTTCCTAGTTAAGTATGCCTTGCACTGGATGATCTAAATGACCTCATTCTTTCTGTGCATTTTCTCATTAGAGATAAATGTCCCTTCGGTAGATCATCCGCGACGGATAATCAAGTCACTGACACGAATGATCTAGCCGCTGTCACGACTTATAGCTATTGTCCGCTTTCTATCGATATTTTCTGTTATTTTCTATCGATATGCTATCGAACTGCCCAAGAGGAACAGCTGCTCTGTCAATGGCGTAGCCATGGTCGGAGAGGGTTTTAGCTCAGTGGGTGGGAGTTTAGCACAAGGGGGAGAAGTGTATGGACCCTCTTTATTAAAAACCGAATATGCCCATGAGTTTTACATGGCCAAGGCAAGCGGCAATTGTTTCATTCTTTGTTGTAGAATGTTAAAATGCAGTAATATTTCTTATGTAAGAATCCAGCAAACTACCTTTATCGTAGTGGGACTACCAGGAGGGCGTTGACATGTGGATGGCGAACTTTGATCAACTGTTCTTTGTTGACGTTAGTGTGGCCGTGAACAACATTCGTGGAACAAGGAAAACTCACTTTTCGAGAATGTGATTGAATGTTCGCCAGTGGAACAAGGGTATTAGATTCCTGTCATAAATGCTTAATGTATTTTAAAAAAATTGTTTAATTAAATAAAAAGAAATAAATATGAAATAGTGGATGCAAACCGTTTGGGAGTTATATACTAGTTCTGTTCAGTAGTTTATGGAGGTTTTAAGCTACCGATTCGTTCTTTAACATAGTTTTTCAGGTAAATTAAACCGCGGTTTTGATTCACTTGGATTCTTTTCATTTACGCCCTATACTTTCTATTTAGACATTTTTGACTTTAAACTTTTATTTTCGAAATGTGGTACATGTGGAAATGAGGGGGTCTATGGGGTTTTCAGCCACCAGGGCATACACGAAAGGCAATTCATAATCCGAGAAGAATCCGCACCAATATCTTTAAGAACGTTAATCCGAATTCAATCTGCAACAACATGAGGACAGATATATTTTGAAGAGACGTCAGTTGCAGGAGATGGACAAAATCCAATGTTGTGGAAACACTGGCACCCGATAACAGCCCGAAGACTGATATCCTTTAAGAGGAAGTTGGAAAAACTTTTCATATCTGGAACGATGGAAGTCTTTTCGCATAGATCAATTTTCAACTACATTTTCCTAAATTTACTAACACTTTTGCCTCAAAAATGTTGGCAATATGATTTTTAGGTCGTTTCTGCAAAGTCGTTTTTGTCGTTTTCTGCAGATTATCTGGTCACTCCAAAATTAAAATCAGAATCAAAATCCCTTGCAGGAACACCCCTAATAATTATTTAGTTAAAAAAACTTAAAAGTTCGCCTTTTGCGAACTTTTCCATGTTCAAGCGGGGGGCACATAATTTTATTCGAAGAGAACGGTCGCACTTGCACTCATATCGATAAATCAAATCTGAGGGATGCAGGAATTTTGTAAAGCCAGCTGATTGATTCGGTTGCAAGTAAATGTAAACACTGCACACCGACAATAAAAGTTATAACTATGCGAAAGTACCAGCAATTAGCCCTTTTAATAATTTCCTGCTTTAGTGTGGTCTTTCTTTGGCGTACGTCCAGTGAGAACAATCGATTGAAATATGTGCTCAAGTATGTTAATTTTTTTGGCCGTAACGATGCGGCTGTTCTGAGACGACTGGAGAATGGCACCAGAGAAGCAGAACTGCTGGCGCTATCGAGACCGCTGCCCGTCTGGCAACTAATTGGCGACTCCTTTCATGCTTACTCCGCCTACTGGAAGCGCAATGAGTTAATAGCCGGCGGGGAAGCTCATGCTCTGGTTGTGGGCCGCAAAGGAGCCGTGGTGGACTTTCGCTGCAGTTTGGATGTGGGCAGCGGGCGAAATGTGCAGGGCAAGTTTCGCTTTCAGCGTGATGCCAACGAGAGTCTGGTGGATGACAAGAGCACCACCTTTACCAGTTACCATTTCTTTTGCCAAGTGAGCCGAGATTTTGGTCAACCCAGGAGTGTGTCCTTCACTGATATTACCTCCACCAAAAGTCCGGTCAAGTTAAGACTGCGTCATTTAAAGCCAGCCAGTGGCAAAGCAACGCCCTCGCGGGTGCCGGCCACAGTATGCGTGGATCTGGTGACTTTCAGCATGATGTCAACTTTTGGACGCAGCGACAATGCCCTGCTGCAGTTCTTTTTGCTACATCAGGCCCTGGGCGTGGAACACTTTTTGGTATACAACTACGATGAGCTGCCCGAGCAGGTGCTCCATGTGCTGGAACGCACAAATATGCATTTGTATGGGCTGCCCTTCAATTTCCCGTTCCCGCAAACGAATCTCACCGCCACACGCATACGCCAATTGATCCAGACGGATTGCCTGATGCGCAACATCAACTATGCCAGCTTTACCATGCTGCTCAAGCCCAACGAGGTGTTCTATCCGCATGGACGTTTTCTGGCCGATAATACGAAACGTTCATTGCACGAACAACTGCGTCACTATGCAGCCGAAACTTCTCGCTTTGAACTGGCCACCATGGCAGTATGCTTTGATGAGCGTAAGAAATTGCTCTTGGATAATGTGCAATATGATCCGGAGCTTAAGTCGCCCTATAAGGTGTTGCTACACAGGCTGGAGCTGCCACCAATGCAGTTGTTAATCAGCACGACTAGCCATGAGTTGAGTGTTTCCACGGCATTTGTGTTGCGCTATGTGGAGTGCGGGCAAGTGGGACAAGATGGACTACATGACTGGCGCAATGGAGTACGCGAGGACTTTATGGCACATATCAATACTCTACGCAATGAGGTGGATCTACTCATTTAGCTTAAGCTTCAAATTTGACTTTAAGATTAGGAGATTACTCGACTGCCAGTTCATAAAATGCCAATCGCTTTCTCAGCCTTGCACACACCAGATGTATATTATTTTTGTATATGTATATAATAGTCATTTATGCAAACGTATTACTTCAATTTTAGTTTTATTTTGAATGCAGCGCAGATCCAGATCCAGTTCTGCGTTGGAGCACTCCAGGGCACGGTTTACTTGAGACGTTGCATGAGTGCAGCATTTTTCAGGCCAGCCTTCTCAATGGTGGAGCTTTCATCGCTTAGCTCGCGTGTGGGGAACGACGAAACCAAAATGAAGTTACTTTCCGAGTACTGGGGACGAGCGCTGTCCGAAACAAAGGGAAGAGTCAAAGATTAGGTCTTGGATTTAGCATAATGCATTCAAATTACGTTTGTATGAAGCGACGTATGTCCGAGACGGTATGTGTCAAATTGAATTGGGCTGCCAGACGCGATCCGTCAGCCAAACGTATTTGCAATGTGGTCAATGGAGCTTCGGAATTTAAATTGATGGCACTGCGTGCGCTGGCCTCCTGATTGGCAGCTTCCTGAGGCGCCAGTGCGGGCACATTTGGTGTGGATTCAGCAGTGACTATGTTGGCCACCGGACTGCCCAGTTTCTGGCCGGAGCCTTTGAATGTCTGTGGCATAGTCTGACGCTTAAAGTCCTCATGTCTGTGATCCTCCACATCAACATTAACCATGCGACCCATTTCCAGCAGCTCCTGTGGAATTTCCCTAATAAACAAAACGAAACAGCTGAAGAGTCTCAAAATTTCTCTCTTTTCCCCCCTCTTACTTACCCGCGCATCACCGTCTCTAGGAATTCTTTGTTTTGTGGATCATCGTAGTGACGTAGCTCACCACCATCAATGGAGAATCCTTGGCTCCAAAGTTTAAGTACCACCACCGGCTTGTTTTCCCCTGTCTGGGCACCACGATTTGTACCCACAGCCGCATGGTCGTTCTCAGTCATGCCCAGACGCATGCCCTGGCCCCAAACGCTGCCACCGCCAGCGGCAGAGCCACTTGTCGAAGGACCCATTCCCACTTCGGCTATGTTCTGCTCCTGTGCGGAACGCATCATATCGGTAAGCTGTTCGCGAAAGTTTTTACGCTTGGCCGGTCCCAAAACCTGTTGCCCCGAACGGTCCGAGCCGCCGGCATAGAAGGCCTGGTGTTCATCATCGCTGGACGACTGCTTGGACATGTCGCTTAGCGTGGCAAACCTGTGCGTTCAATTACAGTTAGTCTCTAAGCAGCTTTATGCGGACGCGAAAACTTACTTTGGTTTGGAAGTGGTAGCCTTGGTGGCTGGTCCTGGTCCCGGTGCAGCCTCAGCGGCCACACTTTTGGTGGTGCTCGGTGCGGGTGTCGGATTTGGATTATCCGACTCCCCCACCGGCGGGGAAGTGGGCGGGGCATCAGCCTGAGTGCTCCAGTAGTTGCCCAGAGCTTGCTGAAGAAAGGGGGGGCGACAAAACATTACCAAATGCATGAGAAAATTGAGTTTCAACCGGCTTACCTCTATGTCCCAATCACAGCTAGACAGATAGAATCTGGCCACGTTATCATCGGAGCCAGTAATTTCAATAAATTGTGCAATTAAATCGCCGCGAGCGGCCATTTTCCTTGTTTCTGCGAGTTTTTAGAAGTTTCACGTAAATAATGACAGACAATATACAATAGCAGATGTTAAAGCACTCTGGTCACGCTAATTCGAGTTATCGATAACAACAAAAATTTTAAGTGTGCTGCCAACCCATTTGAAAACAAAATCCAAAAACGAACACTTATGCTAAGCTTACATTGCGTCACAGAGAGTCAGATTTCAGTGTCACAGAGCAATGTGAGCTGAAAATGTCTTGTCACAGAAATCACTTGGTGTCTCATACTTTCTGTTACGCCAATGTGAACCATTTTTGAATTGTGTCACAAATTGTCACAGAAAATAGAGTCACAGTGTGACGCAGTGTACAGCCAGCATTATGTCTATATGACACTTGCCCAATATTGTCGACAAAACAAAATTGACCGCCAACGCGGCACTCTGTGCTGGTAAACGCATCTTGTGAAGCGACTAGTTGAACAATCAAAATACCAACACTAATATATCTTTTTGTCCCGTTTTCGTAAGCCACCAATATCGGCAAGTGTCATATAAGCATTACTCAATACCAAATTATGCAAATGAAAAGGAACACGGGTATGGCTGGCTAGAATGTTTAGTTTAGAATTTCCGTATGAAAAGTAGTTTAGAATGTGGATTTCCCTATGAAAAGTAGTTTAGAATGTGGATTTCTGTATGAAAATTAGTTTAGAATGTGGATTTCCGTATGAAAAGTAGTTTAAAATGTGGATTTCCATATGGAAAGTAGTTTAGAATGTGGATTTCCGTATGAAAAGTAGTTCGGTGGTAAGAAGACCAAATGGGATCTTGGTTCCAGTAGTGCACCCAAATACTTGGGTAAAATAGATTTGGAGGTAAAGCAGAGTGTGCATTGAGATTCTTTCCACGTTTCAGCTCTTATTTTCCCTTTCATAGTTCGACAAAGGCGGACACCTGACAGACTTCGGTTGAAAACCCATTTTGATAGACAAGAACTTTAAGGGCCGAGCCGATGTCAAAACTCTGTTGGATAGCAAACGAAACCCCATTACTGAACTAGAGAATGCAGTGGTTGGTACCTCAATGGTCCATTTGAAAGGCGATAACAACATGGGGAATGCGTATTAGAGAACAAATTTGCGATGCCTCTCAATTTTGGTGGTGCTAAACGATAGTGCCCAAAAAGATACTATAGCGCCCAAAAAGATACTTTACAGAGCCAGTAGGAAAACACAGTGGTTAGAGCGAGACGGACATATTCCCAAATGTATCCAGAGAGCGTAAGTGAGAGCGAACAGCTGACCAAATGTATCTAGAGAGCGTAAATGAGAGCGAACAGCTGACTGAGGCAGCGCAAATTTTATCTTTAATACTCATTGCTCCATGATAACAACATTTGCCGCAGGGAGTTTTGTGTATGCCCGACTTCTGGACCGGAAGGCTGGATAGTACTGGACAGATGCACTTATAGCTAGAAGAAATTTAATTTAGCTACTTTTAGCCAATTTTGCAGTCTCGTTCCCGCCGTTCTTGTCGAAAGTGGCCAGCACTGATATATTCCGCGCTGCCAACTTATTGTAAAACATAATAAATTTGCCGACGCTGAGTTTTTCAATTGTTTATTAATTAATTTGCTTAATTTACCAGATAGCAACATGGCCGAAGCTGATGATGTAGCCGAGTTGCTGTTTTTCGACACATTTTCTCACGAAGAAGTCAGCGTAAGTTTGAATAATTCCGTCTTTCCCCAAATTATACAACTTTTCTTTTCCCTCAGGACATCAATCTGGATCTGGTGCAGTTTCCCAAGCCGGTGTTTATCACCCAAGTGCGCATTATTCCCTTGGGCGCTCGTGTCCAAGCGGATTTTCCCGGAGGCGTACGACTGGGGGCCACCAATCCCTCTAAATTCGATTTGGAGTTCTTTGTCAACGACCTGGGAATGCCGGGTGCCTCGGCATTCGAGAATTTGGGTCTGCTGAGATACAATCAGAATGATTGCATACACCTGGATTGTTCGCAGGAGAAAATACCCACGGATGGCTTGGTCTTGCGTGGTTGGTACAGCACCATTACACTGGCTGTCTATGGAATTCTGACCAATTCGGTGACAGAGCCCATAGCCAGTCCCACGCTGCCTTGCGAGCCGGCGGGACCAGAGATGTGCAGTCTGAGCAATGAGCCTGTCCACAGTGTGCTGCTGCAGGATGAAGTGCTCAAGGATGATTGGTCAGAATCCATGCCGGGGGAACTGATGGCCAGTCACAAGGCCAGTGTGAGTGACTATGAGCATGAGGATTTGGAGTATGGGCATTCGCGTGATCATTACCATCAGCATGCAGAGGACGAGCAGAGGGAGTTGCGCCGCATAAGACGTTCCACCCGCTCCACGGATCATTCGCCACCGCCGCCACCCATGCGCACGCACACGCACTCCGAGAGCAATGAGAGGGACTACATCAGATGGTAATATAATGCAGGAATTTGGCAGTTTGTTAATTAAACTAAGTTTTCAGCTCCCGTGACAAGTCCACGCGGGATTGGTCACGTTCGCCAGAATACTCCAGTCATCGTTCGCGCCGCAAGCGCTCGGAACGATCCCGCTCGGATGTCGATGAACACAAATGGCCACGTACACCGCCCGTCTCCATAGACTCACCCGCACGACCTCGTTCCCCCGACACCATGGACTACGATGATGACGATTCGCGTTCTCATTACAAAATGCCCTATAGGCACTCCCCGGGATCCTTGCAACGTGAACGCGAAGATGAGGAAAGATCTGGTACACCGCAAGAGCAATTCGAGCCCATACTGAGTGATGACGAGATACTGGGTGATGACGATGAAGATGAGGCAGTGGATGCGGCGGCAGCTGCCGAGTATGAGCGAGAACTAGAGGCAGCCGCGGCAGCTGCACCGGCGGCCATTGATGCCTTTGAGCCCTGGCAGCGGCCACTGCTGTTGTACCAAGGCGATTTGCCTGCTCACTACAGCAAGGAGCTGGAAACCCTTCGATTGCTGTTCAAAAAGCTCTCGCTGCAAACGCGCTGCGACCAGGTGCAGGCGTTCAATGAGGAGCACGGCGTCAGCGTGGATGAACGGGAGCAGTTTGTGTATTTGGGTGAACAGTTGAACAACCAATTGGGTTACCTGGCACAGCAATATAAACGGCGTAACTTTGTGCTTCAGCAATTCTTCCAGAACGATGAACAGCATCTGCGTCAGGCGGCCAATATACTGCAGATTGCCTTGAGCTTCCAGGCGGCGTGCCAGCAACCGCAACCTGCCTTCAAGATACGTCATATAAAGCTGGGTGCACGCATGGCCGAGCTGTTGGTTCACAACCAGCAACTGTTCCAGCATCTACTGAAGGAACATCAATTTGATCCCTTCGAGGCGGTGTTTCAACTCTACCAGGAACCGTACATGGCCTTGTCCATTAAGTTGCAACTGCTCAAGGCTGTGTATGCCATGCTGGACACTAAGCTGGGCATCCAGCATTTCCTAGAGTCAAAAATCAATGGCTATCAGGTGATAGTGGAGTCCATTAAGACGGCCAAGTTAACTAGGACCAAGTATGCCCTGCAGGCCATCATTAAGAAGCTGCATCTGTATGAAGCTCTGGAGAGTGTGCATCTCAGTTGTCAGCGTGTGTTTGTGGAGCAGCGAGAGGAGCCGTTAGAGGCAAAGGCGGAAATCTTTCAGCAAATTGAGTATGCCTTTGAGATGCTAATGGATGCCCTGACAGCCAACCAGCTGAGCTTTCAGCAGCCGCGTCGTTTTCTGCCCGTCTCCAAGAAGTTCGAGGTAGTCACCGATCCACTGGCCCAGCGTAGCTTTGGCAATGCTCTGCAATGCTATTTTGTGCAACATTCTTTGGCCGAATCGGTGCTGGTTTTATTGAGCAACTCCAAGGAGTTGCCTTCGACAACATTCCTGTGCACCCTGGACTTGATGCACACGCTGCTTCGATCCCATGTGGGCATTGATTACTTTGTGGACGAGGCATTTGAGGTGACACAATTGATAGTGTCCATACTGCTGGGACTGGATGAGGTGCCCGCCGAACCTAAGGTAGAGTTAATCAAAGAGAAGCCAGAGCAAGTGCCGATAAAAGTGGAGGTTAAGCCGGAACAGGTGACTGCAGAAACCAAGGAAGAAGTAGTCAATGCTGCCGAGGAGAAGATCACTGAAACTTCAGTGGTTGACCCTACACCAGCACCACCACCACCACCAACTGCTGTCAAAGAGATCAAGGCGGAGCTCAAAGTTCACAATCTGCGTCCTGTCCTGCCACGTCTGGCCCGCTTGGGCATTGAATTGGCCTACAAGGTGCAGACCCGCTATCATTTGGATGCCATTGTCTATACGGCCGCTTCGGTGGAGTGTGATGCCGTCAAATTGGCCACCCACATGCACTCCATCTACTCGCAAACCTGTGATCCGGCTGGACGCCAGCATACGGTGGAGGTTCTGGGTTTGAATAACCATTTGAAAATCTTTATGGATCTGATAAAGCGTGAGCAACGTTTGCAGACCCAACGACAATTGAGCTCTCCGGGCACCAAGTACAAGAGTCCCGTGCTTAGCTATGCCGTGGATATGGTGGATGCATGTGTACGTTACTGCGAACAGCTGGATTATCTCATCGAGCATGGCGCCGTCATATTGGAGCTGGCCAAGAATCATGAAACGTTTGAACCCTCCGTCTCTGCGGTGCTCCAGGAGATGTATGTCTATATGAAACCACTGGAGGCCATCAATGTGTTTGTCTACGATGACATTATGCCTTTGGTGGAGGTCATTGGACGTTCACTGGACTATTTGACCACATTCCCCGGCGACTTGATTATGGCCTTGCGTATTCTACGTTTTCTGGCCATCAGCAAGGGTCAACAGCAGAAGCCCAGCGCCAGCACTGAGGAGCTGAAGCATCGTTTTGTGGCCCTGCAACTGTATGCAGCGGATGGTGTACAACTACTCATCCAAATACTGGAACGTCTGTGTACCTATTTCGAGCAGCCGGGCATGCATGCTCCCGCTCTGATGACCATCCAGGGTGTGCACTGCTGTCAGATTATGTTGCCCACTCTGCAAATCCTACGCGAGTTGCTGTCCTATGCCATACTGTGTCGCGATGGCACCTACAAGGATCTTACGGCCATTGATCACCTGGTAAAGGTTTATTTTCTGCTCTATTACTATCCCAGTCGCTGTCAAGCAGGAGCAGAGGTGGAGCAATGCAAGCTGGAGGTGGTCCAAACTCTGTTGGCCTACACCCAACCCAATGAACAGGATGAGGAATCGTTGCACAAGTCTCTGTGGACACTGATGATACGAGAAGTATTGAAGAACATTGATGGACCCGCCAATTTCATACCCGGTGAGTGAAAGGATCTAAATTGATAGAGTATATATAATATATAACTTGTCTTTTCCCTTGCAGGTCTCAAATTGCTGGCTGAGCTGCTCCCGCTGCCGCTGCCCATGCCTCAGCCGCTGTGCGATCAACTGCAACAGCAGCACAAGCAACGTTTGATTACCGAAAGGAAACTTTGGTCCGCCCATCTGCATCCACAAAGTGGACAAATTGCCAAACTGGTCGAGGCTTTGGCCCCATCCAGTTTTCCCCAGCTGTCGGAACTGCTGCAGCGTGTCTGCATGCAATTATCGGATCTGGCACCCAATATGACCCTACTGATAGCCAAAACCATTATGGAGCTGTTGTGCAATGAATACCAGAGTTCCAACTGCATACCCACTACCAATTTGGAGCGTCTTTTACGCTTCTCCACGCGTCTCTGTGCCTTTGCCCCGCTCAAGAGTTCCATGTTGTCCATATTATCGGGCAAGTTTTGGGAACTCTTTCAATCCCTGCTAGCCCTCAATGAGTTCAATGAGGTGGTGTCCAATTGCCAGGAGGCCGTGCATCGTATTCTGGATAGTTTCTTGGATTCGGGCATTTCATTGATTTCACACAAATCCATGGCACAGCCGGCTCTTAATCTCTCAGCTGCCTTGCCGCCCAAGGAGCTAATTCCTCGCATTATAGATGCTGTGTTTAGTAATCTAACCAGTGTGGAGGTCACTCATGGCATATCCATATTGGCTGTGCGCAATCTGGTCATACTCACGGAGCACGAGTAAGACCTTGGCCCCTCATAACCCGTAAACAATCGCTTCAACTCTGTCTCTTCTCTTTCAGCTTCACCTTTTACCATCTGGCACAGCTGCTGAAGCAAAAGATTACCGAATTCCAGGCTTGGATGGAGCGTGTCATACTGCACAATGAGACAGTGGAGTATAATGCCAATATTGAGTCTCTGATTTTGCTTTTACGCTCATTGACCCAGATTGAGCTGCCACCTGCCATGTCTTCCATGCCGCAGCGCACCCTCAAACTGGGAGCCAACGAGCTGGCCCAGCTGGTAGAGTTCACGGACATTGAAATGGACAAACCGCCAGTGCTGACGCGCATACTAAGTGTGCTGGAGAAGCACAAGGCGGTGGCCAATGAGGCAGCTTTGTGCGATCTGAAGCAACTAATTACCCTACAGGCCTCCAAACAGGATGTACCAATTGCCAGCACCACAGAGCTGCCTAGCGAGGAGATAACAGAGGTTAATCCGAGCATTGTCAGCGGCAGCAGCACTGGCCCAGCAGCCTCCCTCAATGTTGAACCCTTTTTGCCCCAAGCCGAAGGCATTGTCACCCAGTACGAGGCTCGTCCCATCTTTACGCGCTTCTGTGCCACCGCCGAGAATGTGCAACTCACGGCTCGCTATTGGTTGGAGCCATTGCCCATAGAGGTTATTGAGGATATGGATGAACCACTGTACGAGCGCATCGCCTGCGATCTCACGGACCTGGCCAATGTATGCCTTAATCCCGATTTGAATCTGACCGGCGATTGCAAGCGTGTCCTACAGCTATCCGGCTCACCGCAATCGAATCGCGAACTAACACCCACAGCTCCTTGCTTTCGCACCCGCCGCGTAGAGGTAGAGCCGGCCACTGGCAGACCGGAAAAGAAAATGTTTGTGTCCGCTGTGCGTGGACGTGGCGGCTTTGCAAGACCGCCACCCTCACGCGGCGATTTGTTCCGCTCACGACCGCCCAACACCTCGCGACCCCCTTCCCTGCATGTGGACGATTTCCTAGCGCTGGAAACATGTGGCGCTCAGCCCACAGGACCCACGGGTTACAATAAAATACCCTCAATGTTGAGAGGATCACGAGTGGGCCGGAATCGTGGTTCGCGCATTTCAGCAGCGGCGGCTTTTAGGTAAGTGGATTCCAGATTGTGGAATTATAAATTTCTATCTCTTTAATTTTTGCAGACAAAAGAAACTAATGCGCATAGGTTCACCCTCCAGCTGGTCGGAATCACCGGGTTCCTCATATCGCTCCAGCAATCCAGAATCGCATTTCGGCAGCAGCGATTCCCATTACTCCTCACCACACTACAGTGGACGGCCACGTGGACGTGGTCTGCGCTCTCGGCCATCTTACTTGCGTTAGGCAAAAGTTCGGCAGGGAAAATATACACAAAATTAGATTTGGGTCAGCTAGAAAGTAGTTTAGAAAGGATTTTCTTCATGAAAAGAAGAGTTTACGCCAGAATGTGTTTCATCCTGCGCCCTTTTCTAGTCTAAACCGGCACTTACCAAGCTTCAAAATACTTTTAATCAAGTATTTTCTTATTTAAGGAACACAAAAGTCCACGTGGGCACAAATTTCTGTTTTCAGTTAATACTGAAATTATCTTTTATTAAAAGGTATGGTAAGGGACTTTTAATAGAATTTGAATATATATAATCTGACCTTAGTTATAATTACACTGTGACACATTTTTGAACTCAAAAAAGTTGATGCTATCAATCGAAACCACAAAATTCTGAAAGGGTATGATGGTAGTATAAAAACCCTGTCTGGGTTTTGTCTGATTAGCTGCCGTTTTCTTTTTATTGCACTGTGAACTTTTTCACTTCAGAGTAGGATTTACGATTCTATATCTCGTAAATTATTTTGAATTATGCTTTTATATCTTTGGCAAAGTTGTTGCTCTTGGTTTGGCCTACAAAGCATTTCTTTGTAGCAATTCAAATAAATTACATCTTCATACTCAAAATTACAAAAGTTTCTCAAAAAAACCAAGTTTTTACCATTTTTTTTTTTTTTACAAATTTTCAACTTCATCTTGAAACCCGTTACAAATTTGGACAAGTAATATAATACAAAGTTTTAAGTTAGACCTAAATAAGCAAACTGTTAGAAAGAACCAGCTTCATTTAATCACTCTTTGACATAGTTGTACATACGCATGTACAACTGTCATAAAAACTCGAAAAAACGAATATTTTCGTTAAAAAAAGAAAAATTTATTTTTTAATTATAATTTTTAAGCTATGATTTTTTTTACTATTTTATTGATTTAATACAAAACATTCGAAATTTTTGACTGTCGGCCATTTGGTACCAAAAATTGCCATTTTGCGATTTTTGTTCCAATTCTACATGCTTAAGGACCCGTAACTATGTAAAGGACCAATCGAATGAAGTTGGTATGTTCCGACCGTTTGTTTGTTTAAGTCCAAGCTACGTTTTTGTCCTGCATTGCTTAGTTGAATTCGTTTCAGTTTTCAAGACAAACTTGAAAATAGTACAAAATGAGGCGAAAACATGATGATTTTAAGACATTTTTGTAATTTTGAGTATAAAGTTGTGACTTTTTTAACTTACTACTTAAGAATGTTTTGTAAGCCAAGCCAAGAGCAACGACTTCCTTTAAGACGTAAAAGCGAAATTCCAAATAGTTTACGAGATATGGAGTTGCGAATCCCAATCAGAAGCTGAAAACTTTAAAGTTCAACAAAAAAAAAACGGCAGCTAACCAGACCAAACCCACCGAATGTTTTTGTACTACCATCACACCCATTCAGAATTTTTTGGTCGCGACTCGATCAACTTTTTAGTGTTGCACAGTGTTATCTCTCCCATTTTCAATGATTTCTCAATCAAATAGCTGCTCATGTTCGAAACCTTGCTTAGGAAAACACATGCACCATATGTGTGTGAGAGAAAAAGTTACTGTTAAATAATCACGAAAAAGAAAACAAAACTTTGTATTAATAACATACAAGGGCTGTCCTATGATTAACTTTTTATGCGGCAACCCTTAAAAGCTTAAGATTTAAATTTGAATTTTGAATCTAAGGGCCGATTTCTTTTCCTTCAGATAGCTGCTATGTGTCAGATAAAGTTACTATTTATAGCCTGACTCCACTGACAAATATATGTACATTAGATTGGACCTCCTGAATATGAAATTTTTAAGGTCATGGTCTCACCCTACTTTCTGATGCTTCTTCTTGTTATAGTATGCGTAAAAAAAAAAACAAAAGTACAAAAAGTCAAGTTTTAACGGGAGCGAATAGGCTCTAAAGTTTTTGTGAATAACTCATTCGCAGTGTTGCCTATTATCACATAATTGATTCATTTATGAACAGTCGGCGTGGATTTAAATTAAAAATTATTTCGAATTACAAAACCAAAAAGAGGGCACTATGTTAATTTGCTGGATTTTGTTTTCTTATGTAAGCAAAATCAACAAGCCAATTATTTATTTATCTTTTATTCTTGATCAGCATCAACAGCCGATCCTTAAGAAACGCGTGTTATCAAAAATTGTGCTCACCTCAAGAACAGCTGTCTCTTCTGCCAAAATTTCCACAAATGCTGTTGCCTTTTTGAATTTCCAAAGATGACAGCAATTGAAATGAACTAATCACTTCGTTGTAAAAATTTGTATTTGGTGAACGTGTCGTATGATTAGTTTTTTTTTTCAAAACTGTAAGGCCCTGTCGCGCCTATTTAAAATTAAAATAAAGTTTTTGGACTTTCACAACTATAAATTATACAACCAAATACTAGCTTTGGAAATGCCGAGACCTGCTTTTTACCATTTTGCCGTTTTGAGGTCTGATCTAACGAGCCAACAAATAGGCACACAAATAAGCACTTTAATAAACATTTTATACCTAATTCTAATCGTTTTCAAGTTATCTAGCATAAAACTTTGAAAAAAGTGATTTTTTGAAATTTTTTTTCGTTAAGATCACTAGATTAAAAGCCCAGTTATAGATACTTCAGCAAACATATTATAAAGTCTCATTCATATACAAACACGCTCAAGAAAAAAATGCGAAAATGATCAAATAACATAATTTCGGGCAGGAATTTTAATCCATTGGAGTCCCCAAGTGTTTATTCGCCCAAACAAGTTGTATAAAAACGCACAAAGTTGTGGGTTGTTGAAGCGTGAAAAGCATAGCTCGTAAATAACTCTCAACCCTTTTTTCAGTTCGCTCTGCTCACGTCACTGACCGAAAAACCAAATATAAAAGGGGCGTGGGCTTCCCGCAACCGAATGTGTTCTGTTATCGCGCTCACTGTTAAGTGGCTGTGATTGACCACACAGCAATGATCGGTCTGACAGCAACCGAATAACAGGCCCAGCTCAGTCAATTGGTCTTAAATTGCGTGCTTATCGAAGACCAAACTCTCAAAATGTTATTTGAAAAGGTTGCAGACTCAAGAGCTGCGCCAGAGTTTAACATAAGCAGACAGATAGACTCTCTATGCGAGAGAGAACGAGAGAGCGCATATAGTTCGCCACATACATTCATATCGTTAGCCGAGCCTTCTACACCGATGAATACATACGAAGAAGACCTTTTTAATTCGGGAACTAAGCCAAACGGTCCCAGAAAGACCTAAGAGGAAAAAAATCAAAAAAATGTGTTTCTCTCCTCTCACAACCAAATAGAAGCAGAGAGCGCAGTTAAAAGTTATTTCGGTAACTCTTTTCAATGTGTTCGCACGAAAGCTGTCGTTTTCTGACAAAGGCAAGCGGGGGACCGATTTTTGCGACCTCTGGTGAAAAGCAACAAGTCCGCTGATGAGAGAATTGTGGTGTTTCTCGAATCAGCGCTGTACGGACTTTGCTCTTCCAAAATGTTGTAGTTAAACTCTGTTGATTTGTGTTGATTATATTGAATTATAATTAACCGTGTTGACCTCGAGCGAGCTAAAACAAACTTTGACTAAAATCAAAACAGGTCGCTAAAATAGCGCATCCTCAATATGATTGGCCAAGTTTTCCCAACCCATGTCTCCATTTAGAGCCGCGACGACTTGCTTTTCCTCAAGCACTCTCTTCTTAAATCAACGACTTTGAAACTCTTGGATACATTACATTACAATACAACAGGCATTAACATATTTACACTATGTTAGCAGACATCGCATTCTGACCACAAATATATGACAAAAGTTGATTTTTTGATACATATCTTCGCTGTATTCGATCTTTCTGATCACAGATTATTGATATTGGGCAGAGTAAAATATGAGTTCGATATCTTCCAAACTGCAGGAGTTACTCATTTACATTTACATTGCGGGGCGTGGGCAAAATTTGGAAAAAAAAAGACTTTTCCTAATGCAGACAATAGGAGTCTACAATTTCAATTTGGTTACTCTAACTTTTTTAGTCTCTGAGATCTAGGTGTTCTTACAGACGGTCGGAAATCAACTCTGCTGTTCCCGAATATTCATATTAACTTTATGGGGTAGGAAATGCTTCCTTTTGCCTGATATGGTATAGCAGAGTGTCAGCATGAACATCGCCGTGGAGACTTAATGTTAGGTCCACGAATTATAAAACAATCATCATTCTTAGACCCAAATCTAATTGTAGTATTTTCCCCACCAACTTTTCCATCCAAAATCTTTCTTAAATTGTTTATGTCTGTATATTCGATAATGCTTTTTATATAAGTTAATAATCTACCTAAATTTAAGCATCATTCTTCTCTGTAATTACATAATTCAAA
The DNA here is from genome assembly GCA_037044535.1 of Lordiphosa magnipectinata. Taxonomy (NCBI): domain Eukaryota; kingdom Metazoa; phylum Arthropoda; class Insecta; order Diptera; family Drosophilidae; genus Lordiphosa; species Lordiphosa magnipectinata. Next base: position 136,357 of record JBAMBO010003075.1, read on the forward strand.
CGTACATCATGCGCATCCAGGGGCAACTCCTCAGTGCTCACAATTTGTTCATTCAATGCCACTGCCATTATGGAACATTTTCTTTTTGGATATTTATCCGAATGCTGGGTAAGAAACTTATCATAATAGCCCATGCCGTGACCCATACGCCCACCGTTGAGTGTAAAGGCCACGCCAGGAACTATAAAGAGATCTAGGCCGCCATTCTCCATGGCATCTTCGCGTGGCTCTTTGAAATCGGGCTGTTTGATATTCCACTTGGTCAATGGCAAGTTGTCATACTCGGCCATGTCACCAAGACGCACCATTTTCATTTTGGTACCCTGATAGGTGGGCACAAAAACCATTTTCCCCAGTTTAAACATTTCCGACAGCAGTTCGGTGGTGTTCAGTTCATTGCCGGTGGATAGATAGATGCTCACACGCTGTGCCGCTCGAAAGGGCTCGCTTTGGAGCACCTAAAAAAGAGGAAAAGAAAGAGGAAGAAAATTGAATAACATAAAAAGAGCAACTGAGGGGAGCAACTTACCTTGGAGGTAACTGCATGTGATTGCCGAGCGACGGATTCGGGTGTGACTGCGTCTATCACATCCTGCATACGCTTCCGCAAAGCTACCTTCAGGCTATTCTGTACAGACTTTGCCATGGCAAGTGGAGAACGAGATGCGTTAGCTTGTCCAAGCCGGTGGAGACTAAACGGAAAGTTTAGATGTCGCGCCCTTCTATAGCTGACGGTTATCAGTTCAACGAGAGGCTATCAGTAGATTTCGGTTAGCAGTGAAATGTGGGCCACGCTACCACAAAAATCTCTAATAAAATACGTAAACAACTGACAGTGTGCACTTGGAAAGTATGATTTCGATGCAAACAGCTGATTGGCATTCACATTCACTGTGCAAAATAGTGGTGATTTGATACTGATCATTTAAGTGACGCATTTGATCTCTGTCAAGCGTTTGTTGGCTTAGAGCAGAGATGGGCATGCACACATATCGTCACACTTTTCACACGCATACAAGAACAATTTGCGTGCGCCGCATTCGTGTTCTATAAATAGCTTTCAATGCTTATAGCGTACGTGTGATTTTGTGCAGTCGGCCGCGGCAGAGGTCCTATGCACACGCTGCCTCGTGTGCATTGGAACGTCGCGACGCGCCCATCTCTGGCTTAGAGTCTAATCTGTTGCTAACAGAGGTCATTTATGGGCATTTACATATACGATTTTGGTTCGGTGCCCCTTAATAAACAGAGGTATTTTAAGCTGTTCTCTATTCACTATTTATATACTTTAAAAAACATTTGCAGTACATATGTATGTATAATTGTCTGTTTTAAATTAAATTCATTCATTTCTTAACCACCTCCGGTGCCTTGGGTTCCGCTTTGGCCTTCAGATTCTTGAGTTGTTCTTTTTGCTAAAAAGAAAATGTAAATTTCAGAATTTCATCACTTGATTCGCTTAAGAGTCCCCCACCTGCTTATGGAAAAACTCCTCCTCTCGTGCCGCTTCCATTTTGCCAAAAGAACCGCCAGCTTCGCGTATGGTACCACCCCCACCGCCTCCCTTGCCGGCTCCACTGCCCAGTTCACCGATTTGGGACATTTTGAAATGTCTGCATACATATATTTTTAGTAACAATTCTGTTGCGCAATTTTCATTAAAACTTACTGTATTTGCTTTGGACAATAAAGACGTTGACTGAGACGTTGCACTGTAAACATTGCTAGTTTATATACCAATTTATATAGTATATTTAAGTTAAATATAAAAGTGTGATTTATACGGGTCACAATTTCAGCGTATTGTGAAAACCAGCAGCTGTTTTGGAAATGGAACTGCCAACTTGTGTTGGAAAATTGCAACGAACGGTTTTTGGCTGTTTGAATTTAAAAAAAACAATTTAATTTGCTTTTGGTTGGCAACCAGTTCACTCCTTGGAGTATAAAAAAAAACGTAACAATTTTATTTTATGCATTATTTTATGCATACACAATCAAACATTAATTAAAGCTTAGCTTTCCATTTCCTTATCCAATAATTCGTCGCCCTCAGCAGGATTTGGGGTAGGCTCAGCTTGTACACGATCATTTAAAATTTTAACGCAATCGGCAGTCTGTGGAGGTGTAAGCTGTATTCAGTGAATAAATCGAATGAAATGGTACGTATGCCTACCTCGTTCATGAAGAAGACCTCTTCCATAATATTCTTGTGCTTGTTCATGCATGTGGTGTTGTATAGAGCCGCATGATCCAGGGTCTTTTGGAACTCATCCCAATTTTGTAGATAGGCGGCATTCTTGCACTTGTCCAAATGATCACGTATCTTGGACAAGAGACCCTGATTGACTGAACTGAAGTATTCCTCCTCTTTGATGCCGCCCTGCAATTTACCCAGTCCACCGCCAAATAGAACTAAGTTGTTGGGGGGCAACTTGTTCTTCGACTCACAGTAAAGTTTTTTGGGTACATTTCTGGTGGAATTAATGATAGAGGCTGGTGGGGGATGAGTAAGCCCGCGTACTTACGTGTGGTGGCACAGGTTCAGGGCCAGTCTGCGCTGTAGTAAGCCAACGAAAAACATTTTGTAGATATCTGATATTTAAAATGTATATAGAGAATACTTTGACAGTTTCAGTACAATTTGAGAGTGTGAAAGCAAGCAGGTCACACTGGGAATATAAGCAAACTGTCAGTAGGAGAACAGGAGCGTACAGATAAATATATTAGTTTTGGAATTTTGAACAACAATCTACACACACAGATTTTTTCCCAGTTTCGCTTCGTGTTTTACGGTAACCAAAAGAAAACCCACCAAATATCCCAGAACTCGGAGCATATAGCATCCGAAAATATATGTAAGTCGCCACGATTAGCTCTAGTTTCTTTTGTAACCTGTTTCTTTATCAAGACCACGCAAGAGGAGGGACGAAAGCTTAAAAATGGCGGGAGTCAAGTCACGATCACGTAAAAATCGCAATGCGCGCCGCAAGAAGAACGAGGCTGCTGCTGCTGATGCAGGTAAAGACCCTGTGCCCGTGCGCCACAATCCCTTGGGCGAGTACCTGTCGCTAGGAGCGTCCACACCCAGTCCGAGCATGAGCTATGCAGCTGCCGTAGAAACTGTGGTGCCCATGTCTCAAGGTGTAAAGTTGATGACATCACCACGTCTCAATAAATCCGCCAAGTCTGGCAAGCGCAAGGACTCGAAATCTACAACCGCCGATACCAAGTTTAGCATATTTGATGCGGAGCAGCCCAAGCCCCATATTGTGCATGTGGATCCCAAGAAATTTCGACCTGAGCAGGCAGACAAATCCTCTGCGAAAAAAGGCAAGGGCAAGAACAAGGCCAAGCCGGCTAACGGTAACCAGAGCAGTGCAGTTGCTCCGCCGACGCCTGTGAAGAATAAATTAAAGACTAACGTGGACCAAACACAAGCCGAATCCAAGGCGCCAGCCAAACTGTTAGAGTTTGAGGATGCTAGTTCCTACCTTAGCCATCATCATATGCGTTTGCAGCGCATCTTGGCCGCCTCCAACATCCCTGTCGTTATCCTATCGGCCAGCTCTAAGGTCAAAGTGTTAGAGCCCCCAGTAGCCAAGCCGATTGAGGTTCAACGTCTTGATGAGAAACAATTTCGACGCTTGAAACTGGAGGCCACGGCTCTCTTGACCCAGAATCGGTCCATGCTAAGTAGATGGATGAATTCCGATCTGCTGATTTCTTGATTGATCCAAAATTCCAAAGCAACTCAAAATTTAAGTTTAGTTTTTATTTATGTATGTGTTAGTAGTTTTGTTGCTAAATTTGGACAAAAATGCCTTACTCTCCTACAAAGATAAATATTTTCGGTTAAATAAAATTATAGAAAAAAGTTATTAGATTTTCACAATTTTTTACAGACGCATAAACCATATTTCAATTTCGATTAATTGATGAGACCAAATTCGATAGTTTTCTGTCAATTAGAGAGACCAAACTGGAGTTGGTCAGATTTATGATTAAATTAACAATGATAATTGAGTGAGGAAAAGCCAGCATTTGGTTAGATTTATGATTAAATTAACAATGATAATTGTGTAAGCACTTGGCCAGGCAAAGCGTTTGCGGTGCGGGCGCCTTTGTTTCGCGTTTGTATTCGAGTGCGTTTCTCCGTGTGCGTGCGTGCGTATGTGTGTTGGTGTGTGTATATAATGGACAAGTCAAAAAACAACAACAAGGAAAATGCAGCATCAATTGAGTACCCACCCTACCCCAGTGCCAGTGCCAGTGCCAGCAGCAGCACAGTTGACGGCGAGGATGTGGAGAGCAACAAGAGCACGCCCTATTTCACGCCCATGGAATTTTTGCAAACCTCTTTTGAGTTCCCATCTCCCACCAGCGAGGGTGGCGGCGGAGGAAAGCTGGATTTGGAACCCCTAGAGGAAATGGAAACGGCCCGCTTGTACACACCCAAACAGTTTACCATAGCCCATCCCAACAATGCCGCCTCGCAGACAACACAATCACCCACTTTGTGTCGTAAACTCAAGCGTTTCTCTCTATACGACCGCAGATCCTGCTCTCCCCACATTGCCACCGAACAGGAGCGCGGCAAGGATAAGGAAAACACCATACCCAAATCCCATGACGATGATCAGAACGAACAGGACAACAGTTTGTATCTCTCGAAAAGTGAACACAATTCACCGACGATTCTATTTAAAGATGAAGCCACCTCGGGCTTCTCACCCAAGCTGCTGGCCTCCATTAACAATCTAAATGTGTCCGGTTCACCGCTAAACATTATCAACTCGGCCGGTTACAAGAACGGCAACTTCTTTCGCTTCCCAGAGATTGATCATGTGGTGCAACAGCAGCAGCAGCAGGAGGAGATGGTTCCCCCCTGGGAGGAACAGGCCCCGTCCGAGTTGGTCATAACCCAATGTCAGCGGGAGCCCCGCAAGAATCGCAAGAATAAAAACAATCTCACCATACGCATCACCGATGTGCCCATCAGCAAGAGCCCCTCCTCGCAGGCATCGCCCCTGCCCAAACCCAAGACACCTACCATCAAGAGCACCAAAGAGAAGGCCCGTTCCCTGGACTCGGCGGCCAATGAGTCGGAGCTCTCGATTGTGGTGCACAACATAACCGAATCTCATGGCAGTTGCGAAGACATGGAGCCATTGGCGGGCACTAGTGGCTCGCTGGCGCTTCATCATCATCAACTGCAACAGCCCGCCTCCCACATACACTCCACCTCCCTGCACAGCCTGGCCAATCCCTGCTCAACGCGTGCCCGTTCCATGCGTCGCAAGTCGCCGGGATTGAATAGCTCCGATTGGTTGATGTATCCACGCAAGCAACCATATCATCAGGTGCCCTCTCTCGACTCGGAGGTGAGCAGCGGCGATTCCCCGTCCCAGAGAAGCGCCTCCAGTGTGGATAGTAGTTCGAAATTTGGCTTGGGAGCCACCCTGGCTCCGCGAAAGCACAATCATCAGTTGCTGCACTCGTCCAGCACAAATCTGAAAACTTTGCCCGAATGTCTGACCCTGGTGGAGTTCTCATCCTGCTCCTCCTCCACCTCGGCCAAGCAGGAGTCGCCTTTCAAGCAGAAATCCGTAGAGTCCACCTCGTCCATGAATCTGCTGCAGCGCCGTGGATCCAATCATAGCTTAACCCTCAACCTGCATAGCTCTTGTGGCAATCTAATGAACAGTGGCCTCAGCGTCTCCAACTACAGCCTGGGTTCCATACTAAACTCCAAATCCAGTTGCAATTTGAACGCAGGCGGCGGAGGAGGAGGGGCCACTCAGTTGCCGGGGGGTCCACATCAGCCGGCACATCTTTTGACCAGCCAAGGCAGTCGCCAGGGCCTGTTCCGGCGGCGTGGATCCAATCACAGCATCACCCTAAAAGGACACACTACCACATCCTGTGGCGACTTGAACTCCACCATGCTGAGTGCCGAGAAATATCAGAGATTGGGCGTGCGGACCAATTCCACGGGTTCGGGTTCTGGTTCGGCATCCGTGTCCGTCTCTAATGTGCCCACACCCAAGCGTGGCCTTCTCGAGCGGCGCGGTTCCAATCAAAGCCTAACCCTCAACATGGGCAGCATTCTGGGTGGTGGCGAGCTCACCACCAACGCCGCCGCTGTCAATCCCGATGTCCAGCAGCCCAAGGTCGTCGTGTGCAGCTGTGCCGCCTCCCAGCAGGCTCCGCACCAGCGGAAGTTCTTCAGCACAGAGAATCTCAACACCAACAATAAGCAGCACAATCAGCAGTTCTTTGGCCAGCTGTGCTTTGGCTCAGCCTCCGATTTGCAACCCAATCCGCCAGAGAACACCGGTGGACCGGAGACCGGCCTGGTGTGCACCTGTGTGGGTGGTGGTGGCGTTGTGCGCAACATCATGACCCGTCCCCTGTCACCACAGACCACCAGTGAGGAGTTTAAAATCTATTTGGCCAGCATTCAAATGCTCCAAAGCGCCTCCAATCCGCTCAATCAATTCGATTTGATTCGCCTCAACTATGTCTTTGATCATAGCTACCAGAACAACAGGAACATCATTGAACAGCCGCCGGTGCTCAATGACCGAGACAGTGAAACGCCCACAAACCAAATGCCCGCGCCCAGTTCAGAGGACAGCGAACTGCTGGCCTCCTATCAAGCGGTAGTCCAGCGTATTGTGCAGCCACAATTGCCACCCCTAGAGGAGGCCGAGCAAAAGCGCATCTTTCGCGAACTGCACAAAGAGTTTTGGGATCTACCGCTTAATCACCAGGAGAAGCCCATGGTATTTGGTTCGCAGACAAAGAATCGCTACAAGACGATTCTACCCAATGAGCATTCCCGGGTGCTGCTCGAGAGCGAGGCCAGCGAATTGAACAGCCTGCAGGAGGAGATGCTGACGAGGCAGACCACTACGGTCTCGGGCAACGAGGATGTGCCCTACATCAATGCCAATTATATCAAGGTAAGAAATGGGCCAACAAAAACTTCAACACTTCTAAATCACTTTCATTTCTTTCCGTTTCCCTGCCAGGGCCCCGACTACGTGTCCAAGTGCTATGTGGCCACCCAGGGACCGCTGCCGAACACCATTTACGAGTTCTGGCTCATGATCTATCAGAACACGCAGCGATATATACGCCGCTGCTTGGACGGAGGCAGCAGCAGCAGTCCGCACATGGACAAGTCACACATACTGCAGCAGTACTTCCAGAAAATCATCATGCTGACCAACTTTACGGAGGCAAATCGCCAGAAATGCGCCATTTACTTTCCCATCGAGCTGAACGAAATCTTTGCCGTGGCAGCCAAGTGCGAGGTGTTCCAGTTAAGTGCCGCTGCTCGGGATTATTTCGAACAGCATTTAATGCCATTGACTGTGCCGGACACCGTGGTGGCTCTCAATGAGTTGGACGATCAACTGGTGGGCAATCGGCGGCGCATAGCCGTTGAGTCACTGAAGGTGACTCTGGACGAGGAATTGCAACGGGATTTGCCGGCGAACAGCAGTTTCTTTCTTGTGAAAAATGTGGGCATAGTGCGACGGAATGGCTACTCTGTGCGCAAGTTTGTGCTGCTCTACTGCATTCAGGTGCCGTGGGAAAGTGGCTGCTATCATCTGCAGAAGATTAGCTGCTATCATTACTGGTATCCCGATTGGCCGGATCATCATTCGCCGAGGGATATCAACACGTTGCTGGACACTTGCCTGCATGTCCTGAATCTGGGCAAATGCGAGTCTGAGTTTGATAACTACGATGAGACCATGAGCACACGAAATGCCCATCTATTGGCCCAAACGATGGAGATCTATCAGCAGGATATATTCAATGCCGTTCAGCCGCTGCCAGTTATCCATTGCTCGGCTGGGATCGGGCGTACTGGCTGCTTTACAGCCATATTGAATGCGGTGAGACAGTTGAGGCAGTCTCTGGCCTACTCACTCACCGGCATGCTGAGCAAGGGCATGGAATGGACACCCATAGAAGAGGCTAACCATGAGGACAGCGACAGCAGCTTCACCTGCAACACCTTGCGCCACATTCAGCACATTGTGGCCCTGGAGGAGGGAGAGCTGGCCAGTTTCGATAAGCTACCCAAGATGCCAGACATATTTGTTGATGTGCTGGGCATTGTGTGCAATCTGCGACTGCAACGTGGCGGCATGGTCCAGAACTCGGAGCAATACGAGCTGATCCATCGCGCCATTTGTCTTTACTTGAAGCGAACCCTGGCCCTGCGCCGGTTCTAGAACGGAAGGAGTAGGAATTGAGGAGCGAAAGAACAAAACACCAATTTACCATTTGTAAACGAAACATTTTTGTGACCCTAATTTTAATGTAACAACAAAACCCCAAACAAACCATGGCTAAAAGAGTCTCGAAACCACTTACATGCATAGAGGCAACATCCTCCCCCAGGCGTAGATGTTCCCAATGTTTGCTAAATATTAACTATTACCACATATTATTATTATACTATACCGATACATATGCATACACATATATATATATACATACATATATATATATATATATACCATATAAATGTTTATTAAGTGTCTGGATGTCTGTGTATGTCGCCAATGTGTGTGCATCCCGCGTGTTTGTACATAAGTGTAAATGTTTTCCAAATTCAAACTAAAGTTAATTAACAATTATTATTACCCTACCCACAAGCTGTACAAGCTGGGTTTTGGGCGGCGCCATGGTGAGCTCATCCCCTAATCCAATGTTTGTGGGCGAAAAAAGCTCAAACCTTTTTCAAGTTGCCGGTTGGTATCCATATATCCAGCCGTCCTCTGACTAAACACCAATTTTTTCAATCTCAAACGGTGAGCTCGACCATGTGGTCGCCCGAATACTTTCCCGCGATAAAAGCAAATCCAATTGGAAAACACACACACACACAAAACCCTAAATGAACTTGTGTATTAAATGTTTATGCAATGGAACTAGTCAAATAAAAATTAGAAACATTTTAAATGTAAACTATCAGTGTGGAAAATTTAACGAGTTTTTATTTCGGGTAGGGACGAAATACATTTGGGAATAAAAGTTCTTCCTTATCATGAGTCTTTCTTCAGTTTTGACCAGTACGAGGATTCAATCAGTTCTTGGATTCAGCAGATCCACTTTATCACCACTATGAAGGTGTTGGCTTCATATGCGCCCACGGTTCGGTACATATCATATTCGCCATGATTTTAAACAAATATAAACTGATTAATATAGAAAAATTGTAGGACCACTATGTGGGTTAATATCTCGTATACTTCCGCGAGATTAAATTGGACATAAATAAGAAATTGAAATAGAGTTGCGGTTTACCACTATACTTAGTTATCGCGTATCGATAGACTAGGGCTGCAGCGTCGATTGCCACATAAAAAACTAAATGACTTGATCAACCGTCGAGGATGATAGACGTCTATCTATGTATTTAATAATGTCACTTAGATCATCCAGAGCATAATCTCTAGAATGTGTCCGACAAAACAAAACAAATTCACCAAATTTAAGTTGGATTATTTTTTCAGTCACTGTAGAACTGCTCATCCCTAATAATCAACAAATAAAATGAGCCTTAGTTTTGTTGATGTCGACAATGAAGATTTTATTCCCTACAAACTGTATAGCAACAGCAGAGGCAGTGGCAAAGGAGGTAAATATAAAACTTTGTATAATATGAGTATTTCAAAATTCAATCCTTGCACTAACAGCGTTTATGTCGACGGATGTTTATGTCGAGGTGAAACACAAGTCTAATGCCAGTAGAGCTGCTGTCAGTGGAGCCATTCCGTCCACCATAGGAGAGAGCATCAGCGTTCGCCATGATGTCTGGTTTCACATAGCCATGCAAATAGAACCAGAAGATGTCAAGACATTCGCTTTAATTTGCAAACAGACAGCCAGACTGGCAAACTCTCGTGCTTTTTGGCGTAGCCTGTATCGCCGGTACTGTCTGGGTGCAACTTCAGGCTGGAATCTGGATTTGCCCGCCCAGCTGCAATCGGAGCAAATACGTTACTGTGATACCACCAAAGCCTTAAGATCGCTGGTCATTAAGGCGCTCTTCCACTGCCATCGACCACTTAAACTGCGCCTCAAGCTAGGCTATAACCTGGACTGGTTGCTGCAGCGTCTCTTTGTATCCTACTGGCAGAAAAAATATCAATGCCAGTGGATAATGTGTCATAAGTTCTGGAATCGGCAGCAACAGCCACAAAGCGTTTTAGCTGATGAAGTTGTCAACGATTGGGAAACCCTGGCTGATGATAGACCGCCAGCTGCAAAGGCAAATCCGCACGAGGGAGTTGTGCTTCTGATTGTACTGTGTCGACAGTTTGTGCCCACGCCCGCTCTGTTAGCCTATAGCCAGCAAGAATCGCGCTACCGCCTTCGGGCCACGCGTGAGATGCTCTGTAGGGATATGCGAACGAAGAACTTGGAGCTGGACTTTTCCGAGGACGGCAGCAGCAATGTAAGCGTGACGGTGAAATATGCGTCCATCGAAAAGTATGAAGTGTTGCCCTGGTGGCATCCCGCCTTCCAGTTATTCATCAAATAAACGAAGGGTCTTTATCAGCGCCACCATCGGCAGTGCGATGGTTATCTTCGCGGAACACGTGTCTAACATGGGTAGCAGGAAACTAGCTGTTAACATCGATTGAGATTGCATTATTTACCATTTGATTTTATTTGAACATAAAAACATAAACAAGAGGCATCGTCATTGTATAAAAGCGAATGTTGAGAATACAACTGGAAGAAGATTGTTGACTGCTGATACATATATATACACTTTTTGATCTTAAACATTATCCTAATTCTGTGTGTGTGTGTGCTTGATTGATAGCGAAAGGTGGTCTGTGGTTAGTGTCTTTTATGTGCTACAAACTACTCATGGACGCAGCAGTTCACACCTTGCCCAGCATATCGTGTCCATAGGGTTTCTTGCGATAGCCTTTGAATGCAAACAGTTTGAAGGCCAGCACCATCATCACAATACAGAAGGCATACAGCAACATGCCCATTCGCATGTCCATATCGGAGAAGACATTCGAAATCTGGCGCTTTTGTCGCAATTTTTCGGCCGTGGCGTGCAGCAGATCCTCCCGTTGCACACCATAGCGGCTAACAAACTCGGGATTGTGTATGTTCTTGAGGAAACTCAAGACGGCATCCTTGTTCCAGTTATTTTCCAGATGCTCCGAGTTGGAGCCAGGAGCTCTATAGCATTGGCCACAACTGCTTCGGCTGGGGAATTGTATTTTTGGGAATTTTGGATCCTCGGTTGAATCTCCAGCCAAACGCTGATTCACCTCGTTGTGTGCGGCCCAGAGCCAGAGCACAGCTTCGTCCTTGTTGGGCACACTCCAGATTTTGCGACGCGATGCCATTGCCTGCAAAGGCCAAAGAGTTATTTAATATCGGGCAGCTGTTGGAACAGCTGTACAAACACTTGTACAAAAGTCTCAATAATAAGCTGTATGTAGATTATTATGGTAAACAAACAAAATAACCTGAATATGACGTGGGATTGCAAAGTTAATTACACAATCAATCGCGCAGAAGAAACTGGAAATGAGCTTGAGTGCATGATCTGCGATTGTTCTATTAGACATGACCATGTATTACACATATACAGTGGGGCATAGCAATAATAAAATTTTCAATAGATGAACAAATCATAAATTGCTCCTACGCTAGGGCCAAGGAGTACCACTGTGTGGGTTCCTATCTCTATCTCTTTTTGAAATGTTGACTGGTTCGGTTCAGTGGTTCAAAATGGATGTAGATCACCGGTTTAATGGGGGGGGGGGTGTTACTTCTGGTTACTTCACAACTGCGTATGGCACTGTGGAAAATTCCTTTCGTCTCAGTATTTCATATAATTCGAAACACTTTGACTTTGCTTTGATGCTCAGGTGCTGTTAGAAAATGTTTCTATTTATATGAAATACTGTGACTAAAGGAATTTTACACAGAGCTGGATACAGGCCTTTAAGGCCTATTATTATTATTAATGTAATTTTATTCAATTGCCTTCTACTTTATGTTCTTAGATGCCTATTTATTTCTTACCTACCTAAGATCATTTTGACAAGACTCACCATGATGACTCTATTTCTTTAAGCCCTTTAGTTCGTGTGCGATTAAAAAAAACTTGAAAATAACTCATGCACATGCTCAAAACATGATTTATTAACATTGACTCGCAAACTATTGGAAATATGATTCGAAAATGGGTCGAAACTGATCTGGAAAACGAGGTATAAACGACTCTTCAATCATTTATGATCAGAAAACAAGCGCTTTCTGGACTATTTTAAGAGAATTCTAAAGATTCGAATGTGATCAGAAATTTCATAAAATGCTTGAAAAAGACTCGCAAAATGACTCAAAAATGAGTCGAAACCTTGCAGAAAAACGGAGTATAAACCAAGGCTCCAAACCACTGCTGAACCGAACCCCAAGAAACCAGTTCGGTTCGGGTTTTTCGGGTCCGTTGAACCGGACCATGAACAGAACCTTTCAAATTTTCAAGCTTCCGAACCTTAACCCTATACAAGCCTGTATACAAAAAAAGATTCGGTTCAAACTGTCATTTAAGTCAATTTCTTAAGATCTTTAATAACTTTCTCAATGTTATGACCGGAAAAAACTATTTTCTAGTACATAATCGCTTGGATTTGAAAATTACAGATGCTTTTTAGAAATCCAATCCATATTGAGATTTCGAAAAGAAAGGAAAACAAGTCAAGTTTACCAAACTAGCATTTGGAAGATCGTTCTAATAAGAAACGCCGTGAGACTTTTTCAAGCCCTTTTGAAGATTAAAGAGCTGAATTTCAAGTCCGATATAAAGAAGACTCGAAAATGACTGATGCATATGGGCATTTCCACAGAAATGTCAACCGCAGCCAAAAATTTAAAAGTGGTTAAAAACGTTATGTTTTGTGAAATTTTTATGGAAACAGTCAAATTGAATTACTGAAAGCCAATCTTACATTTATACATAACCCATTTCGAAATATTCGGATTTACGGCCGCGCTAGTGCAATTTTTAAAATTTAGACATTAATTTATCACTTATTTTTTGATAAAAGTGCATTTAGATTTCTATTACTTTTGCTATCTAAAATCTTTCTGAGGGTACAAATGGTCAAAAAAAATGCACAAGACAACCATGAGAAACTATGTGATTGCAGCAAACTTTGAGTTTTACCTTCGCATTATAATGGAAACCACATAAAAAGTATGATGGAACAAACTGTCGCGTGCGACAGTGATTAAAATTAAACAAAAAATAAACTACTTTATATTTTTGAATCAAATAAAAAACATTTTAAAGATACATCAATGCATAATATTTTAAAATTAGTCACATTAAAATATTCCTTTAGGATTGAAAGCGACTTCGGTTTTTGTCGCATGCGAATGCATTGGTTTTTTGTAATTATCTTGAAATCGAACAATTTCCCAAAATCAACTTTAGCACCAATTATATCAATCACGAGCTATAAGTTTCGTCCCTTGTCAAAATAAAAATAATATTTTTTTTTTTTATTTTACATTTGAGAATGTGATTTATTGAAATACGACTCAAAAAACGGGCTATTGCGACTCTTCAAGAAGAGTCTCGGCTAGGATACCACATTCTCCCGGCAAAAGTATATTTTTGTTACTATTTTAATCACACAGAGGACTCGCAAAAGACACGAATGTGACTAGAAATTTCAAAAAATGATGGCTGGCAGGCACTTTTAAAAGACTTTTTAAGGACCTATAAACGATAACAATATGGAATGTGGTTTAGTGGTAATCTGGAAGCGTTCTCCTGAACAAATATATGTCTAAATTTTTACCGAATGTTGAGGCATAAATCTGTTCAATCTATGAACCCAGATTCGAACCAAAACCTTAGGTTCGATTAGTACAGGAACCAGTTCGCGAAACGAACTTTACCACGGGTTCGAACCTCCCGAGTTTGCAGCCATGGTATAAACGACTCTTCATGAAGAGTCGTGCCTAGGGTACCATTTTCTCCCGACGAAAGTATTATTTATTTCAATCACACTGAGGACTCGAGAAAGAAATTTCATTAAATGCTTTCTGTGTTCAGGTATGTTGTAGTGTTGGTTAAAGGTTGTTCTTTGCACTGAACATGTTCACTTGTTCTTTTTTTCTAAGTGAGTCAACTCACTTGAATTGCTCAGTTGTTCACTTGTTTAGTTGTTCTTGTTCAGTTGTTCTGGTTCACCTGTTCTAGGTCTATAGCGGAAGGTTGCGTGAGCGCCCGTATTTTTGTTTTGTATTTGTTTTGCCGACGGCATTTCTAAGGGGTTGGTTTCGGTTGCACTGACCGCATTGTTGTTTTTGTTGTTTTAGCTTTTTTGTTGTACACCAGAGAGCGCAAAAAAGGTGACAGTGTCTCTCTCTAACACACTGTGATGCATGACTTCGGCAAGCATTCGGTATGAAATGGCGAGTATGTTCGTGCCCCAGGGGCTATCGCAGCGGAACTCTGTTATACACACATACGTATTTTGTGTGTATGTGCGTCTTTTACTCTCTCTCGCGGGCTTAGTTCAAAATGTTGGCGCCATACTCGGTGTAGTTTTACGTACAGACACACAAAACAACTCACACAGCAAGAGAGACTGATACTACGTTTATACGCACGTCTAATTTGCAAATAACAATTTTGTGAGTGACAAATTATTGCGTATAAACGCTGAGTTAATTCGTTATTTGCAAATAGGTAAGTCACGAAAACAATTACTGATTAGTAGACTTATTTGCAAATAGTGTGCTAGGCGCTGCCATTCTATTCAGTGATTTTGCTGTTTTCAACTATATAGTGACATTTAAATGAACTGCAGGCGAAGGAGAAAAGGAAAATGTTTAAGATAAAACCTGAAAACAAGCGTTGCAATTGAACCAAGGCGGATACTAAGGTACTTCTTGGACTAATGAAAGAAAATTATGCCATGAAACTGTTTTTTGGTAATCAGGCAGCGCTAAAAAATACATTTACTTACGTATGGTAATTAGCGTATAAACAGTGAGTAAGTTATATACAAATTATTTCTATTTGCAAATAGCTGGCGTATAAACGTAGTATGAGAAGCTCAAAGAACACAGAACAACACTTAGAGCAAGGCAGAGCAAGCTTGTCAAAGCGAAACAGACACAACAACTCTCTGAGCAAAAGAAACCGAACAGCTCTTAGAACAGCTCAAATATTCACTTGTTCAGTTCAAAGAACAACTCAATTTTGTTCACTCACTCATGAACAACCCAACACTAGTATGTTGGAAAATGTCAAAGTTAACAATAAGAGCAGCTAGAAAAATGTTCATAGTTCCGTAAATTTTCCCCCACTTTCACCATAGAAAAACTAACATAGAAGCACACTTTGAAACGCCGCTCTTTTTTGAGTGATGTTAACGCCATTGTGGCAAGGAGATACTTCAATAGTGACAACAAAATCTGTTACTCAAAATTATTGTCGACATAGGAAAACACAGTGGTTAGAGGGAGATGGACATAGTCAAAAAAAAAAACTCAGAGAGTCAAAAAATAACTCAAAGAGCCAAAATGACAGCGAACAGCTGACAAATGTCTGAGTGAAAAGTTGTCGACGCAGCAAAGTGTGCTTCTATGTTAGTTTTTCTATGCTTTCACAACGAATCTCATTTCGTTGAGCCATAGAAAAACTAACATAGAAGCACACTTTGAAACGCCGCTCTTTTTTGAGTGATGTTAACGCCATTGTGGCAAGGAGATACTTCAATAGTGACAACAAAATCTGTTACTCAAAATTATTGTCGACATAGGAAAACACGGTGGTTAGAGGGAGATGGACATAGTCAAAAAAAAAACTCGGAGAGTCAAAAAATAACTCAAAGAGCCAAAATGACAGCGAACAGCTGACAAATGTCTGAGTGAAAAGTTGTCGACGCAGCAAAGTGTGCTTCTATGTTAGTTTTTCTATGGTTGAGCCAGAACGTTATTAAATTAGTCAGTTACTCAGACCCCCACTCAGTCAAAAGACCACGACATCTTCAATTGGCATACCCATTTTTTTCATTCTATGTACATCTATCCATCTAAATTTTAGCCCCCTCCATTCAATCCACGAGCTACTGTACAAGAAATTGCTTGTAAACAAATTTCGAGCTTGTGGAAAAAAAAAAATTCCCCGCTCAGCATTCGCATTATTATAGGTATTATTTTTTTTTTCTGTGTTCGATAATGACCCTCTCTCAACCTCGCTAGCACTCGACACTTCTGATCTCATAGTGAAAGCTACGAACTTAATCAGCAAATTTTGCTGGATTTTAGCACGTAAACCCTTAATGGGGTGGCAGCGGTCCGCGTCCGCTGACTCACCTGAAAATGCTCGGCACACTCGCTGCAACCAAAGAAGTTCTTAATATACCCATGCATGGCCTGCAACACTTCCAACGGATCCTGGGCGGTGTCGTTCTCCAAAGCCTGGACGGTCATGAAATGGAAGAGGGTCCAAAGGGAGCAGCTAAAGCCGCGCAGTTGCGGACCGGATCCGGTGCATCCAACAAAATGCGTTGATGAGTAAATGGGCGCCAATTGACCCTCTAGACGTTGCAGCTCCTCTTCGAATTCTTTGCCCGTCAGCTGCTGATTGAACTGTACCACAAAATCTTTAAGTTTGGTCACCAATTTGCGACCATTGGTGCCCAGGGGATTGTAGCGTTGCAGCACTGTGAGGAAACGCTGAAGCGCCAGCAGTCGCTCGCCACCAATTTCATGAACTTTAGGCACCTCGTTGTGCAGGACAGTGCGAATGGCCTGCTCCAAATCCGCCTGATAAACAAAATGCTTATTGCGATGCACTTCCTGGATGATTTCGTTATGTTCGGCCTTGTCCTCTGTATGCGCTGGACGAGCATGCTGCAGTGTCGCTTCCGTCTGCAATGGTCTGGGAGTAAAACTCTGCTTGCGCAGAGCCGCCTCAATGGCCTTGGCCAAGGAAGGACTAGTCTGGTCACTGGGACTGAGCGGATTGGCACTGCCCTGTCGATTCACAAGGGCCAGTTGGTGATGGCTGGTATCTAGGTTGAATTTGGTACCCACTGCCGGATCAGAGAAACGACGCACCTGCACCGAGGGCCAATTTACCATGAAGAGCGCTGTCTCAATGGCCACCGTGGAGTTCTCCGGCTCAAAGATAAGGGCCACATACTCTCGCTGACTGCTCAGACCCTCAAAGAGTGTGGATTTAGAGTCATTTTCCGTGACATGATGGAAGTTTGGCCAGTAGGTGTTGTTGAGGTTGGTTGTTTGATTTTCGGCAGCCACCAATCCGGCCAGTAAGCTGCGAATCTCGCTTGGATCTTGCGACACTAGATCCTGACCATATTGTTTGGCACTGGGCTGAAATCTGGGACCCATAAAGCGCATAGTGGGATAGCCCATCACTTCGTACGTGCGACAAATACCATTGTTCTCCTCCGCCGCACAGTCAATGGCACTGATAACGACCACATCTTGCCAGGAATGCAGCTGCTCGGCCAACTGCTTGTATATGGGGGCAAAGCGTTTGCAGTGCCCACAGTACGAGTTGTAGAACTCCACCAAGGATGCTCGGTTCTGGCCCACAACCGTTTTATTGAAATTGGAAGGAGTCAGGCTGATCACCTTGTCGTTGTCATCATACAGACCCAATTTCTCATCCACGGGCGGCGACTGTTCTTTCAGGAGTGCCTCGTACCGTTGCAGAGGAACTCCCGCGGAAGCTGTCTGCCAGAGGAAAATAACTATTGTCAAGAGTGCCAGCTGCGCACCAAACATTTTCCAAAGTAAAGTGCGAGTGGGTATGTTTAGGTGTTCCGTGCACTGTGCAGTGAGATACGCGACTGATACGTTAATTACTACCGCAGCATTTGGAATTGGAATGTTTTTTATGGTTTCAATACTTTGATTAGCTATGCGCTCTCACTTTATTACTTATTCATTAACGGTGGGCCCCCCTCTCTTTTTCTCTTACACCTACGCCACCAGTGTGCCCGTACCACACACATTCCATGTAATACGGGCACACTCTGTGTGAATTTCCCTTTGGGGACTTTTCAAAATAAACAAATGTATATGTCAAGTTGTTGAAAAGCGAGAAAAGTTAAAATCCAAATTACATTCCGTTATAAATTTCGATCATGATACTACGCTCGTGGGACCGTATTAAGCCCCGTCGCCTAAATGATTTTGCCTGCTTCCTGCTGGTGGCCGTCTTTGCACCCATTACCTACATATTCCATCTAACCGTCGTAGCACCAGAGATATTGGAGTTTGGCGGTTTGGCTTACATAGTGCTCTGGTGCTTAGGGTTGTTTTTGATGTTCAATGTGACCTCCAACATGCTGGCCTGCATACTGGTGGACACCAGCATAAACAGTGAGTAGTTGTGGTAAAGATTTCTCCGTTTTCCACTTCCACACTTTGCCCATTTCAGGAGAATTACTAAAGCCGCCAATGGAACCCAAGTTGCGCAGCCTTTGGCACATGTGCGACCATTGCCAGGCTCTGGTACCGCCACGCTCCTGGCATTGTGAAATCTGTAACGTTTGTGTGCTTAAACGGGATCATCATTGTGTGTTCACCGGCTGCTGCGTTGGACATCACAACTTTCGCTACTTCTTCTATTTCGTGGTTTACATGTCGATTGGTTCATTTATGTCGGTCATCATGGGCAGCATCTATCTGTGGTACCTGCATGGGGACTTTTACTTGCGCTATCGTACAATTTTTTCTCTAATTGCTCCGGCTGTGAGTTTGTCCCTGAGCATGAAATGGGAGAACTTGTATCTGACCATTTACATGCTGTCTGTAATTTGCTTTGCCATATCCACCTCACTGATCACATACCATGTGTCTATTTTCCAATGTGGAGCGGTAACCTACGAGCGTGGTAGCAAGCGGTACGATCTTGGCCTGCGTGCCAATGTGGAAATGGTTTTGGGCAAACGCATGTACTTGACATGGCTATCGCCGTTTATACGCAGCGAGTTGCCACACGATGGCATTAACTGGGTGGCCCGCAGCGAAGCGACAGAGGATTAGTCTGGAACAGATCTCATCATAGCATTTATTTAACAATTAATATTTATTGCCAATTATAAAATAAAAAACGAATTTAACCATCAATTGGTTTTACTTGTCCAGGAAAGTGTCGCCGACCAGTGACTTTAGCTTGGCCAGATGCACCTCGTTGAGGGTGTAGCCTTCGTAGATGCGCCGGGCCAATGCACTTGATTCCATATTGTTATCGACGGCATACTGTAGGGCGGTCAGTGCCTGGCTGGGGGCCTTCTGTTGCACACAAGCCTCTACGTACTCCTGCAGAGCGGTCTCCGAGGGCGTGCCGGGTATGCGATGCTGATTCTTGTCGATGTGGGTAAACACATCGCTGGCCTTTTCAAAGTTCTGGCCACGTACCAGCAGGGTAAGTATATCGCCCAGCATTTGACCCGTGAAAGAGACCTTTTTAATACGTTTCACCGACTCCTCAATCTTCTGGTACATGTCTAGGGCCACATGAGCGCACTGTTCGGGCAACTGCTGATGGGCAGGCTTCTCTGGTAGCGGGCGATTGTCCACCATAATGCGCAGTACAAAGAGCAGCAGACTTTCGCGATGCGTGTGATCAAAGATGACCATATCGGACCATATTCGGGGCACTTGCTCTACTGCACCACTAATCTCAATGGCACGCAGAATCTCCTCCATAATGCCTGGCTCGGGTATATAGATGTTGGGCACCAAAAGATCATAGGTCAGCATAAAGTCCTCGATGGTCTCCGTCTGGCAGAGTAGTGCCATATAATGGCGATAGTAGACAGACTCCTTAAAAGAGTCGCCGATAAGATCGTAGTTTTTGCCCGTATGCAGTAATTCGTCCACCTTCTTGGCCAGCGACTTGTCATGCAAATGATTCCGGCACACATCCATGGCCGTGGCAAAGAAATACGTATCCTTTGGATGCTCTATACTGAACTCTTGGCCAGCAATGCCGTTCAGTATGTCCACAATGACGTGGGAGACGGGTCCGCGTTCTCGGCAAAAGATGATTAGCAGATAGTAGTAAGTGCCCAGACTTGGGTTAACCCCCAGCTGTTTGAATTCTGGCAGCACTTTCAAGGCCGCAGTGCGGGCCAGCTTGAAGTTGCCAAAGGTACTGATGCACTCGAGCACAGCATTCAAGGTATGAAGATTGGGTTGCAGCTGCTGCTGGGACATTTGCTGCATTAGCTCCTGACACAATTGCCAACGCTGCTCAGCCGAATCTTTCAGGAAGCTGACAATCTGTATAATCGAATTAAACGTATTGGTGTCCAACTGCAGTTGCTTTTCCCCAGCCTCCTGCAGCAGGGCATATGCACGCTCACACTGCAAATACTTGGCCATGCCACGAATGAGGGCCGCATAGGATTGCGGGGTCTTGGGCTCAATGTCTCCATAGAGTTTCTCGGCCAGATCTCCATCTTTCCAAGTTTTGGCATGCCGCTCACGGCGTCGACTGTTCTGCAAGAACCAACGCTCCTCAATGTACTCCTCCGGCAGTGGCTCTTGGTTGTTGTAGAAGCACACAAGTTCCAGCAAACTCTGCCTTTGCTCGGCACTTAATTTGATTCCCTTCTGCTCCAACAGATTGTACACCAAAACGGCATCTTTCAGTTCACCCTGTTCAATCAATCGCTGCAATGTCTGAGAGTCCACCTCGGAATCTTCGGTGTAGACCATGCTGGGGGCAAATTTCTCAATGGCCGGCTGAGCCTCTTGATGCTGTGCGAACAAAAGCGATTAAATTGAGCAGAAATTGACTATACCTAAAACCCACCAGAAACAGCTCGCGATGCTCTTCCTTGATCCACTTGGCAGCCTTACGTCCCGCCTCCTTAGACATGGCATATGTACGCTTGGACACATTGGACATGGGTATGAGAAAGGGATCATCATGGTATTTGTAATGCGGAGCCGTCGTATCTCGGCCCACTGTACTGGCCAAGGCCTGCAGTAAGTCTGTGGGTGAGCGTTCTATTCGTTGTGGTATGACAATGTGCTCTTGCTCTTGAGCCGCCGGCCTAGTTGCGGTTGTGTAATGGGTGATGCTGCTGCTGGCAATGTTCCGTCCAATGCTGGACCTGGGCAGCAATCTCAACTGGCGTGTTAGGTGCATGGTAATGTGGACTTGTTTGCGTATTGTTATGGTTTTTAGTTAGAAAATTAATTTATAATTATTGGAAATAGCCAAACAGCTGCTGATTTATGCCAATGGCTGGTCACACTAACATTTATGGGTATTTTTTGCACTTGGTCACTCTAAGCGGAGTGCAGTGAGTAGCCGTTAATTTAAATATTTCAAACTAGAATTGATGTCGGCAGGCTGAAAGTGATAAAAATTTGACTAAATATCCATGATTGCAGATTTTGCAGGACTTAAAACATAAACTATGGTTCCATTCACTAATAACTTGATCAAATATGGCTGAGAAGTTCGCCAATTTATATAAATTTTTATCACAATTTCCTAAAAATTGGTCAAACTTAGCTCATTACTAACCACCATCCAGAAGATTAGTTCTTCTCACAAATTTTGGTGGAAAAACTGCAGAGATTAACAGTTAAGCCAAATTGTTAGTTTATATCGATATGGGATAGGATGTTATCCTCAAGTACAGACTTAAAAAAACTCAGCAAGGCTACTTTCTTAGATTTAGGTTAAAAATGTCTGGAGTCTTTGGCTTTTTCTTGGAATTTCATATCCTTTAAAGCCCGGAAAAATTACTTTTTCGGCGAGATTTGAGGAAAAGACGGAATAGCTTAGGATTAATCTGGGCGGGATTTGTCGGTGATAGATAAAAAGTCTTCAAGACAAATCAAAAACCAAAATAATTGTAATGCTATTATTAAATTAAAGACATTAAAGATATCTTTAAGGGTTTTGGAATTGAGATATTTCACATGGATTTTTCGCAACCTGGCCTCAATTTCGTCTTCTGCAACCCAAACGGGACCTCTACTTTTAGGGAATCGATAGTCTTAACACATAATTTTAAATCATGTCCGGACTTTCCTCTTTTTCTTTCTATTTTTAGATATCGACTTGGTTTTGAGAATTGCAATATTTTAAAACAACACTATTAACCCAAACGGTTTAGAATAATGGATTGGTTTAAAATAGTTTACAATCATCTTTCTTCCATTCCATTTCGATAATTCTTTTACCGTCAACAATTCCAAAGAGACGATCAAGCACTTTGGATATCATAAAAGTGTACCTTTCGACAATTGATTGTCATATCTTGGTAAAATGAATGGTGAAAATAGTGGCGAAAATATTCAATTAGTAATGAACCAAGATTCGAAACATAATCTTTGGTTCGATGCTTTCAAAAACCGGATTTGTCAACCAAACCTCAAGCTCTACACCTGGTTCGAACCATTAGAATTTCAGGGGTTACCAGCTTTGTTGGTAGTTGATTAATATTTGATTTAAAATTATATATTTCGTTTCCACATAAAATTAAGTTCAAACTGTCAAAGTATTTTGGAGTATGTTGGAGTATTTTTAATACCAGATTCGTGTTTAGTGCAAGGAAAAGCAACAGAATCACCCCTTTTATCAACTGGACCTCGCAACCTGGAGTTGGTTTTACCGCTGCATCTTTTTCCTACAATTGCTTCGTCGTAAATCCATTCTAATACCTACTGACATTTCACTGGAAATGTGCATAAGTGTAAATATAAGGATAATTAAGCAGACAAATTTAAAATGCAGATATATTTATTTCCTATGGACTTCTTTTATTTAAATTAATATATTTCGAAGCTGAAACAAATTGAATTGTTATATAATAATACTAGCATATAACCCGTCGCGCTTCGCTGCATCGCCATCAGTATGGTCTATCGCTATCGTTATCATTACCATTACCGTTACAGCCCCATTTCACTTTATTTCGTATTCTATCCTTACAAACCGAGTTTCAAACCAATCGGATGAAAAATAGTTTTTGGCATACAGAATGTTCCGGGCATTTTCCTTCTGGGAGGATTTTCAAAAATCGGGAAATCACGTGTCGAATTATTTCGTGTACTATGCTTACAAACCAAATTTCAAGTCAATCGGATGAAAAACAAAATTTTTCCCATACAAACTTTTCCGACTTTTCCGGTTGGAATTTTCCAAAACCCCATCTTAGTACGCACTTTCACCACTAATGGAAACTCCAGTCCAAATTTCAGCCTTCTATCTCTAATCGTTTGCGCTCTGCGTTGATTGCCCATCATCAGTCAGTAAATCAGTGAATCAGTCAGACAGGATAAACTGTTTTATATATAGAGTAGATAGAAGTAGATTCTTCAAGAAAAACCCCTCTCTCAGTTGGTTTTCTTCCTCAGCTACCTATTCAGTCCCAAAATATTTAAAATTTTAACAATATTTCTTCCGATTAAAAAAAATTAAATGCTTAACAGAACATGATGAACCCCTTTAAAGGCCAAGATCAATTATGTTTCATTCTACCCATGCATAACTACACCTGTAATTTCCTTTAACATGTCGATGTAGCTCAGCTCATTATAGGAATTATGTAAGCTTTGAGGGCATACCTTGACTTTTGCGGAAACAGCGCGTGCCCCCTTATCAACGACCAAGTCAATGAACGCTGCTCGCGATGGGAAAAAGAAAAACCGTCAAGATCAGCAGCAGCGGCATCGCCTGCTTCTGACGTCTTTCATATTGATGCTCGCCAAATCACCGGCTTGTCGCGTCACACACTTAAAGTAAAAATAAACACCTGAATTGGTAACGAAAACGGCGCCCAAAAGAAACCTGAACAAAATTTCGTTTTCGTTAATGTAAGCTGCAGCAGCGGTCAGTGCTGTGGACTACCTGTTCACGTGTTTGCGCGGTCAACAAAAGTTTATAAAACTTTGAGCCAAAGTGTAGGGCGCCACAGTTGATCGGTAAGCCGCGAACTGGCTTAAGCCAAGCTCAAAAATTAAACGTAATATAAAAAAAAAAATTTCAATTTATATGAATTATTAATGCTTAAAGTGCTAGAAACAAGAATAAAGAGTTTAAGAGCTAAAATTTAAATATCTGTATAACAAAAAATAATAAAGTGTAAAGTAAGTGAATTTCAGAACTTTTTTTCTGTGTGTGTTGAGATAAAATTTGTGCGTGTGTGTTTTATATATTTAAAATATATTGGCCATTATTTATCTTCCAATTTAAAAACTATTGTTCATTTGACGCTGACCCTAATGACTGTATAATCTGTACAAAAAAAAGGAGCCAACTTAACCTCCATCCATCCACAACATAAACTTATAAACAACGACAACCGAGCGGCCAGCCATAAAACTCAATTCAAAATCAAAATGAACTGCCAAAATATTTGTTACAAAACCTCCGCTTTATTAAGTGGCTCAAAAATGGGCATTATTGATTAGCGCAAGATCGATCGGGATGCGATTCGCATAGCCAAAGTTAAGGTGAAGGTTCATTTGCATAGACAAAAGCAGCAGACTTTGGGGTTGCCCTTGAAATAGTTTATTTTTGGTTTCAAAGCGCAGATCAATTAAATGGCATAAAATGCAAACGAATCCCATTTATTTTCTAGGCGAATTACATAATTAAGCAGACGAGGGCTGCTATGTGTGTTTTGTTAAACTAAAGTTTGTGGCCTCACTTTGTTGTTAAACGTGCAGTATACCCAAATTTGAAATAATAAATTGCAAAAAAAAAACACTTAAAAGAAATAACCCAAAACAAATTGAACCGGCTTTTGCTGTCCTCTTTCGGTTTGGTATGTTTCGGTTCGGAAAATCAAATGGACAAAAACCAATTGCTGCCACTCTCCTAAAAACGCATATCCAATCAATTTTGAAACTAAATGCCCTAAGTATTCACACCTTATGCCCAGTTTTACTAGATTACTTTGTTTGTGTGCTTTATAATGCAAAAGAACCATTCGCTAAACTTTTTAGACCCTTGCAAAGGGTATTATAATTTTGCCCAGGAGTTTGCAACGCATTGAAATATTCATTTCCGACCGCATAAACTATATATATTCTTGATCAGGGCAACGAGCTAACCGTTATTCGTTTCGGGTTTAATCTCTGATTTGGAGACGTTACACAATTTAAATTTGAATCAGAGAGCCAAACCAAACAGCTAATTTGTGGTCATAAACCAAACTAAAACTAAAGTGAATTAAACCAATAAATACGGTTCACTTCCCGGACAAATTTGTTTACAAGAAGTCTCTACTCTAATTTCAGAATATGTGACATCTAGCAATTTTTACAAAAAATTTGAATTCTTTTCAAAAAAAAATTATATATTTATGTCAGTAAGGTCTTTAAGTTTTCGGGTTCCCGAAATTTTGATTGAATTTTGGACTTAGGGTTGGAAATGGAACAGGTTTGTGTGTGCTCTAAAAAATTAACTGGTATACATACATCTTAAACAAAATTTAAAACATTTAAAACTTCCCTCGTATTATGAGTGGGGGTTTTGTCACGCAATGCGCCAAAGCCCCTGAGGGAAAAGACATTTGTTTTCTTTAACCGGAACGGCTTTCAGTGAAGAGTCAAGCAAATAGCAAGCTTCAATGGGTTAAGCATTTGTCAAAATAGAAATTTCTTGGAAAGAATGGATGAATTATGGAAATCTGTAAATAAGTAAATGCACGCATTCCCATCAAAATTGTCCATTTTGTCCCTGAACTTGGCTAACCATTTTTGTTAATGACCTTTTACATACAATAAACCACTTGAGATTTCATGAATGAACCACTGCCACTGGGCAGGCATTGAGCGGGGACACACACATAGATATCAATTTGACAAGTGCGAATAGTTTATGCTTCGGGCAATTTAAGAAACCTTCAAGTGACTGGTGATTTTTAATCCCTGCATCACACATATGAGTTTAGAGCTGACATTGAAATACACTTATGCCTAACTGATGGTACAGATACGGGCCCCTCCTCTCAACTATACTTGAACTGCAGCAGCTCTCGAGTGAATGAAATTAGTTCCGGTTGATTATTTACTTACACTAATTGTGTTTGCCTTCCCCCTCCTCAAGACCCTTAAAAAGCTATTGATTGTATGTCAGCAAACACCTTGAAGTTCCCCCACTTGACAATAGTTTGATTCATTCTTCACCCTTTCTGACTTTCAGTTGACGCTGGCTTAAGGCAGTGGACGTTTTTTTCATCATGCCAAGGCATAGGCATCATGGGAACGCAGCTCTCATCATCTTGATCATCTTTTTGGCCTTTGCTAAAGCTAAATCCAAATGGAATGACACCACACGGCAGGCACATCAAAATCAAAACAATATTGGTTTTAATCAGCAGCTTCAAACACAGGCGAAACATGCAGATTCCATCGTTAGGAAAACACATGAGGCAGAGGCTCACCTGGCACGCAGCTCCGTCATCTTTGGATTGACCAAAGTGGCCAGCGACAGCAATGTGAGTGAAGTTTGCTATGATCAATTGCAGCAAGTACAACGTGGAATACTTGGCAAGCAGCCCTGGGCCATGAAAGGTGGGTAAACAGTTGATGGTTAACCTGTGTTAACTGTCGATATTCGAGTTACAAATGCAAACAAACGACAGATTTTCAACTATTTATTGAAGTAAATGCTCTTTGATGTTAAATTAAGAAATACCATCTCCCCCCGTGCCCGTGCGCTACTGATCTGAGTACTAAAAACTTGAGTGTAAGAATAGATAATAATAATTATGATTTAGAAAACGATCTTGTGAACGATCTCTTGAAAAATACCTTACTTGGATCTTATTAAAGTCAATTTAATCGTTCTAGTTCAAAACAAAAATTTTTAGATTTCATAAACTGTGTTTTGTTAGTTCGCTCATAGAACTGCATGAATTTCCATATGGACTTATCCCATTTGGGAAGATTTACAGATACATAATAGCGAAATTAATACAAAATTTTAAACAATTTATTGTGATTAAAAGTTTAAACTAACAAACAAATATTAATGCATCAAGCAAACAATGATAGATGAAAACAGCAGCCCACCTACCGCCCAACCGAATGAAGGTCGCAGCCAATAACGACAAGTATACAAAAAACTTGTTGAAACTGTGGTTTTTATAGCAGAAAGTATATATGTACATCTTCTGAACTGATCACTCTGTAGTGTTAATTGTAATCAGCACAAAACGGTGTATACAAAAAAAATTAGTCAGGGATGCAAACTAAACCACTAATTCCAGCTCGTAACAGAACAGAAGTCTATTCGACAATGCCGAACTGTATCGAAAACCGCAAAGTAGAACGGTTCGGTTCAGTTTAGTTAACTGACAAGTTTTAAGACGTAATGTGCTTATATACTCATCAAATGGTTTTTGGAGATAACTGATAACTTTTCCGTTTCGAACTCCCGAAAATTATGCTTTCTCAAAACATTTGAAACATATATATACAGCCATGCTCCCATTTTCGCTTTCGCAAAACTTTTGCGATTTCAAACCGGTTTTTGGACCAAATTTGGACTCAAAATCGTAAAATTTTTGCGAAAACGGAAATGGGAGCAGGGCTGATAGTCAGATATTCAGTCTTTATTTAGTCCAAAAAGATTTCAGTTCATTATTCAATTGAATTGTCTGCCACTAGGGCATGAAAGGCAACGATATATCGGATTGAATCGAACGAAAGGAATACGTACCGTGCTCCATACAACCGCTAAAGATGGTTAAAAATAAAAATCTCCCGCCCAAAGTTGAATTATGGTGAAGATGCACTACAGATTATTGAGAATATCGTCCCGAAAAGAAATCCATTAGCCTCTTTCAAGGGAGAAATGCAGTCTAATGACAGGTATATTAAGAGGTCGGTGGGCAATTGCTGGAGATGTACGGGGATCACATACTTAAAACTGGTTAACAAATCATTATTAAAGACCACATTAGCTAAAAATCAATTCGGTCTATGAATAGGCTCGCTTGTAGAGGATAACCAAGAGAAGAATACAACTTATTTTGAGCAAACGATTTAAATTCCCAAAATTACAAGTATTAGCGCTTTACGTCTTAAAACTCGTCAGTAATGGCCCATTTCCACTGGCATAATTTCTTATCATTTTCATTTCTTAAAATTTTGCCGTTTCCATTGACAAATCGTCATCTTTCTGACACGTTACTTTGTTTGTTTTAAAAAACAGGCGGCACTTTCAAACTCACGTGGACTGTTTGGAATATTTACCAAAAAAAAAACCCCCCGTCAAAAAAGATCAAATTTCTCGGGGCGAACGCATTGCCATCGCCCTGAACTATCAGCAGAAATCTAAATACACAACTTATTTTGACTAATTTATATTTTAAGCAAAATTGAGCCTTGTTCACTTTTTTCTTCATAATTTTTGTCATTTCAAGAAATGAAGTTTCATTTCTTTGGCGAAAATGGGCTATAAGTCTTTTTTCTTAGGTTTTCGCCGATTCTGTTTGCGGTTCGGCTTATCAACTGGAGTTAGCGTTTCGGTTACGGTTTATTTCGGTTCGGTTTACATCACTGAAATTTGTGAATTTTATTTGAATCGCTAAGATTAGTTTTTACCGTCTTACGGTTAGGTTTTGTTTCTACAGATATCGCATTGATGCGGGCTTCAAGGATGAGTTGTCAGAATCTGTCCAAACTTGCCGAACCATGCATCTCCTTCAATTGCCGTCCGATCTCTTAAAATACCTATCATCAGACTGCATTCCTTCCGAGAAAGTTGCTAAATAATTTGTGTGAGTTTCCCTTTTCTAATACATGACAATTTTCTGGTACGATATTTAGCTTGAAATCTTTGTTAATTTTTTTCCCTGAGGGCAGCCTGACACCTAATGCCCTAATGTTTTGAACTGAAATTCTAGATTTTTATGGACGCAACTTCCATATATATATGAACATTTTAAATGTATATCGGCTTTAGCGAACAGTTTTGATTTTAGTTAAGATTCTAAAGCTATTCAAAATGTTTTCTATGAATCTGATTTCGAAAATGTTTCCATATTCGAAAATTCGAAAACGAAAACAGGCTTGATAATAGAATAAGATAGAACCACTGAGCCGAACCGAAACAGCGAATTATTCCCTTAAACATCATTCTCAAAATGTGGATGTTTCCTTGTTCCGTCACTCAAAGAACAGCTGAGTGGATTGCTCTTTTAGCAATTGTAAATCAAAAATGACCATCCACATGTTAAGCAGCATGTTCCCCTGGTAGTCCCTCTAAGCTATAGCCAGTTTTCGGGATTCATTCATAAGCAATATTAAGACATTTATAACACAGAATGAAACATTCTGGGCGCTTGAATTGGCCTATGGGCGCAGTCAGTTTTCAATAAGGGAGGCTTAAACTCCCCCCACTGTGCTAAAACCTTGCTCCACTGAGCTAAAAACATGGCAACGCCATTGACACAGCAGCGGTTCCTATTGGTGATAGAAAATCTAGCCTTTTAGTGGAAAAAAGCTAAATGTTGTGACAGTCCATCCGTCGCGGCTGGAAATACATAGAAAGACTGAGGTCATTTACATAGTCCAGAGAATGACTTTTAGGATGTGCCAAGGATATAAGCCAACTGTATTCCAAGTTCCTGATTTTCCGTGCCTTTGCAAATAACTATAATATTTTCTTCTTCAATTGCAGTTCTCGACGCCTCTGGTACCAAACCGGCAGGCTTTGTTTTTGGTCAAAACTATTGGCTGGGCAGCCGCGAGGCCTGCCTTAGTGTTCAGAGTCCTGTGGGCATAACTCTATCCAGAAACTATGATCGAGTCATGCACTATAGCTTACTTACCCAGAGTGCCCCCTTCCAGATGGATTATCGGGTCATCTATCTGCGTCATAGCTCACCCTGGCAGGTGGAGATTAAGCTTATGTCGGAGCAAATCCTGCACATTGGCCTGTGTCTGCCCAGAGCGTGTCAGTCGGAGGAGATCAAACAGTTGGCCAGAGATTATGTGGCCTATGGTAGCTTCACTGAGAATGACATTTACGATATGCAACCGGATGTCCTGTATATGAAGGACTTAAAGCTTAGCGAGAAGTTCTTTCAACGTGTGACTTTTAGATTGGTGGTGGCCTCGGTTCTGGTCACTGGAGCTCTAATATTGTGTGCACAACAGCTAAGGGTAAGCCAAAAGCAAGATGATGATGGGCAAGGCGAAGATCTAGCTGGGCTGGCGCCCGTTGAATCGGAAATGTGGCGGGCCCTGGGCTTTGTACTGAAATGGCAGCCACTGCGAAAGTTTGTGGACTGTTTTGATGTGTCCCGCAATTGGCAGAGGATCTTTGCCCAAAGGGAGAGTACGAATGAGATTCCTGTGATGAATGGCCTGAGATCGGTGTGTGCCATTTGGATATTGATCTTTCATGTAGTGTGGTACATGTACTTTACTGTGCACAACAAAACGGTGCTTATATCCTATGCGGAACAGGCGTTTTTCCAGTATGTATCCTCGGCCCCCCTGCTGGTGGATGTGTTCTTTACCATAAGGTGAGTTCGTAGGATCTACATATATATAAGTCTTAATCCTAATCTTTTTCTGGTTTCAGTGGCTTCCTGCAGACCTACAACTTTATGCGTAATGTCAAGCAAATGGAGACAGTGCGTCGGAATAGCTTAGTGGCCAATGTGCAACTCTTTGGCAAGCTTCTATTTCATCGATACCTTCGTTTGGGTCCGCTCTATCTCATTGTGCTGGGGAGCGTGGATTTGGTGTTCGCCTATATGGGAGATGTGTCCGTCTATCACATCAATGAACGATTCGATGAGCTCTGCACCCAGCACTGGTGGCGAAACTTGCTCTTCATCCAGAATCTCTTTGATCATCGAGAGCTGTGCGTTAACTGGAGCTGGAGCTTGGCCTGTGATATGCAATTCTTTCTGGTGGCCAATGTCGTTTTGTTCCTTTATGCTCGCCAGCCCAGATATGCCAAGATGGTGGCGGTTTTCGCACTGGTGGCCACCATTACCTGGTCCTATGGCATTGGCATAAATTACAAATTCGAATTCTCGTTTGATTCGACCTACGCCACTGGTACCCAGATCTATACGAGTCCCTTTGTCCGCGTTCTGCCCTACATTGTGGGAGCAATTTCTGCCTGGTGCCTGCTGGAGCGTAGATTCCATTATGAGCTAAGTGAATCGCAGACTCGCTGGCTGTGGCATTTTTGTCTGCTGGTGTTCATCATTTGCATTTACTCAACTGTCAAGAGGGATTTGGGACACATGATTACCATCTCCTTGTTTGTGTTGGGTCGGGGCATCTTCTCGCTGAGCGTGTGCTGGATGATAGTGGGAAGTGCAACTGGAAGTGGAGTATGGTGGTCACGCCTGCTGGAGGCCAAGTGGTTTCAGCACTTGAATCGCCTGTCCTATGCCATTTATTTACTTAATCCTCTAGTGATTGCATTTATCTACAGTCTGACCAGCTCTAGCACGCACGCGGATCCCTTTATGCTGGTTAGTTTTAAAGGGGAAAACTCCCAATGTTCCTGATATTAATTCAAGTTTTCTTCTTTTGCAGTGCGTGGTATGCTGTGGCTTCACCATGATTGTCTACCTGGCCTCAATTGCCTTCTCCCTGGCATTTGAGCTGCCATACAGCAATCTGTCTAGTTTGTTGCTCAAATCTGGTGGGCAGGGGAAAACGAAAAACGCTTAAAATTGTGATTAATTGTTATCTAAGTCAGTTATTAATAAGAAGTATTATTGTTAAACAAAAGCTGCCGTTTTTTTTTTTTCAAACTCAAATTCAAGCTAAACGGTGCATACTGACTTATCGTCTATCGATAACGAAAGTAGCATGCTTGATTCGATAAAATTAACCATGCTCCATTGGCAAGGAGATTTTTTGTGATATATATTAAAGTCTTGCTGCTCGACGCGTCCCACACACATCTACCACTCAAAGACTGCCAATTTAGTTATAGACAACCAGAATATCGCCATGCCCAACGAGGATGTGGACATTAACATTACAACAAATACCAATGGCAATGGTGGTGGCGTTGGAGGCACTGCATCAGCTTCCCAGAATCACAAAGCAGTCAGCCACGACGCTGGGAGTGCCAGCAATAGCAATGGCTCTGAGCCAGACACTCCCCCACCATCCCACGGCGTTCAAAACAATGACGACCCAGACGATGAGAACGAGGTGGAGCTGCTAGAGCGCATGCGCGGGGATGCAGTGGGCGATACGATGTACAGCAAGAGATTTATATTGCAGACACTGATGAGGCTCAGCCAGCAAGAGGGGGCGGCAGTGCAGGGTGTCGCGCTGGAGCAGGAGTTGGAGGATGATTTGTGCAAGGTGTGGGATATGTCTGTCTCCCCGGAGGTGGTGGCTCTGCTGCTGGAGAACGATGCCATTGAGCTGCTGATGTACACCATTACAGGTAGCGAGGATGTGCGTTTGTATGAGATTCTAGTTGGCCTGCTGGGCAATATGTGCGCCCAGCTGGAGTGCGTAGAGCAGTTGACCATGAATGTGGATTGGATTGAGACGCTGCTCAAGCTGGCCACCTGCATGGACACCGGGATGCTCATCCAGCTGATGCGTGTCTATCAGTATATTATGGCCCATGTGATGAGCGGCAAGGAGAAGTTCGCCATCGACTGGTACATTTGCTTTTCCGCTTTTGACGGTTCGGCCAGGCATCTGGGATTCATACTGCAGGCGTCGGTCAGCGAGGAGCTACTCTCGGGCGCCCTGAAAGCCATTAATGCTGTTCTGGCCAGCTGCGCCCTGGTGGAGGAGGAGAATGCCAGTACGGATCTCAATTTAAGGCCATTTGCGGAGGTCTTTCTGGTGCAGGAGCTCTGCGAGGGGGTGAACAATGCATTTTTGCGTCTTATGCGCGACGACCAGACCAAGCGGGCCGAGGAAGACGAGGGGGTGGCAGCCATCAACGGGGATATTGATCTCGATGCCGATGAAGATGTGGGCTATGAGACTACCAGCTCGCTCAAGATCAGTTGCGATGTGGAAATTATACAAACCTATCTGAACATCTGCACCATTCTCGTCCAGCTGCCGGAAGCGCAGTCGTCCATGGAAGTGTATGCTCCCAGCATTATGGGTTGTTTGACCCGCATTCTGCAATTCCTTCAGCAACCCATGCAATTGCTACCACTAGGTGAACGCCAGGAGGAATACCTCGAGGATTTGGCACACATTTGCAGTGTAAGTGGCGAAAGACTTGACACACATCCAGTAGAATAAACTATAATCAACCGAATTTTTATTGCAGCGCCTCAAATATTTCTATCATCATGATGCTTTCATTAACATCCTGCTTATCTGGTCAAGACTGATACAACACATTGAGAACTACGTTGAAAGCGAGGCCACTGTCGCCGGGGAGGACTTCGAAACCGATGAGGATGAGGACGATGCTCCACGCGAGCAGTATGTGGAGAATGCTTTCAAGCTGCTCCGTTTGCTGGCCCACATGTTGGTCAAGGCAGAACCCGATATGGATGACATTTTGCAGGAGCTTGCTGCTGCCGACAAAGTCCAACTTTTCATGTCGGCCCTCAAGGCCGAGCAGGATGTGCTCTTCTCCAAGGCCCATGAGCGCCTGGGCGAGATTTTAGCTAAGAATCAGGAAGAATCGGGCCAAGCCTAAATTATACTCCTAAGATAAAAATTAACCACACAAACAAAAATGGACTGAATTTGTAGCTTACAGGCAAAAAATACATTCGTAATCTTATTCTTAACCTCCTAAAAAAAAACTAAAGTGGCACTTCTGTGTTGGCATTGGCAATCCCTTGTAGTTTCTGGCGCATCATTTCGGTCCAGGACTGCTTGCCCAGGCGCACACCCTTCAACCCGGTGCCTATGACCAGCAATTGATGTGAATTCTCATTGGTTAGCAGAAATTTGCTTTTGTCCTGACTCAAGGCATGGGACACATGCTCCAGCTCGTTGTCCAGTTTAACCTCGCAGGCCCTCACATCGATATTCAAGTCCTGTTCAATGATCTGGGAGATGTGAATGACAGCTTCATTGTCGAGATTATCAGCCACAATCTTGTTTTGTCCCATTAACTCCGACAGTTGAAGATTTAATTTGCCACCTTTGGTAACGACATTCAGATTGCCATGGACACCGGCTATGAGGGATGAGGATAGTTTAATTACTTTGCTGCCTGCTGATTCGTGACCAACTCACTCATATTGATCTCTCCCGTCTCATGGACAAACACCTCACTCGATTTGTGAACATTTTTCAGCTCCAGGCGTCCAGTTTGAGTTTGAAATTTGGATTTCTCCACATAGCAGCAGTCCGTATTGATGCTGCCCGCCTGGGTGGAGCAACTTAATTCATCTCCCTGCAGTTTCTCCAACGAAATGTTCTGCAAATGAAGTACATTAATTTCCACAAGCAATACCCAATTCCAATTCCTGTCGCTTACTCCACAATGCGACTCTATGTCAATGCATTTTCCCAGCAAAGCACCCTGGCAGATGATATTCCCACTGTGGCTAAACAGCTTAATTTGGGTGGCCTTTACATTTTTGGTAGTTATACCACCTTCAGCTTTGACTTGGAGCTGTTCGCTTTGTATGCCCTCCACACGCACATGCTCTTTGCCCTCCACAAAAAGTTCTGCCCGGACGGGTATCTTGAGATCACACACAAAACGTGTAGATTTCTCCTTGCAGAGCTTCTTGGCCACAACAGTGACAACTTTGCCATCATTGCAGACATCCACATCCAGCGATACATTCGAGTTTTTTACCAAGTCGCCGACAACTAACTTGGCTATAAGTACATCACCACTGGTGTACTGATGCACATCCGCGGGCTGGACACGCACAACCAGATCGGAAGTCACATTGATTCTGGCAAATGGATTTATGTAACGGAGTATCTCCTGATGGACCATACGCTGTGTGTTGGTCATTGCTGCAAACTTCTGTTTGGGTTTCTTGGCGTAGCTACGCAGCTGGTTGTGTATTTGGGGCAGCAGCCATACACGGTGAAAAATGGTCATAGTTTCAGTGAGATCGAAGGGATCTGTTGTTTGAAACGGTAATTTGTCAGCTGTTCGGGGCTAATTAACCAACACTTGGCTTAGGGTGGACCTTGATTTTCTAATGGTTAAATTTTATTATTTAAGAACAGAAATGGTTTATCTAAGAATATGTTGGAAATTTTTTAAAATTGTTTTACTGTAATTGTTTATTAATTCCATGTACTAAATCCAAATATAAGGATTAGTAAGTAAATCTGCACGTTACACAGCACTGATGACAATCAGTGTTGCCAACTGTTAAAGCCCAAAAATAGCTAAGTCGATTGCAAAAAAAAGCTAGAAAAGGCAGTGTCACATACAAATGCTATAAAAGATAGCTAAATACTGTATGTTGAAATTTTGGTCAGGTTATGATGCTGTGCTACAAACAGATACAATTAGCCTCCTTCTGGGACGTCTCTGTTGCTACAGCAGTCAAAATAGGTCTTTAAACTTTAACATGTTCGTGCGGGCATTGCGATTTTTTTTTGTGACAGGCATTTATTTCCAAAAAAAATTCCATTGTTGGCCAAATATCTTAGTGGTGTCCGGGAATTCGAAACTTTTATTGATAGAATTCGAAAGCGAGAACAGGTCTGAATTTTTTGAGATCTGCAAAGAAAGGTTATACATTTCATATCGAGTTTTGATAAAAAGCTAATGATAGAATTTTCAATAGCTGTTATTATTAGTACAATTATCTGATTATTGTTACACGTTCAAAATGGCCAATTCACTTTAAAATGAGTCTGTTTTATCAGACTTCGGAAATAGGTAAAAAATGGCAAGAAAAAATTCCATTCCAGCTAGAATTGCAGATGCCGATAAATCTGAATAGTTTCCCGCTATCGACCTTACAAAATAGCTAGATATTGATGAATAATAGCTAAACTGGCGGCACTGATTGCCATCGTTGTATCGATTTTTTCAGGCACGATAACCCTGTTTTTCCAGTTGGACTTTTGCAGTGTACTTCGACGGTTTTGGTGCGCAATAAACAGAAACTTGTCGCCTAATTAGTCACTCCCCCTCAATAATTGTCAACGGAAAATAAGCGAAAATGTCTGGCAAAGATAGATTACCGATTTTCCCCTCTCGTGGTGCCCAGATGTTGATGAAGGCTCGTCTGGCAGGCGCCCAGAAGGGTCATGGCCTGCTCAAGAAGAAGGCCGATGCCTTGCAGATGCGTTTCCGTATGATTTTGGGTAAAATCATTGAGACCAAAACCCTAATGGGTGATGTTATGAAAGAGGCAGCTTTCTCGCTTGCCGAGGCCAAATTCACATCGGGCGACATCAATCAGGTGGTGCTGCAGAATGTGACCAAGGCCCAGATCAAGATACGCACCAAGAAGGACAACGTTGCTGGCGTCACCCTGCCCGTGTTCGAGTCGTACACGGATGGAGCCGACACATACGAGCTGGCTGGTCTGGCCCGCGGTGGTCAGCAGCTGGCCAAATTGAAGAAGAACTACCAGAGCGCTGTCAAGCTGCTGGTGGAGTTGGCCTCTCTGCAGACGTCGTTCGTCACACTGGACGAGGTGATCAAGATCACGAATCGTCGTGTAAATGCCATCGAGCATGTCATCATACCGCGCATCGATCGCACACTGGCCTACATCATCTCCGAGCTGGACGAACTGGAACGTGAGGAGTTCTATCGCCTGAAGAAGATTCAGGACAAGAAGCGCGAGGCCAGAATCAAGGCTGATGCCAAAAAGGCTGCGCTGCTGCAACAGGGCATCGATGTGCGCGACCAGCAGGCGGGCAACATTCTGGATGAGGGCGATGATGATGTGCTCTTCTAAGTATTAAGCGTCTCCCTTGTCTGTGTCTATTCCAGCAATATTAATTGTTAAACTCTTTTGTTCTGTTTCCATTTCTACGGACGTATTTTATTTGTAGCTAAAGTATGATGTAGTCTATTCCAATGTAAGCAAAAAAAAATGTGTATGTATTCCATTTATAGTGTACAAGGGCCCCAGAGCCACAGCGCAAATCATGCATTAAAGTTTTGTTGTTCCATAGAACAGGCATCCTGTGGTTGTAATTCATTTGAGGAATCTCGAGTTGGGTGGAAAAAAGGGTCATCTGACTTGGATTTTTCAGGGGCCATGACAATAACAAAAAACAGTCACATGACGGCAGAGCAAACATCTGATGTGCCAGTGTTGGTGAACGCTCAAGTCTCGCCCAAATGGCTGCCGTCAGCTGTTTGCCCCGATAGTTCCACTTGGCACGCATAAAGTTTAGAATTGTTTAATTTAAAAATGACCAATTTCGAGTTCCAGGCTGTGGTATTGGCTGCCGGGCGTGGCACACGCCTACCCGAGGTATTGGGCGATGCACCTAAATGTCTGCTGCCCGTCGGACCCTATCCGCTCATTTGGTATCCCTTGAACCTGTTGCAGCAACACAACTTTTCAGGTAACTTTGATCTTCCCCTGCTAAACATTAACTTAACACTTTCATTACTCTGCAGAGGTAATTGTGGTGGTAATGGAACAGGAGAAGCTGGAGATACAAATGGCTTTGGAGCATACGCCTCTCAAATTGAAAGTGGACTATGCCACCATACCGGCGGATAGTGATTTTGGCACGGCCGACAGTTTGCGTTACATCTACGATCGCATCAAGTCGGATTTTCTGGTATTGAGCTGTGACCTGGTCAGCAATGTGAGCTTGTATCCCTTGATCAACAAGTTCCGCGAACACGATGCCGCCTTGACTCTACTTCTATTCAAAAGCGGTTTCGAATCGGATGTGGTGATGCCGGGACCCAAGAGCAAGCACAAGCCGGAGAGAGATGTGATAGGCATACATCCGGTCACTCAACGCTTGGCCTTTGTGTCCGCTGCCAGTGATTGTGAGGATACCTTGAATATACAGCGACATTTGCTTAAGAACAAGGGACAGCTGGATGTGTACAGTCGTCTGATGGATGGACATATCTATGTGCTCAAGAAATGGGTCATTAACTATCTGCACAGGGTAAGTGTGAGTTGGTGGCGACGAAGCTCATCTCTCAATTTGCAAACTTTTGCAGAAGGAAAACATTTCCACCTTCAAGGGTGAGTTTTTGCCACACTTGATTAAGAAACAACATGCCAAGCGGCCACTAAAAACCGTACTGGATACCACCTCGGAAGTGGGCGTGGTGACCAAGCATGAGGACCATATACTACATGTGAGTGGCGCTTACCAACTTGATTTCGTTTCTTAATACGCTTTCGTTTTAGTATGTGCCCCATTCAAACTTTGACCAAAGGATCACTCAGACCTCGCTGTTCAATCAATCTCTCTCGCATGTTCCCTACCATGGCGATGTGGTGCGTTGCTATGCCATACAGGCACCCAAGGAGGCCATTGGCGTGCGTGTGAATAACACGCTCAGCTTTCTGGCCATCAATCGCAAGTTGGCCAGCATCTGGCTGCAGCTATGTGGCGAAACACATCCACTGATTGCGCCCGGTGCCTTGGTCAAGTCCACACAGACCAAGGAGATCATAGTGGCTGACCAAGCCAAACTCTCGGAGAAGACTTCCCTCAACTTTAGTGTGTTTGGCTCGAACTGTTTGATCAATCCGAAGAATATCATCAGCAACTCTATCATTATGTCCAACGCTGTGGTGGAGGAAGGCTGCAACATAGACAACTGTATCATTGGCCATCGGGCGCATGTGAAGAGCGGTTCGGTGCTGAAGAACTGTCTTATTGGACCGAATTTTGTGGTAGAGGAGGACACCAAAAGTCAGGCACTGCATCTATCCAATGCCGATCAGTACATGGAGATCGATATACAGTGAGCAGCAGCAGGATTTAACTTAAATGTGGCTTTCTTTATTAACGAATTCAGTTAGAAGGAGGATTCTTCTAGCAGGACATTAAATATTACAATATAGGTACACAAAACTCGCGCTATGGTTCAGAGCTGGAGAGTAAAGCTAAGAGGGATTGGACCCGAAACTGGGGTGAGGGGGAGCTCTTGGGATGTTTGGGGGCGACAAGACTGTTTGCTCTTCACTTCCTTCGCTCGTACAGATACTCATCCTCGTAGTATCGCGGCGTTGTGGCAATGAACACTTGAGGTCGGCGCTGCTGCAGTGAAATGTTGATCTCTTCCGGTGTGCGGAAGACCTGCTGCTGTTGCTGTTGCAGATGTTGCAGTTGGGGGGCGGCAGTGAAGAAACGATACGGCGCTGGCGTCACGGTGGGTCGCTGCTGGAGCTGATGCAGCTGGTGCAAATGCAACTGCGGCTGGATGGTAGTGGTGGGCAAAGGCTTGCGGTAAGCCAGCGTGGTGGGCTGAGGTTGGGGCTGATGGCGAATCTGGGTGACGACCTGGGGTTGTGGTTGCGGCTGCTGATACTGCTGGACGCGCACTTGAGGCACGTGCTGCTGCTGTTGCTGCTGCTGTGGCTGTTGATAGGCCACCACCTGACGATGCTGCTGCTGTTGCTGCTGCTGTGGCTGATGCTGCACACGTGGTCTGGGTGGAGGCACTTCTTCCTCTTCCTCTTCATCATAGCGCTCGTGTTCGTAATAGTTCTCCGGGAAATAGCGTTCCGAATAGCGCAATGTCACATTGGGTTTGCTCTGATGCTCTTGCAGATTGATGGGCTTGTACAGGTAATCATTGACGATGTGATACTTGGAGGATTGCTTGCAAATATTGTCATGAGACGGAGGCATGCAAATCAAATGGATTTGATGGAAGGTGAAGCCCTCTGGGCAGATCCAAGAGTGCTTCTGGTTCTCCTGGCAATAGTGGAACACCTCACAGCTCAGTGACTCGTCCGCATAGTAGCTGGAAAGTGGAACTGTTGCATTAATTCATTCATTTTTCTTATCTACTAAAAGCCTACCCAGAGTTCCGGTCATTGCAGTTGAAGGATGACTTGCTTAGCAACGTGGATAGACGATCGGGCTCTTCCACTTCCTCCTCTTCCTCCTCGCTCTCCTCACTCAAAGGCTTCTTCAATTGGGTTTGACTCTTCAAATAGTTGCCCTGATGTTGCTGTTGTTGTTGTTGCTGCTTGCGATTGATGTACACCTGACGGGGGGCCTCCTCCTGATCCTCCTCGCTGTATTCATACAATGGACGCTGCTGCTGCTGCTGCCTGTAGGCCAAATGAGTCTGGGCCTGCGATTCAAAGTCATCTTCTTCGTCTGCGGCGCCAGCTTCACTCACATCCAGGGAACGTGCGGAGAAGCCTTTAGGCTGGGCTGTGGTGGCGGTGGCTGAGGGTGCTCCTGTGGCGGCTCCTTGGGACAGACCAATGGCAAGCGCCAGGACTAGTAGCAGGGCTAGAGGTGAACTGCTGTAAGAGAAAATCAGAGTTGTCATCATGCAATTTATGATATGGGAAACTCTGTGGCAAGCCGCCACAAAACAAGAGAAGATCCAAAATAATACAAAAACAAAAATAAAAGAAGAAAAACGCGGGAAAATATTTTTTTGCCAACCCAGAGACGAAGATGCCGCCAAATTGCAGCCAAAGAAGGCATCGGCAGCCCAGCGACAAGTTATGCAAGAGACCAGACCAGGCCGAGAAAACTTGTTATAAGGTAACAGCAAGCAGCATCAGCAGCCCGAAATGATGACCGAGCAGGGGTAGGAAAGGGAGCTGAAGAAGTGCCGTTAGTTGGACACAGAAGTCACTGGTTAAATTTTGGATACCCTTGGATGTAATTTGAGTGATACCCTCTCTGGGACAAACTGGGAAAACTTTAGAGATCTTTTACTAGATTGAAATCGAATTCTTTCTAAAAAATGGATTTATTACCTTTAGGCATACACGAGAGGCGAAATTCCGGTTAACTGTCCCCGACTATATAGAGAGAACAGTATGTTAACAGATCTAACCGAAAGGAACCGAGGAACTGTACTTGAAGTAGTTGGACCGGTAACGAAAAGGTTTCGAATCAATGGCAGAATTTATAAGCATATTTCAGTCCGAGAATAGAGAAATAGCTCTCCTTTGTGACAAAAAGATCAACTCCAAATCGGATATGGAGACAAATAGTTAAGTACTACAATTAGGAATAATTTGTCCTAACTCTAAATACCGAGACCTAACAACAGGGATTAAAACTGAAACGAATTTCGATTTTGGTCACGGCATTTATATTGGACTAAATCTTTTTCCAACTGCGTAGAAACAAGCAACCTATGTCCGTTTCGCAGTTGCACCATATCATGGATGATGGGTGGGATTGAACAGGGTACAGTTTGAGACGAAGGCGGTTCGAGTTCGTGACGAAGACGTTTGCAGTTGCAAACAGAGCTTGGTTCGACTGAGCAAACGTATAGTCTAAATTTAGATGGTCGTTGATATAACTATCAGCCGAGTTGGACAGCGCATCAATAAACCGAGCAACAGACGCTTGTTCCTTAAATCTCTGCGAAATAATTACACTAGTATACAAAAATAAAATAAACTATTTGTACTAGAACTATTTTTATACCATTGGCAAAGGGTGTATTTAAATTGTCCAGGTATCTGTAACGCATATAAGGAATCATCTCCGACCACTATTTATAAAATTTCTATGCTTTCACATAATTTCACAAAGTTTGATGAAAATCGGACAACTATATAGTATAACTACCATACAAAAGATATATCTGAAAATAAGTCTTTGTGAGAAAAACTTTTTTGTTTTTAATGCTATCGGTCCCAAACTTGTTACTGATTAAAATAATATACACAATTCTGCCAAGTTTGATCCATATCGAAAGACTATAGCATATAGCTGCCTTAGGAACGATCGGTCGGAAAAGTAGTTCTAGTGAGAAAAACGTTTTTGTTTTCAATGGTAGCGTCTTTATACACTGTAGTTACGATTATTATCGGATTGCACACAATTTTGCCTCTTACCAGCAAAAATGGGAGAAGGGGATCATGAAGTTATGCAAATGTATTTCAGAAGTAAGCATCTCCGACCATATAAAGTATATATATTCTTGATCAGCATTATCAGTCGAGTCGATTCAGCCATGTCCGTCTGTCTGTCTGTATGAACGCGTCGATCTCAGAGACTATAATAGATAGAGCCACAATTTTTTGGGTGTTTGTAGGTGTATATCGTTCCCAGATCAAGTTTGTTTCAACTCAATGCGGAAAACTCTATTTTTAAGTTTGAACCTTGTATCAATCAAAGCCATACGAACATAATTACTTGGTACAAGATATTTTGCAGTTGGGGCACTCAACTGCAGTACTCATACTAGATATATAAGAATTTTATTAATTTTTTCGGTTTTTAAATCAATTAACAAACAAGATATGAATAGAAAGGTAATTGAATTTGAACATTGTTTTCAAACCGGTCAAGAAGTTTGAATACAATGACCTAAAATATTTCGAAAAAATCGATTTTTTGCTCAAGATCGCAATAAATTTTATTTTCAAACGCCTAGAAACGCCTTGAGCAGTTTTATTTAAGTTTAATTTAAATTGCAAATGCAAACGTTTATACCAAAATCTCTAGTGATTTCTGTGTCACCCCCGATAGTTTTTTTATTATTGGATTTTTACATATTTTTCCTATTTTATTGCGA
Source organism: Lordiphosa magnipectinata (assembly GCA_037044535.1). Classification (NCBI taxonomy): domain Eukaryota; kingdom Metazoa; phylum Arthropoda; class Insecta; order Diptera; family Drosophilidae; genus Lordiphosa; species Lordiphosa magnipectinata. The sequence goes on from JBAMBO010003075.1 coordinate 179,030, forward strand.
CTTCGACCAAAAAATGTTTTTTTTTTATAATATTTTTGGTTGTTTTGTTCAAACTAGAGCTGGTTGGGCAAAAATCTATGCTCGCCACCATCTATTTTTCCGATGTTTGAAAAACATCGATGTTTCTGATGTTTAGAAAAACATCATTATTTTAAAAGTAATACTACATATAAGTTAATTCTCAAAGTAATTTTTGTATTTCACAGAGATCCAATTATAATGATATGTTTTTGTTTACGAACAACAACGTTTTTCGGCAATCAAAATGTCTATTAATATCTATTTATAGATACAATTTGCATTTAGCTTTCAATATGGTATAGGTTTGACTTCTTCAGCTGCATTTGATTCTTCATTATTTGAAATCCTGTACAGTCACATCTTACTCCATTATAAGTTCTAGCATTTTCTCATATTTAATTGAAAAATATTTATTTAAAAATAAATCTGGCAATTTCCTCGTAATAGTATAAACAATAGTAAAAACATCGATGTTTGCAATTTTTTCGTCTATGTTTTGCCCAAAATCACTTAAAAAACGTCCCCATACATTATTTTGGAAATCGATTTTCGAGATCACCAATCCAAACTACACTTAAACTACACTTCCAGCAGAAATGAGTCTTTTTGGCTGTAAACTAGAGTTATTCTTCGATTGAACGTTACCAGTTTCTTTTAATGTTTTTTATGTTGTTTTGTATTTGTATGAACTGTAAGCGTTTTCTTTCCACAGAAAAGTCCACAGAGACCAAAAAAGAAAAAGTACTTAAAAACACTATTTCTTATCATATTTTCATGGGAAAATAATGAAAATGAACTAGTATGTGCCAATCTTAAATATATTCATAACCCATTTCGAGATTGTAAAGATTGCAAAGTCGCGCAAGCGTCATTTTTCCCATTTGGCTACCTTTTGTTGTCATAAAAATGACTTTAGATTCCATTGATTTTTGGTCTCTAAAATATTTCTAAGCTTCTTTGTACAAAGAGTTAAAAAATATTGCATAAGACACCATTAGAAACTATATGATTGCAATTAACTGTAAGTTTTTGCTTTATATTATAACAAAAACAACAGTAATGTAATGAGGAAATTTAAGTAACGTAACGTCAGGTAATGTCACGTCAGATACTTATGCAAATAAATAAAAATTGAGCAAATATTTTTGAATAAGGTAACCTGGAAGATAAACTTGAATTATTTCAAATCATACTACAAAAATGTTTATACAAAAAGCTTTGCCCAATTCGCAAAGTTTTGCAATTTTCTAAAATAAGTCAAAACCCACTTCCGTTTTATGTAACGTAACGCCAGCACATAGTTTTGCTTATATCTTTAACTCCTTATGATCGATTGATGTTATTGTTTTTGCTGATTATAGTGCTACTTAATGGCTACCCAAATATAAAACAATCTTTTTAAAAATCTAAGATTTTTATATATATTTTAAAAACATTTTTTCTTACAAACGTAACGTCACTTCAGTTTGGAAATGCCCATATTCACACTGGTTTAATTCATTCAGTCGCCTTTTTCAAAATATTTTCTAGGATTTCATACAATTGTCAAGCTGCACTCCATAGCTAAAGTGGCCTTCTTTTTCAGTTAGCAGTACTTGAAAGTAAATGAAGATGCTACTCTTTGGCAGCCAGTTTGCCATTTACTTGCATACCCACACACACACACACACATTCAAAGATGATCTTAGTCAGCTTTGGTTGAATGTCAACTGCTACTGCTACTCATACGCATAATCTCTAAGCTGGATTCCTGCTTTGTCCGTCGTCGCAATTGAGGTCATTGAGTAATAGTGACAAGCAACCGTAACAATAACAATAAACATAAATAAATAAAAGCAAAAGTTCAACTTTTACTTTTCCACCTGCCAATCTGTACGTCTGTCCGTCTTGTTGATTGTGCGCCAAAGTGAAATGACCACGGGCGGCGCAGTTGCCGCCTAATTAAGGCATTTTCATAAAGCAAACTGCGTTATGTAAGCGGGGCAATTCTAGTTGGAGCTCTGGCAATTTGTCAGCCAAGTGCCTGTTTGGCTGCTGTGGGGCCACCTTTGAACTTTAAGCCGCCGCCTGAGGAGGCAGCTGAGCAGCTGTGTGCATTGTCACTGTCAACGAACCTTTTGCGAAATGCTGGCTGCTCATGGGAAGATGCTTTCAGAAAAATCCTATACCATTATTGGTTTTATTTTGCCACTTGCATCACACATTCCCAAACATTTCCTAGTGCTCTACATACGATTGCCTCGCGAACTCGTAATCTCCATTGCATGGCCAGCCAGCTAGGTAGGTAACCAGGCAGCCAGGTTGTCTGCCATAAATGGAGAATTCATTGCATGTCTCTGGGTCTGGCACTGGCTCTGGTGGTTAGTAGTCCAGATGTGGTCTGCTTTATCGCACGGAATTACATCACTTGTCGCTGCCATGCAGAGGGAGAGAGAGAAAGAGAGAGAGTGACAGAGAGAGACGATGCGTTCAATCCGCGCGCGCCCCCGCCCAGTACCTGTCCTCCTATCAACCACAAAACTGCGCCAAGCGGTTTCGTTATAAATACTCCGAGTACTATTTTCTTGGTTCGCCAAAATAAATGTTGGCTGCGTAGCATTTTTATGTCATGTTTGTTGAGAGGTGCTCAAGTCTTGAGATCGGCTTGGGACTATATTTGCTTTTGATTTCCTTAAATGTTGGGTGTGCTTTTCCATGTTGGGCGGTGACATAAGTGATAAGTGCGGCTTACGAAATTTTGTAATATATTTTTGGGAAATTTGCTAATTGCACTGGCACTCAGAAAATTCATTAATGTGATACATATTCATGATACGTCACAGACATTGTATAATATTTGTTGACATTTTTGTGAAATGTGTGCTGCGGTAGCCAAAATGAAAATAAATTGAAATTATAGCTATAATTAAATTAAATCAAATTAAAGCTAAATAATTCAAATTCCCAACCTAAGACTTATTTGTCAAATGACGTCAAAGACTCACAAAGTTATACGCCTGCAAAATGGAGCAAGTGCTTGCACTACCTTGTATTCATTGTATCATGATACATATTCATATAGAGTGACTTTTTCTAGAGATGGCTTTTCTTACAGGAATAAGAAAACTGTCTTAAATTTGTTAGATCTGCTGAGTGGTTGTCATTTGTATTCAGTTTAGGGTCAAAGTCAAGATAGTCCACAAAATCTATGCCGAACCGAACCGAAAAGCACAAAGCAAAAACGGTTCGGTTCGGTTAACTAAATACATAGACGATTTTTTCCGCTTTTAGCGCTTATGTTCAGACAATGATACTTGTAAATTTGTAAATTTTAATCGACTTCCTAAATTAAGTGTTATCTGAAATTAAGTTAAACTAAGTTTTGCTGATGGAACCTCTACAAGGGAGACTACAAATAGAACGAATTGATCCTTAGCGATGCCGAATCGATTTAGCTTTTGTCAAACGTACATCTCCAGCTCGCTTAATATACCTGTCATCAGACTACGTTTCTTCCTTTAAAACTTGCCAATTTATTTTTGTGAATATCCCATTTCCGCCACGGAACAATATTCTCCATATTCTGTAAGATATTAAGCATTTTAGGGAGCACTTACATAAGGATTTTCAAGATTATCAAATTCACAGCTGGCGCCAATAGCTGGTGAAGGTGACCGGGTGTGTAAAAGCTATTTCCGAAAGAAAAAAATCAACTTTTAATTCGATGTTCGGAGGCGGGATAGAACCCACATCTCCCGCACCAGCAGCCACACACACTACTGGTGCACCACACCCGGCGACAATCATATCATAGTCGATCGCGGATTTGCTCAAACCAATTAAGTAAGCCCCGATTTGTGCTCTTGATTTTGGGTTTAGCTTGGGGGAAGCTTCATTTTAGCCCGAAATAGGACTACTTTAATAACAGATTGGTTTTCATACTTGATTTAACCAGATAATGAAATGTGCTCGATATTCGGACATTATCAGGGGTGTCACAGAAATCTCGTCCAAACAAATTCCAACAGAAAACCAATACTCGGTGTCACAGAAATCTCTTACGGTTGGTTTCAAATCTCACGTGTTTTGTTAGGAGACTTAGAAAAATTTAGTTAGTATTAGTTTTGGCAATGTAAACAACATTTTTTTTTTCTGGATATGTTGCGTCAAATTAATAAATTATTTAATTAGTTTAAACATTGAAATTTGCGTTTCAATTATTATTCGCAAAACCAACCAAAGTCTTTCATATTAGTCAAAAGCAACTATCTCACGTGGCGCCATCTACAGGTTGCGACGCCCTCTATGTGACAGCCAGCTGACTAAGGGCTGGCCAGTTATACTTCATGAGTGGCTCTAACACATTTTTAAATTTCGCATTTTATTTTTGGAGAATAGGAAATGAATATATTTAAATTTGAATTGTAATTTTAAAATGCATCATAAAACATATAATACAATCAATAAATACCATTTGAACATTAAATTACCGCTTTACCAAAAAAAGGGAAATTTGTTTGCAAGAGATGCAGCTCTTTTTTTGGAGATAATACTTCAATTGGAAGAACTTCTGTTCTAACTAGATTTTCAAAAAAGCAAATGAAATCTCTTGAAGTTCTGTGACACCAACGAATTTTTCGAGCGATTTGCAAACCAACCGAAAATGAAATCTCTAGAGATTTCTGTGACACCGGATCAGAAATAATTGCATCTCCCTGTTACATACTTTTGCACACACTTAATATACTCTGTGTACCTTTGGTACAGAGTATAAAAATGATACGATAAAACTATCCATTCCAAAAGAATCTTAGTTGATCTTTTTCATCTATTGGTCAGTTTTGGGGGTATTCTCCATGTGCAAAATTTTTTTTTCGTATTTTTTTTTTTTCATTTTTTTATAGCTTGGATATTTGAGAATATCGCTCTAAAAAGATTTTTTGAAATTCGAAATACTTTAGATGATATAGCCTTTTTTGTCGAACAATGTCTTCGCTAAAACGAGTCATTTTTGAGTTTACTTTAAACTTTAAACGCATTTATCTCGAAACCACGTTTTTCGAACTGGCGGCCATGGTATCTCCAGTTACACTGAACCGATTTTGATGAAACTAAGTGAAATCGACGCAGAATTGTCACCATTCTGATCTGACCCTCAATCAAAATTTTAAAAAAATGTGTACTGTTTTTTTACACTAAAGGGCGGTGTCCATGGGTAGGGAAACGGCCGTGAAATGAAAAACTCTATATAAAAAAAACTGCTAAGGAATTTTTTCGTGTGTCCATTTCATATTCGATTTCTACCAATCGCGAAAAATGCTTACGTTTGCCACTACGTTGTGTGCAAAGTTAACATCGCCTTTAAGTGCTGTTAACGCCTCTTTTTTGCCGTGACGTGAGCAAAATAGGTTTCGATTCTAATTTGTGCGGCCAAATTGGAAGGCCAAATTGGAAATGAGCGCATCTACAAAAGATTCCTGCAGAAAGCGTCGCCTAATGGCACTTTCTATGGCGGGCAAGCTGAATTTAATAAACGCCGTGAAAGTGAGGAGCGAGGTGCGGGACTTGGCGGATAAGAAACACTCGGAAACCCGCCAGAGAACACCGGCGGACCGGAGCACGGTCTGCAACATCATCACCAACAGGGCCCCGATTACGTGGCCAAGTGCTATGTGACCGCCCAGGGACCGCTGCTCAATACCATTTTCGAGTTCAGCGGAGTTATATACGCCGCCAAGTCACACATGCTACAGCAGCACAACCACAAGATCATCATGCTGACCTGACCAACAAAAATGCGCGAATTACTTTCCAATCGAGATGAACGAAATCTTTGCCGTGGCAGCCAAGTGCGAGGTGTTCGTTAAGTGCCGCTGCTAGGGACTACATCGAACTGCATTTAATGCCATTGATTTTGCCAGAAACAATTTTAAGGAAAATGTCGGAAGAGGCAGCTACCAACGTTTACTGCGCTAATACTGCAGATTGTCAAAAGTCATAATGATAAGAACAATTAATTTATTATTAATTTCATTCAATAATAAAAATATATTAAAATAGCACATTAAATATGTTATATTCATAAGCCTGCAATGTGTTGTTGTTTATAAGTTCGCGGGCATATTTAACAGCGCCAGAGCAGCGCAGGGTTTCTTTGAAACGTTTATCGACAGAGTAAATTGTGTTATCGTGTTATTAACATAGGCTTAGCAGACTCTGTTAAGAATCTGCGGAATATCAACTTTTTAACAAGAAATTTTTTGGCGACCCGTGGATACCGCCCTTAAACTACAAAAAAAGGGCCCAAAATCAAATTTTATTTTTTTCAAAAAAAATTACAAAATTTTTTTCGAGGGTCAGACAAGCATGACATCTATACTGATTATAGCCCCGTTTTTACTTTTCATTTCAGACAACCTGGAGACGAGAAATCGTGGCCGCCAGCACTATACCTTTCTTTTTTGCACCCCCCCACTTTGACAGCCGAGAACTTTTTGAACAGCCCTCATATCGAAGAAGAAAAATTTTGTTGTTTACTTTAATCTGTTTGTAACCCAATAAAACAAAACAGAATTGGAAAAACTCTGCGTTTTCAAATAAGATTTTTTTTAAAAAAAGTCCAAAAAACAACCAGCTAAAACAAGACTTCTAGGATTATTTGACAAATTTTGTAATTGATTTAAGTACAATCGAGTAAGACTCGTACTCAAAATTTCAATGCAAAGCTCCGGATCAAATCAATTGTCTTGAACTTAAATTTAGCTCCCCAATTTTTTTTGGTATACAGGCCCAATTTTAAACTATTTGAAACACAAAATTGACTAAAATTGAATTCTAGATCTATCCAACTTCTGTAAGATCTAGAACCCTCTATAACAAGCACCCTTTATTACGATTCATAATTGTAAAGTGAAGTGTGCAAAACGTAAATCAATTACAATTCCATCTAAAGTTTAAGTTTATCTGTTGTAATTGACTCTTCAAATTGAATAATCAATGCAAGCTCAAGTGGTGAAAGGCTCGACGGGAAAACATAAAAATCCATTTCACATTCATTCCAATTTGCTCGCCTTTAATGCTCAAGTTTGTTGCTTAAGTCTTTTGTTTTCACTTACCCACCATCGGGGCATGTACTAGTTTTATTTTATAGTTTAATTAAAACACACGCTCGTTAACTAGACATTTTGTAGGCAGTTTTGAAGCCATTAAACTGTGTGAAATGCCAAGAGAAAAACCCCGAAACGAAAAAAAAGAAGGTAAATTACATTGCACTGTTTGCGTTTTTGTAGTTACAAATTAAACACTGTTAATGTGCGTGCGTTTGTGTTGGTTGTAATTTTTTTTTAATGTGCTTTACGTTCGGTTGAGTTTTCCTCCCAAGCATGTGAATAATGTGCTCTATAATTGCGTGGCAATGGATTTTGTGTGCAGCAAGTTTGTTACACTCGGGCGTTAGGCGTTTTGGCCGTTTGACCTTCGCCGAAGCGTTTCTTCTTGATGAAAGACCATTTATTAATTGAATTGCAAACAGTTTAAAGACACACACACACACACACCCAAAAGCCGAAAAATGCTAGTTTAATTACACACAATGGCTTCGATATCGATTTGGTTCGTCTGACTTGGGCTGAAGCCGGGGCACGCTTGGGCAATTGCGCATTTTTGTGCGTATATGCATAACTGTAATTCCAAACGCCGCGAAACGTGTTGAAATATTGCGTATACGCCTCGTGTGTCAGTTGTGCATTTGATACAATTTCCCCTCCCACCCTGCGGCTCGCAACCAGCCCACATTTATATAATGGGTGAGCTTTTAGAAAGGATTTGGAAGCCAAAATAATATGATGCAATCTATTTATGTGGCCAAGCCCAAACTAAAATCTGAGTCATACAGCAAACAAACTGGACATTTGATGGACATGCCAAGTACACATAATATGAATTCAGGCTGAAGATTAGGTAACTCCCCTGAAGATACAAACAAAGCCACAAACTCCCACGTCAAGTATTACTAGAGGGGCGGGAGGCTTTAAGCTAAGCGCGACGACTGTGACGAAGTTTTTATACCCTGGAAAGTGGGGTTTTCGCTGGAGCTAGGTTAGAAGTTTGTCTACTCAAGTCAGATTTTTAAAAAGGAAAAAATGGTAAATTCCCACCTTCGACCAATGTTCACAAACCTTGTTCTATATTCTAAATTAGAACATTCTTTCTGTGTATTTATTAAAGGATATAAATGAATATTTAAAAGAAGTTTTTTGCCACGTTTGAGTTATTTTTCTTATATAATCTAGAATAAATGTTGAAAGCGTTCTGAATCGAATCAGAGAAGAAAAAGATAAACTGTCAAGTCCAATTTCAAATATTTAATATAATATCAAACTATAAATCATCTTGATAATTTTCCAAATGAAGACCTCTTTGATACTAAAAACTACCCGATTGATACTAAATATTATATGATCCATCCGATACTGAATCAAATGCATTGAGATGAGTAATTCAACTCTGAACTGGATATATTAAACTAATTTTTGGACTTAACTATGCCTTGGGTCTAAGCTCCATTTGTTCAAATAGTTCAATAGTTTTGATCGATATTAGTTCAACGATGAATTATGGTTCGACTGAGCCCACACATAGACCGAAATGATTCTTAGTGATTCCATACATATGCAACTATTTAGGGTTTAGAATCATAATCATCTGTCAGTATGAGGAGTCCATCTAGCCGCTTTTTTAAGAGATTGCTGTTGAGATATTCCAGTGTTAGCATAATATTCGGAAGATTACAACTCCAAATTGTCATCTATTTGCTTTGCTTGCTTGAAAATTTCCTTATTGTATGCCAATAGTTGTGTTTCTCCAGCTTACCCCCTTTTTTTAAGAGTTATGTATATATGGTATGACTGCTATCCAATATAATCTATCATCTTAAAGATCAATCGTGCATATCTGACAATATAATTATCTTAGTGGACGGCAGTCTATATCCCATTGGAATTGGCATAGTGTGAACAAATGTTCATGAATTTGGAAAAAGCGGGCTTAGCAGGCTATCGTCACCAAAATGTCATGATTTTGGTACATTTAGAACGAATTTTTTCTCTGTGTAGCCTTTTAAAAAAAAGTGATATATGTTTTTAAGAACATTTTGTGCTCGTTTCAAGAACATTTTGTTCTCACTTTGGTCGCCGGCTTGATCCAGAAAAAAAAACAGATATTAACTATAGTTAATGATTAACCATAGTTAATGGATATAATAGAAGAGGTCGGGGTCGAGCCTCCTCTAGAGTGGTGGTCTCGGGAAGAGCGGGTGGCGCGGGGAGTGGGGGCAAGGAAGGAAGGGACGACCAAGTAGTACCCACACAAACACACCCCATTCACACCACCCCCTTTCTTTCTTTTCTAAACTGCACACAGAAAAAATTTTCGTCGGTTAAATCTACCCATTCTTAAAGTCAATTTTACTGCGAAATATTGTTTCATGTAATTTGTTCTTGTTTTGTTTACTGAATTTTTGGTATGAATTACCCTTACAAATAGTTAATCTAGATTAATTTCTGTGTTTTAGTAGTGTTCAGGTAGTAAAAACATTGTAGCATTGAAATAGTACCTTGCACGTAACAGTAGTTAATATATTTTGTTGTTATTTTCTGGTTTACTGGGTCGTCAGTAAAAGTTACCATTAAAATACTACTCTTGATGCGCTGAATTTAGTTGCAGTATTTATATTATTTATCAGTGAATTCGAACTTGAGAGCTACTAGTGGTCACATTTATGCGACGTTCAAGAAATTATGATTGTTTACTTATATGGGTACAAGTAACATTTTAGAAGCCCTGCCGATTGCCCGCGCGGTAGCCGAGCCGGTTGAGATGGCGTGCAAATCGTGGTTCTCTTCAGTCCATGGGCCCGAGTTCGAGTCATCCCAGAGTAAGAAAAATTTTTATGAAATTATTAATAGTTCGATGTTTTTCAGAATTAGTACATTGGTAATTTGCACTGTGGTGTGTGGTATTTGTATTGTTTGTGCTCTTTGTACTACTTGTGCTGTGTTACACTTTTGAGTTTACTTTTAAACAATGGTAAAATAACCATTTTTAATTGGTATTGGTCAACCGTCATTTCTGGTTGAAATCTACTGTGCTACCCCGTAGTCATTACGATATGTGTTGTTTACGCCTCTTTTACTGTACTTGGCGGTAAGTTCAATCCAAAATTATGGGTTGGGAGCATTTTTAACAGCAGAATTGGTTGAATTTACCGACAAATTCTTTTCTGTGTAGCTAGAGAATTTATATTTATTAAAACTGAAAAACTTATTTTTACTTTACCTTGTCTGGGACTTGAACACTCAGGACCTCGAGACTGAACACACTCACGGACGAAGGCAACTTAGCCCGCTCGGCTATTAAGCTCACGCGAGAGATAGCGACAAAATCATAGTTAAAAATTAGGTGCTTAAGAATGAAGTGCTTAAGCTAGCATTGAGACAAGCCCTGTAGCCTAGCGGGTGTCTGCCCCCGCTTGCAACTCCGAGGTCGTGGGTTCAAATTCCCGTCAAGGCATAGTTTTATTTTTTTAATTTTAATATTTTTTTTGTTGTTTTTTTAACATTGTCTATATTTGTTACAATGCACTTTAGAATAAATAAACGTTTATAAGCACTGAAAACCTAAAATGCTAAAATATTTATATTTTCATGAACACTTTTTCGTTTTTCATGACCACCGTTCATGTTTTACCAACGGAAAAAACAGACCAAAATCGTGACCATTCCGTAACGATTTTGGAACGCCATATATTTCTCTGTGATATTAAATGCAAAGTTGCCGATAAAAGCACCAGATTGAGAAGTGGTGTATTAATGTATGATAGGGCATTCAATTACCTTCCATGAAAACATTACACTCAAAAAAAAAAAATCAATCCATTCGGGATCATCAAATCATTCCCAAATCGGTAATGAAAACAAACTTAATCCCGAATATGCTTGAAAAGATTGAATTGATCTACCTTTTTTAATCCTGAAAAGGATTACATATATACCTACTGGGATTCGAACCCACGAGAGACCATACGCACTGAACACGAATGGAATGGCACCTCATCGCTCACGACCATCGCCATCGTTTGTTGCCGCAAGTCAAAAATGCTACTTAAACATTGTCGCTCTCGCTCTCAAATCAAAAATGCTACTTAAATTTTGTCTCTCTCTCTGTCTCTTAATTATGAACATGTGATCTCAAAGGGGATTAAAGTAATCACATTTGGAATGGTTCAAGCTCGAAAGGCTTGGGCCATTCCCTGGAAGCTTGAATTGTGTCGAATATCCATCCTGTAAATCGAGATTGAATTTTCAAGCTCATGCCGGGCTTACTCCAAGATTAAAAAGATTGAAAATATCCTGTCGTTTTTTTTTCTGTGTACCTTTTCATAATGAATTAAGCGATACCGAAGATATTCACATTTTTCTAATGCTACTTTTCTTCCTAATCCAAAAAACTAGCTATATTCGCAATTTCTCGAAATGGACTGCATTTTTGGACTCAGCAAAGGGATTTACATACGAAATGACTGCCAAACGGTCGGGATCGAAAATGCTTAAGAGCTTCAAGTATATCTTAATTACGAAACATTTTCAAATCTAAGAACGAACGTTAAGTTTTAACTGCAGCAAGGGAAGATGGCCGAAGAACATGTAACAACCCTGCAGTTCTACGTCTCAGTACTGAATTTGTCAGTGCTGATTTAGACCTGAGAAGTAGGAACTGCTCCAATTCATGACTGATTTCAGTACTGTTTTCAGTACTACCAATGAAACTAACCCATGAGTTCAGTACTGAAATCATGCCTGAAAGAAGAGAAGATCATGAAGTAGTAGGCCCTGTCTGTGTTAAATTCATGGCTGAAATGCAAGTAAGGCAGCCATGATTTCAGCAGCAGCACTTCCAAATCAGGGCTGATTCAGCTCTGATTTAGTACTGAGCCGTACTGAAGGTAAACGAAACGGCCTATTTTAAAACCAACACATATTAATGTAATATAAAATATCTTAAATCAAGAACTTTCGTATATACTGCCAGCCAAAAAAATTCTAGGAAATGCGCACTTATTTAAGTATATTATTTATTGTATTTGGCATGTAAAAGACCGCCTAGAACCAACACTTTACTAATGGTAATATTATTTTGGTTTGTCCTATGGACCTTTGCAGCCTTACTTGTTTCAATACAGAAAGCTTGTTTCAAAAACAAATTAAGAAAAGCTGTAGAATTTTTAAGGGTCAGGAATTTTGTACTCGAAATTAAAGTGATATTTACACATTTGTACTTGCATTTTTCTAAGTGCACGCCACAAAAAGAAATCACTTTCTTAAATAGTTTGGCCTGGGCGTTAGTTAATCAGTCAGTCGGTTGGTTGGTATATCTATTTCACACTTCCAAAGTTAAGATACCCCTCTTGCTAGGGTATACAAAGAGTGAGACAATAATAATAAAAACTGCAACTAACTCTGGTTACGTATGGCTAAGGTTTTGAAATCTTTCAAAAGAATATTTTGTGGTTACCAGCATCACCAGAATCCGCAGGGCATAGAGAGCCAGCATCGTGGCTGCCGTTGCCGCCACAGAGTCAGACAATACAAAATGTTAATTATTACTTGGAGGCTGTTGCACGAATTTTTCTTCGGGGCGGATTTGCCAATGAATCATACTTACTGCATTTTGGTGCGGCTAACTATATCCACAAAATAGAATGAAATTTGTAATCCTTTAGTTTGCGTGTTTTTTTTTTTGCTTTGACAGGGAATTCACTTCACTCCACTTGGTTCTTCACTTGCCAAATACGTTTTGGTTCAGTTTGTTTAAAGATATTATTTTGGTTTGGTTCACTCAACCACGGTTGCACAGTGGAAAATACTTGCAGCGGAGCTGCTGGTCTGCTGCTAACGGTTCGCGTCAACCTCAAACAACAAAATGAATGACTTTCTTTGGCTTGTTTATGTTTTATACGAAAAACAACAGCCAAGAGAGCGCAAAGTCTCTGGTTTCTCTTTGTGGTGACTCGCTCACGGTCTCTCTGTCTGTCTCTTAGCCGCAGCATTGAATTGGAGGGTGAGTCGAAAATTGAGTGGAATTTTCTTGCAAAGAACTTGTGAAAAATAAATCAAGTTCGTTGCCCAAGTCTTTTGTTTGGCAAAATCGATTTTTTGTTATTGGTTTGGGTTTGGGTGGGTCTATTAGTCATTTAATGTAGGGGACATTACTCATAATTTACATACATAACTAGAATTAGCCGCAGCCAGTGGGTAATTAACATTTTAGCTGTGGATTTTCTCAGCCTTCGTTTAGCCAGTTGGATGCTCCCACAGAAACAGAAAATCAGACACTGAAAACCTGTGCGGCAAGTCAATGAAATGCTAAAAGCTACAGCCAGATGCACTCACACATAGCGAGGCATTTGTTTGGCTAATATGAATTAATTTACAATACTGCAAAACGCCCACCAAGGCAGGGAGAGACGACGACGACGGCGACGACGACGCCGACGACGACGCCTCCAACTTAGTCTGTTGAACTTTTGCGTTTCTGTGCCGAAGCTGCGGCTGCCGCTGCCGCTGCACTTGCTTTGCATTCAAACTAAACATTTGGCGAGCTGCATTCAAGCATTTCAATGTCTGGACACTGACCGCAGATATTTATATATATATCCACAATATATATAAATGATTTGGCAATGCATGCAAAGAAGCGTAACGCAAAGAAAGTGCAACTCCAACTCCAACTGGTTGTTATGATTGTAGTTAGCTGCTGTGGCGGCTGTTTGAATTTGAAGCCTGTTCACCGCCAGGTGATATAACAAGTTCACATAATTTGCTAGCTTTTCTTTTTTTTTTTTTTTTTTATTACATATATGCAAAATAAAAGTTGCCGTCAGCCGCCAATCCGCCAGTTGAAATGATAATTGCTGCACAGTCTGAGCTAATCACAATTGTTCCCAGGGCCCAGGGCTCGGGTGGTGGGTTCAGCCACATTTGCCTCAATTATACACAGACTAATGAATAAATGTTTTGGTTTTGTTGTGTCGTTTTCTTTGATTAGTCAGCGTGTAAATGGCTTAAAAACAATTGAGCGCCCATCCCCAATCATTGTCATAATAATAGAGTCACAGAAATTCATTACACGAACTAACTGGCTAACTGGCTAACTGCTGGCCATTATGCAAAGTCCAAGTCCAAGCTGCATGCGGCACGTTTTGAGGAAGTTGATTGTCACAGAAAAACCTCTCATAATCATAACTGTGTTTGGTGTATTTGGCTGCAAGACAACGACGCGACAGTCGCGACGGTCAGGTTCAATGGGAAATTATAGGCATAGGAGCAAGCCTAGCGGAATGACAAACGAACGCAAGTGGTAAACGGGTACACAGGGCGAAAAAATGTTTGTACTATGGAAAGTCCTTTAGCTTAATATTAAGCGTTTATTTGCTTAAAAAAAACCAACGTGGCTGGGGTCCCAAGAATTAAGTGGGTATGTTTCTTCTGAGACAGTTATACAGCCATGCTCTCATTTTTGCTTTCGCAAAAATTTTGCGATTTTGAGTCCAAATTTTGTACAAAAACCGGGTTGAAATCGCAAAAGTTTTACGAAAGTGAAAATGGGAGCATGGCTGTATAATCCAGTTTAAGTCAGCTGCAAGCCACTATGAACAGTTAAACATTCGGAAGCAGTTTAAAGACGCGATCATGTCTCTTTATTTCCAAACCACGCATCATTCAGAGATATAGCTCTAAACCACTTTTGAACCGGTTCATTCTGGTCTTTAACTCCAAATTACCAATCTTCACACCAAATTTCAAGTTCGTAGCTCATATAATTTCTGAGATATACAACATCAACAAGCGCTCGACTGGAGCTCCTTCCAGCACACATACAAGGCCGTTAATACTACACGGGAAAAGATTCATTTTCCTAATGATTGTTCGCCTAGAAACCCCACTGTATTCTCCCGGCTACGCATCGGACGGCAGTGTCCGACACATGGTCACCTACTTTCTGGCAACATTTGCCCCACTTGTCAACATTGTGGACAAGCTTTAACCACAACTCACATACTAGACACCTGCCCCGAGTTTGACAATATTCGGGTCTCTCTTTTTTCAAACCAATCCCCATCTTCTGTACTTGCTATTGTTAATAAAACCAACATCGAAACTATCTCAATGTTTCTCAATAATTGCAACATATTTAATACTATCTAAATAACTTTGAACGATAGGGTCTAAGCTCTTGTTACTCGTTACTCTATTCCACTATTAGTTATAATATTATTTACTGCTAATGTAAAATAATGTAAAAAATAATTTCTGAGGTTTGGCTCTGAACCACTTTTGAATTGGTTAAACCACTGCAATGTCCTAACTCCATATTATCAACCAAAAAGTTTTAAAGCATTTTTTAAAGTCAACCAACTTCATTTTTAAGCCTCATCATTACGCCTTGATTTTCACTATGTATCGTTTCAACGAAGTGTAAACAACATAGTTTTTGTAATGTTTTTTGTGCCAACATAACACAATTTGTGGGAAAGTTTACTTTTCTGAAGTGTAAACAACATAGTTTTTTTTTTGTTTTTGTGCCAACATAACACAATTTGCGGGAATCTTTACTTTTTTGCTTTCGTTTGAAGAAAATTGCAGCTGAAGACCATCGAATGCTGCAAAAAGCTAATGGGAAACATGCTTCATCGATTTCCGCGTGTGAGTTCTGGTATAAACGTCAAAATTGAAGCCAAAGCAAGGTCATGCCATTGTGCGTGGTGTACTATGAGCTGCTACAACCGGGTAAAACCACCACAGGGCAATTCTACCAAACTCATTTGATGCTTTCGTGCCGAGCATTGAAGCAAAATCGGCCAGATTACGAGCAAAGGCTCGACAAGGCAATATAACAACACTCGTCCCCATGTTAAAACGCTGAAATGGGAAGTCCTACCCCACCCGAACCTTCCGACTACTATTACCCTTGAGAATCAGCACTTCTTCAAATCTGAAAACTACAAAATTGCATCGATTCGTGTATCGCATCTTTTTTTCGAGTTGGCATCCGAAAATTACCAGAAAGATGGGAAAAAACTGGTGGCTAGCGATGAACAATACTTTAAAAAATTAATTTATAACAAATTTTTCACAATAAAGCATCAAATTTGAAAAAAATCCTTTAAAACTTTTTTGTACAAGGTACTATTTTTGGAAATTTTGCTTTGAATCTCTTTTAAACTGGCTTAAACTAGTTTGGAATCGATTTTGATCCAGCAAAATATCTAACTCCATATTATCAACCCAAAGACTAAACCTTAATTCAAATTAATTTTGTATAATTCTTTAAAAAACTTTGGATTTGGTTTCGGAACCAGTTTTTATATGGTGAAAGTATCACATTACCAACCCAAACAACAAATTTTTAGATCATAGGTTAAATAAGGTGTGTAATATGGCTTTAAACCGCTTCAAAATCGGTTCCCTTGGGTTTTGAAACTGATATTGAAGTGGTAAACTCAAAATTTCGAAATGAAGCATGTGAAACAAGCTGATATTAGCTCGCAAAATTTGCTTCTCGTTGCATTTAAGAGGACTCTTATGTAGAAATTTAGCTATTTGCTTTATCGAATAGGTGCGAGTCCTGGTAAAGAATCGTTCTTCTGTTAACATATTAATGTAAGGAACTGTCTTTGGGCCTCTGGATCAACTAGTCTGAAGCACTCTTATAACAATACCGAACTAGTGCTAATGAGAGAGAATGTTGAGAGAATGGTCACACTGGATGAATGATGCGAGCATAGAAGGAGGCGTTAGTGGATTGTGGAGTAGTAGTAGATGGACGCTGACCGAGACGGACGTGTGTATATAAATGGGCAGAGACCGTATTGATAATGCAAATAGTAATTGTGTGAATAATGTGTAAATATAGACCGTAAAACATCGAAGAGTCGGTGGTTTACACTTCCAATTTCTATAAATTTGAATTAGGGTAAATTTTCTCACAAGTTAAGTTGAGTCCGTCTGCCTGTCCGTCCTAAGAACCAAATTTGTTGTGTATGCTACGAAAATAAGCAAAGTAAAAGGCTTTTAAGCTATAGCCGAAGTCAGAAAAGATATTATGTATCACAAAAGGTTCTTCCTACACACGAACCACAATTAAAACGGATAAATAAAATAAAATTTTTCAGCTCCCGGGGTCGAACACACCACTGCCAGCTTATGAGTTATGCGTTCAGCGCTCTATTACTCGTAATAATGGAACGACAATTGGTCGTCGTCCTTTTAATTGTAATTTTGTAATTCAAATGTAAATTTCCGAGATTTCCGAAATTAGGCGAATATATAGAGTGGTGAATCCA
This sequence comes from Lordiphosa magnipectinata, assembly GCA_037044535.1. Lineage (NCBI taxonomy): Eukaryota > Metazoa > Arthropoda > Insecta > Diptera > Drosophilidae > Lordiphosa > Lordiphosa magnipectinata. The sequence continues at coordinate 196,431 of JBAMBO010003075.1, forward strand.
ATTAATGCAGCTGCGGGATAATTCTAAAACCTCCTGTTTATTTTGGATGCACGTTGTTAGTTAATTAACATTAACCCCTGAGACGGACCTCTAAACCAATAGTGAACATCCTTTAAGAGCTAGACACGACACGATACATACAAAGAAACAGGATCTTTTCAACCAAGCGAGTCCAACAATTTATAAAGCCCGACACGGAGGACCTCGTTTTTGAAAATCGGTGGTTACATCTTCTACACATAGAGCTATATGTCACATAAACTTACAAATAGCAGAGTAAATTGTGAGCTTATCTGACAGATAGCAGCTATATCGAAGAAGAGAAATCGGCCCTTAGAACCATAAAGAATCGAGTGTATTGTCTCTATTATATTTTTGGAAATATTAATCAAAAATAATGTAATTACTCAGTCAAATTTGGCTTATTAAAATAAACTTTTTTGAACTCAAAAATTGTTAATATGGAATTCCAAAAAGATCAATTCACTCTTTCATTGTAAGCCAACTTGCATTAGGCGGTTTATTGCCTAAGGAAACCTCTATCAAACTGCAAGTCACATCAAGATCTTTTAAGATCGGTTCCTGCACAGAATGATTGGTTTTCAAGATAACCACCATTTTGGAGGTGCTTGCGCGAAGGACGTCCTTGATTAAACTGGTGATATCAGCGTTTCAGAACCGTAGGGTGCAGGGTTCACAGCTTTTCTGCTTGTATAGGCTTCGGGGGTGTAAGAAAAGCTCAACCTGGCCTTTTGGGCTGTTGGACCCAATAGTTGAATGGGTAATTTTGTTCAGTGCATGAGCCACCTGGTTGCAATTCTCATTGCTGGCATTCATATCTAGTTAAACGCGTGTGTGTGTATATTCAAGCTACCTAACTTACACAGCCTTTCCACGAGACTCATGATGAAACACAATGCCACTGGTCAGAGAGAAATGCTTTTCATACATTGGTAGACTCGTCTATGTTCCATGTTTTGTTTATTAACTAATTAGCCTTAATGCTCGCTTTCTTGCATTCGTTTGCCAATTGTGCGTAAATCTTTGTTATGTCATACATTTTTTTGCTTGCCTTTCCCTGCTGATGGCGCTCCATTTATGATTTCACAAGAATCGCAATTTGTTTATCCGATTGCTCTGGGCACATAAAAAAGCGAAAGTCAATCTTTGGCTGAGATCTCTCGTTACGTTCTAATAAATACGCCAGCTTGAAGTTCAAGGTTGTGTGGCAAAGAGTGGCGAATCGAAATTAATTACATCGACTCCAACTGAACTGAACTATTCTCTGGCTCATTAGCCAGTGACCGAACTGGGCGTTGTTTTAAATTAGCAACTCATTTAATTGACGTGTGTGAATTTTTGTTTGGATACAGATTAAGTCATTCTTAGCATACACTTGCTGAAGGTATTATAATGGCTTTACGATTGACTTTAACATAAGTTTGATAAAATCAATGCAAAATATTAGCTGATACAAAATACTCAAATATTAATGATGGACGTGGGTGCTACAGAGCGTTGCTGAGCTGTAGTATGTTGCCATTTAATAGGGTTGTCTAATTAAAGTTTGCTAAAGCTGCCAGATTTACTAGATTTTGTAAACATTTTTATAGATTTATAACTATCGGTTTTGTTTCTTGTGCACGACAAATCAATTTATTTCGAATTTACACATACAAATTAAAAATTAACAAGAATCAGTAAGCTTAGCTGTATGAATAATGTTTTTAGTAAAATCTTTACATTTGAAGACAGGATGATGTTTGGCGTTTGACCTACAACATTCTAAAAATATTATTAATTAAAATTTGCGAATGTTTCTGGATCCTCATATTGCAGTTTACAGTCACGGATCATTTCTTTTTTATTTCTTTATTCTTGGTGTTATTAGTTGGTCCTATATTTCACTTGTTGTGCCTGGAACTATAATTAGTACTGCTTCTTTATTCATGTCGCTTTTATTTGATAATGATTCTATAGATCTCTGTAGCTCAGCTCAACTAAAAACTAGTCAATCTTTTTGAAATATATAAAATATATAGACTTAGTTCGTGCTAAGGCTTGTAACTTCTAAGGCTTGGTTTGGTCGAACCAATCGTGTAAAGTCTACGGTTCGGTTCGCAGACCGTTTTGTATGGTTGTCGAACATAAGGTATTGGTTCTGAACCTAGGTTCTGAACCTAGGTTCATACCATCTTAGAATGTCAGTCTCTATTTTTGGGGAACTTGAAAGAATTGGAAAAATCAGAAAACTGCTCGGGTTCATTTCTGCTCAGGAGGACGCTTTATTTTCCCTCTCGAACTGAAAACATACCGAAATTAGATATGATTTTTTTTACCGTTATTTATTTATTTATAGAGGTTAGCTTAGTAATAATCAGTTAAACATAAATACAATATACTACGCTTATACACACAAGATTTATCATGAATAAGTATGCAAACTTTATTTCCATATGAAATTTTCTATTAGAACGCAAAGATTGATAGCCAGCTATGGCAGCGTCATACATAATCCACACTACAGTGTTTTCATCCAGATTGTCGAACCAGTAATTGGTTTACAATATAATCTTGTGTTAAGCCAAATATAAAATAAATATAGTTCTGAAGCAATCCTTCCTTCCTTAAGCACAATAAATGTTGTGTGTATAAACGTAGTAATAGAATGTATGCAAAAAATTCTAATCCAAACTTAGCTATAACGAACTCTGACCCGGAGGGACTAATGTTTTAATAAAGAAATGCCATTAAGCAGTATTTTACATCTAAGATAGAGTAATTTATAGAAAGTAGATGATAGAACTTATTATAAGCAAGGTGTAGGCAATGGAGGGGTTCTCGATTAGCATAGTTCGTTAAGCTGGAAGGGAGGTATATAGGAGTATAGTGGCGAGCTATTCCAGGTGACACTGTTAAATTGATAAGACTTAAGATGAAGTCAATCTCACCAGCCAAAAGCTTATGGACCAAAATAACAGCATGACCAATTCTGCGGAATTCAAGTGAAGGGAGTTCTATTTGGCATAATCTCTGTTCCTATTTAGTCCCATTTTAGGTCACAAAGGGCAAATATCAGAAACTGCTTCTGCACTGATTCAATTTGATCCTGGTATGTCAGATTCTGCGGAGATTAGAGACAGGACTAATACTCCAGAATTGATCGGACCAGTGAAGTGTCAATAGTTTGTTTGTGTTGGGATAATTAAATTCTTTGGACCATCTCTTGATGAATTAAAGAACGCTTTTAGCCTTGTTGAAAATTACAGAAATATGTGGGACAATGCTCGAATTGGGTTCAAATAATATACCCAAATCTTCGACCTTGTATACGATTCAGTCGGCTACTTTAGATATTGCACAAAAAAATAAATAAATTTCTATTCAAGAGGCTTTTTGATTTTAAAACTCTGTACCAAAGGTACAAAGCGTATATTAAGTTTGTGCAGAAGTATATATCAGGGAGAAGGAATCATTTCCGACCCTATAAGGTATATACATATATTCTTGATCAGCAACAACAGCCGAGCCGATATAGCCATGTCCGTCTGTCCGTCCGTGTGAAAGACGAGATCTCAGGGATATTGAGAGATAGAGGTTTGACATGTATGGGACATATATTTCCTATACTTCCAGGCAGATCAATTTTTATAACCGTTACTCGTAGAGTAAAAGGGTATACTAAAGTCGTGCAAATGTATGTAACAGGCAGAAGGAATCATTTCCGACCATATAAAGTATATATATTCTTGATCAGCATCAACAGCCGAGTCGATATAGCCATGTCCGTCTGTCCGTCTGTCCGTCTGACCGTCTGTCCGTCTGTCCGTCCGTCCGTCTGTCTGTATGAACACCTAGATCTCAGAGACTAGAAGAGCTAGAGCAACCAATTTTGAAATGTAGACTCCTATTGTCTGCACGCAGATCAAGTTTATTTCAAATTTTTGCCACACCCACCCACGCCCCCACAATAGAAAATGTTGAATAACTCCCACAATTTTTGAGATATCGATCTCAAATTCAAAACGTAGATTTATATTCGCAACATCTATAAGCCCTGAAATTTTCATCAAGATTGGATAATAAATAGCCGAGTTAAAAAATGTTGCATACTTTTCGGCTGACCCACCTCAGGCATACAGGAAGGCTATTAAACATTTGTTTTCTTGAGTAACGGGTATATCGAAGTCGGTTAGAGCCGACTTTAACTTACGCTCTCGTTTCTTCAATTTTTGGCACGCTCTCCCGCCGCGGCAATTTGGTAAAAAACTCATATCTCCACAGTCTTATAGATAGATGGTTCGTAACTTCTAGAGATACTGAGTAATCAAGATTATTTATCGATTTGCCGAAGGAATGACAAAGATCGGATAAACTATAGTCAAGCTATGACCAAAAGAACGCGAGTACTATGGCAGCCCTGGCCACACTAATCATCGTAATCACACGATAGCGTGGTTGTCCATCTCTAGCCCTAACGCGTCAGCAAATTAGTTTCTGGCTGGCTTCGTTCCGCGCGGCTGGCGCCCGCATCGCGCTGTTCAATCATACCGTAATTGTTAGCATTTAAGTTATATTCAATCATGTTAATTACATATCTAAACCAGCCTAGCTATTGTTGTTCAGCAACGCTGCTTTCAGCTGATACTTCAGGTAGAGAGTATATTGCAGTATATTATATGTTAAGATCCTTCGGCTTTATGTTAATACCGTATTAATAATGTGTAATTTTCACGAATTGGGTTGATTAGAGACTATAAGATGTATTTTCCATAGAGAACTTTAAACGTTATTTTCACAAATTTCTTTATTTTCAGTTATGAAAGTGTTGATGTAAGTGCGTGAAATATGTATCGACGTAGTTTCCACTTTCAGATAATGTAAGTGTCAGAGCTGCTTTCCTCATTTAGTTGCACTTGAACAGAAATGGATCTAATTCTTCAATACATATCTGCCGAAGGTTCCACAATTTCTCAAGTAATTTTCTGTTTAGAGGTTAGCGTTCTCCCAAAACCAAGTGCTCTCTTTGCAGTCTAGTTGTTGCGCTCAGAACCGAAACTGTATCGGTACAATGTTCAGGTTCTTTTCGGACTTTTCAGTCCCAAAAATATTGGTTCTTGGATACCGGTATACAAGAAATTAAAAATATAGATTCCTGTTCCGGTTATGGTTCTGAGTTTTTGTCGGTTCTTTTCAAAGTTTTATTTATTTTAGTTGGGAGTCATTGGGAATATGTGCTTACTGGCTCGAATCAAAACTATTTGAGACTTGATGTACTTGAAGCTTAATGAATCAAAGAGCACTTTGACTCCACTCATGCAGGCCTCGTGCGACTTTTTAAGTTTATGAAAATGAAAGATTTTCCCTTTTTCGGTCTGAAAGCAAGAATATAAGGTTATAAGGTAAGGATCAGTTCTTTGGTTTAAGTAATGGAAGTAACTCCGGGAAAGACTTCCACAGAACAGACATTTTTAAAGGGGAAAAGGCTTGGAGAAAACTGTGACTGATAACGATACCAATGTTGATAAGTTGTGTCAGATTTCTTTTAGACCAGTCCAAAACTAATTTGAAATCTGCTCAAGCTAGGCCTACACCAGACACATGGCATAACAAATTTTTAAATATTCGAAAATCTAGAGCTAGCATCAATAAGGAATTCGATGTAATGCTAACTAAAAACAGCAGAGTTAGGCTTTTAGCTTCTCAATTCAAATACCGTCTGCAGGATTGCTTTTCAAGTTACAATCATTGTGCAGGAACATGATTCTCCACATACATTTGTCAGTTCTAAAGCTTAAAAAGACGCAATTCCCTGATGAAGGCTAAACTAATTTATAATAAAATTAGCTTGAGCTAGAAAGAGTACTCCGCTTTCGTGGTATTTAAATAGCGCCCGCATTCAATTATCCATCCTCTCCTGTTCTTTTCGGGTTAATTTGTACACATTTGCCAGTGGCCTTAATTGATGATTAAAGATCTAACTGACTGGTTTCAATGCCCGCAGCCGTGCGCACACACCCACTCAAAATAGCCAGCACTTTTGGGTTTAAACTGTTAAGATTTTCATTTCACATTCACATCATTTTTTTGAGCGGCCAACAAAGGGGTAAGCATTTTGGATTATACATAATTTAACCAAAAGCCGGAACTTGTCCGTCGAATGATTTGTAAGTTTTTGTTTTTTCGCTGCTATCAAGATTACGGCTGTCATTTCGCACGGCATGGACGTTAAGTAGTGCAGTGCGGAAATACTTGGCTGTGAACTTGACATTGGTAAGAAAATGCAAATTTACCAATCTCACATAATCATCGAAGGCGAGAGGAAGGAAGTCGGTGTTGATCTACTTAAGTCATAAGCCTAAGCTTCTCAAGTATGTGGAAAATTCCTTAGGTATTAGACCTTGACACCTGTCCCACAAAATTGGTTGAATCAATTGAAATTTAACTGCAATGCTGCTGCCTGCCTGCGTACAAATTACGAGACGAAATGTGAAAAAAAAAAACAAATCCGCTTTTGTCGATTGTTGCGCACTTGAAGCATGAAGCGTGCCCGTGCAGAGCACCTGATGGAGATGGATGCACTGCTGTCGCGTCAATTGGGCATGGCTGGCTGACTAACGGGCTCTGTCTTGAGGCGTTACCAATTGACGGAGTAACAAAAGAAATGCTGAGCAAGCTGGTCGGTTGGTCGGGGCTAGCGGGCTCATTAATTTCAGTTCAAGGCATCGGTATTTTTTTCTTCTTCTGTGGTACGTAAACTCGCACGTTCCGTTGCCGATTTGTAACAATAACAGTAAGGAAAAAAAAAATTCGCCATTTCGTTACAATTTTTATTGTCTTGGGCGCAGTTGCTCTGCCCCTCCCAGGCCAACTATTAATTATCACATTTCAGCAAAGTTTGTTTTCTGTTTCTCTCGCTGTTTTTCGTCGGGGTCTGACCGCCCGCCCTATCATTATTTTGTGCAGTTTACTTTAATTGGGTCAGTGCTTGAGGTTTGAACTTGAAGTTTGCCTTTGGCTTTAATTTAGGTGAGGTGAGGTAAGGCTTGCTGGGCTACCCTTTCCCCCCCTTCATGAAATCAATTTTCCAAAAATAATAACCGAAAATAGTTAAGCTGAGTCTTGACACCTAGGTTAATTCAATTTGGATGTCGTTGATATCTGTTTGGAAAGAAGAGTTTGCCTTACAGCAGAGCCTTTAGCTGAGCTGGTAGAGGTCTGTTGACACATTTTGATAGCAGAATTAGTCTAGCTTGAGCTCTAAATTATTTTGCATATCGCTTTGTTCGGCTTCTTAAAATGTCTTAAACCAAACTTTCGATCCTTTCCCAAGTAATTTTGGAAATTTTGTTGCATTTTTGTCAGGACTTCAGGCAAAGTTTTAGCCTGTTAAAATCGAAAATCAAGATTTAAATTTATGGGAGGACAACTAGATTCCCACCCCAAATTTGTATAGCAATTTTAAAAAGGCTCGGAAGAGAATTGGTCTTCAGTAAGCAACATGGCCACAATAGTGTAAACTGCAAAAACTGCATCGCGCCGAATGTGAGCGCATTTCGAGAGAATCCTAGCTGAGCATAAGGACATTACATTGAGAAACGCAAACTAACAGCAGCAGAGGTACTCATGCCCTTTAATGATGGATAGAAGAAATTGGCTAGATTAACAGAGGTGGCTATAAAATATGGGAAAAAAATCAACAATCTGCAAACCTTATCCTAGCATTCCATGAATCTGTTGTCGTACATTTCAATAAATATTTAGTTACACCAATTTGTAATTTATTTGGCGACCTTTCTAATGTTTAATTAGTGTGAGTTGGCTGGCTCTAGGTCCGAAAAAGTTGCGTTTGTTCACAACTGTACACCAATGTTATTTCAAGTTGCCTTATTAAAACTGATTCAAAATTTTGAAACAAGTTGTCCTCCCATAAATTTAAATCTTGAATTTTAGGTCTACCGCCGATTTCAAGTAAATCTATGAGGATTGTGCAATTCACATCAGCATCAGCAGTGCTTGTCCATAATTGGACATGCTAAATCTTTCCCGAAATTTAAAGAGACAATATTTTGTGATAAACTTCGACATTCATAAAGGAGGTAGGGGTCCAAAAAAATGATTGGAAAATACAAATAAGTTCAGTCTCTTTAATCCAATGAATACGAATTAAAGATCAACACAAATCCAGAGTGGGTGTCATGGGACGCCCTGTTCGACGCCCGGATCGAGCGAAGCTCTTTACGACGATAAATCTGTTTGTAAATTTCAATACTGGTGAATTGTTTGGATGAACTCAATCTTGAAATAGCAAAAAAATAGATATAATTTTAAACAAATTTTGGAACATGATTTCTGAAATATAAGAAATATATTTTTAACTGTCATAAAACTTTTAGCAGACTCCAGGTCAATAAGTTATGATTTATGTTCACGCACAACACCACAAAGAAGGCTGGTTGATCGTATAGCTTTTTCATGAATTTTCTCAATTCAATCATCAGCGATCTTTGCCTGTCTTCAATGAGCTGACAGAGGCTACCTCATGACAGAAGCGCTATGACCGCTTGGGAATCAAAAAGACTGGATAAATAAATATATGGTGAAAAATGACATTAGTTTTTTGACCATTTTTTGTTGTAGACGGGTAAGAATTGTGGTTCATTGTCGAACTGAATTTTGTAAGCTCTCAAGCAGATTTGTAATTAAGTTTAGGAACTGACATAGTTTGCGTTTCTGGTAAGTTGATTTCAACTATGGGCAAGAAATATCGGTTTTACTTCTTAATTAATTGTGTAAGGACGGTCTTCCACTGTACCTCCACTGTGCGCCACTGTTGACTCACTGTTAAATCACTGTTAAGTCAGTGCAAAGTCACTGTTAAGTCATTGTTAATCCACTGTTCCCCCACTGTTACTTCTTCCCCCTCTTCACCCACTCCACACAATCCACCTGCTGCTCCTGCAAGTGGTAAAAGAGGCTACCTTTGACAATATAATACGCAAAGACAAAACTATTTTTTGGCATTTTCACCCATTTTGCGTTCAAATTTTCCAAATTTTCTTTCATAGTGCGCGCTTACATAACTAAACGAAGGTCTATGCCAAATCTTAGATCTCTAGGATAAGCGATCTTGGCTGTAAATTGATAGCACAGGTTGACAAGCTTTTGCACCTTTTCCAATCAAATTTGTTTTAATCAAATTGTTGGATTTGAAAATTTAGCTTAAATTCGCTCAGTTCTGTATACGGTTAGGGTCAGATTGTAGTTAAGCCTCATTAAACAGAACATTCGTTAGACTTTGAGCTTATGTTGATTCCTCTCAAATTGAAGATGTGGTTTCTATGCCAACACTCTATGTCAGGCATGCCCAAAAGCAGCATACGGCAGAGCACTCACCAATACTCACAAAGAAAAGCACCAATACCAAAAGGGAAACAATATGAAAATTACATTGAAATTGGGTAAGGCAACAACAAAATCACATGAAATTGTTGTTGGTCAGTTTGCTTGCGAGCGCAAACACCAATCAAAGAAGAGAACAAACCCGGCTTTTGTGCTACGCGACGCATACACACGAAATCGTTCGCATGTGTGTCGTTTTGGATTCCTCGCGCTGCATGTATATGATCATTGATTTTCTATCTTCGGTGAAATTACAAAAACAAAACGTACCCAAAGAGCATACGGCTGGGCATCGCTGCTCTAGGTATTTACCTTATGTTTCTTAGGGGAAGATGGGTATATGATAAGCGTAGATTTTACGGCATTTACCCTAATGTTTCATTTTTTGAAGCAAGTGTACAGATCATAAAGGAAGAAGGCATTTTTAAAAACATATTTTCATACTAGGTTTACTTTTTGAATAGTGAACCTCTTATCGAGCCAATTAAACTTAAAATAAGGTGGGCATATAGCGCTCACGACGATTTCTGCATTGATAAGAGTGCATTAAAGAATGGGTGCATTCAGCAGAACAAACTGATCACTGATCAATGTCATAACGTTGCGTTATTTCAATAGAGTACTTCAAATTTCACATTTCAATTAATTAATGACTAATATCGATTTCCAGGAAACCATTTCCTATTCAGTTAAACAATTTGAGTCGCTTTATTTTCGACGCATTAAATTTTTCACTTTCAACCGATAAGCTTTAATCATACAACGATTTCAACTGATTAACGCGACATAAGGCAATAACAAAACAAAAAATTGGCTGTATTTTTATGTACCGTTCAGTTGAATTTATATATTATTCTAGCTCACTTGGTGTTTGGTAACAAAATGGAACTTGGCTTGTATATTACTCTACTCCTTATTTTTCTGGCTTTGTGCATAGTTATAAAAGTTTGTTGAATGTGGATAACTTAATCAGTTCGATGCTTTATTAAATGTGTATTTTCTAGGTTGCCCTATTGGGCTTTAATAAAACGAATCGGAGAGGTAAGTTGCTCATATACTCCAGCGTTTGTGTTTTTTTTTTGTTGCTACTGATAAGATAATGCGCTCAATCAGTCAGTTTGTGGCTTAAAAATAACCCTTCAGTCGACACAGAACATTTGTGATAAACAGATTGCTTTTTATTTTTCGTTTATGTTTTGTTTATTAAATCGAAATGTCGTTTGCCGTAATTTTTATAGTGTTTATTTTAATTATAGTTGTGAGTATTTTAGACATTTTGTATGATATGAAATATAATGTGTGGAATTGCCTTACAGTTTTTTGTTAATGTCTTCATCAAGATGAAACGCTCAAATGCCAATGAGACTGCGAATAATATTAATACCAGGAATGGTAAGAACAAGGTTAAATATATAAGTATAAGGTATTTCGCAAGAAGTGCTTAAAGTACTCAAAACTTTCTAAGCCAAAGCATCTTTTTTTTATAAACTTAACGTTATAGTGAATATTTGAAGGAAAAAGATTAAGACTTTTACCGACTCTAAAGCAAATCAAAACATAATATTTTACCTTAGTTCAAAGTTCTTTCATTTCGACCGATAACACAAGTCACTTTGTACACAATGACTCGGTTTTTACTGAACTAAATGTCTCGACAATCTTGACAAAATTTAAGCAAAAGATTAGATTCAAGGTTGCAAATTGCAATCCGTTATATTGACTTTCGATTTGCTAGTACAATGCGTGCGGCCCTGGTTTTTGCCCTAGATAGCCAGCCTCTTTTATCGCGTTGTGACATTTATTTCGAAAACATTTAGACGAGACGCTTGGAGTAGTAGATATAAGTAGACAAATCGTAGAGACATAGTACAGAAGAAAGACGTAGTGATTGCGCAGTAAAAAGAAACCGGAAAACTCTCGTTAACACATTAATGTTTTGCAGATATTTCAATTCGTGTAACACATTGTAGTAGATGGATAGATAGATTGTTTTTATTTTTGTTGTACAAATTTTTGACCGTTCTCGATACACAAAAGAAACAAAATATATAATAAAAACAAATTTAAAAGCTTGGCTTAGAGCCGTCAGCTTTTCTGAACATTTAAACAATGATAAAATATAACTATTTTTAGCTGAATTATCTTAAATTATATTAAAAATCTTCATTTAATATTTTCTTTCTATATAGAATAGCATCCTCTATATAATTGGCCAAGTTTTCCCAACCCATGTCTCCATCAAGAGCCGAGTAGACCTCCATTTCCTCAAGTACTCCCTTCTTAAAACAGCGCTAGCGAAACTCTTGCAGAATAGGGCATCTTCCTATAAAGAGTTGCATGTTCTTTAGCTCCTTCGAATTGCAAAGTGAGCATAATCCAACGTTGACCGTCCATCTGGGACAGCTGTTCTACGGTTGAATCACCTCGCGCCTGTAGGATTCATGTTATGGTTCCTTGTTTCCCTACTGCACAGTTTAAATGTTAAATTCTTGCTTTCCTCTGATATGGCTGTTAGTAGTTATGGCGAAAAGTGTTATCGATATGTATCTGAGGTGCAGATTAAGGCTATAAAAATTTCCGTCTGCTAGTCCTGCATCGATCGCTAATATATAATTTGGCGTATTTTCCGGTAATTTTAGTATTCAGTTGATGAAATATCTCTGCAGTTGATCCGCTTCCATAGCAGAGAACGGCTCTACTTATGGCGCTGTACACCATTTTACGCTAAGATTCAGGCTATCATTGCTAAAAAATTTACCCCATATGGAGTTTATGCTTCCTTCAGCTTCTTTTAACCTGATACCTACATATTTTCTAAAGCTCATAGTGGGTGTTAACACGACTCTGAGGCACTTAAATTCCGAGACAACTTGCACGGTCTCCGTCTGAAAGAACCACATTTCTGTTGCTGCCAGTCTTCCTCCTTTTCGAAACACCACAATTTGTGACTTTGACGTGTTCACCTCCATACCCCACATAGTGCAGTAGCTTTCGAGACTTCTTATCATGTCCTGTAGGGTCGAGGGCTGGTCCGCAAGAACAATGATGTAGTCTGCGTAAATGAGACACATTGTAGTATAGAATATGCTTAAACTTTGCTCTGTATTTCAAAATACTATACATAGGCTCTTTTCATGAACGTCTATAATACGTCGTGGTCTATAAATTAAACATTTGTTTCGCCTATAAAACTTTTTAATAAGGCATGAGGAGTCAGCAGCTGGCTGGCAGTAGGCAGTCAAAGACCGCTGAAGAGTGGGCAGGGATGCTCATGAAACAGCTATTCGGTCAAACAGACTCCTTTGTGGTGTTGTGTGTTCTTTTTTAAATATGTGCAAGCATAACGTGACCTTGAGCCGTCAAAAACTTGAAGGTTTGCTTATTTAATAAGATTTAATTACTTATTTAACAAAAGGTTAACGCTTTCAAACGCTTTTCATCAGAATGTAAGCAGCAAAAAAGTAAAATATTAAATCAATTGGCAACATTTGTCACTTTCGTGGTACCAACACTAATTTTAGCATTGTCGATCTAAATAATCCTTTTCACTTTTCATTTTCACATTCAACTAAATTATCGCACTTGTTGTGTCCTTTCAAGGTAATTACACAGTGTTACAGCCAAAATATACTTCAGAGCAGGGCGAGTATAGCATTTCCACATACTTGGTTTTTTCCTAACAGAGCATACTTATTGGGGCATTTATGTTATAGAACACACTAATATGTTAGCATACTAAAAAAAAATACAAGATCGCCGAGGTGTACTCAGAAATATGCGAATAACTTTGTCAAACGGTATCCAAATTCATGGGTTATCATTTGTTCAACGGAGAATTGAATGGGCTCTCATAATAAACTTAAAGGCAAAATCGCATAGAATAAAATAGTTAAGCCAGTGGAGGCCAAAGTAGAAATTTCGAAAAAAAAGTTGAAAATGCTACATCTGTCAGCCGCATTTCTCAGCCGTCACGTTAAATCAGTTAAACCATTGATTAAAATATATTTGATTGCTGTCGTAGCTATCAGAATTGACACGGTTATAAACAATCAGACGGTCCATGCGCGCGTTATTTCTATTTAATTAAGGTACAATAGAAAAAAACGGTTTTTGGCCCATAATTTCAGATTTTGGGGGTGTTAGGAAAAAACCAAGTATGAGAAAATGCTATACTCGACTAGCCCAACAATATGTTCTGGGTCTCGTGAAAAGTTTGTGCAGAATTTTTTTTTTTGTAACACTGTGCTATTAATTACTAATTAATGTGAATTAGGCATCAGTAGTCGTTAGGTGGTGGGCTAATACAGATCCATCTTCGCCTGCTTCTGTCTTGATTTCTCAGAAAAAATCCGCTGCTTCGGTTTTTCCTTTATCTCAGGTTTGACATGACAGTTCCAAGTGTCGAACACGGCTCTAAAAGTTCTTCTAAATCCTTTGAAACATGTTCAAACACACCTTCGAAACGGTCGAAAATTTCCGTTTGTTGTTGACTAAATCTTTTTCATGCCCAAAAGCTCACGCAGATCCAAAAGCCATACAAAATAGTAGCAGCTGTTCCTAGAACTGCTGTAGGTGTTCGTAGCTTTGACATGCAAATTATAGGCAAAATAATCTAGAAAGATATGGTTACATTAATCAAATCTGCGCTGAATCTTAAATGTCGCGATGTTTGAGTGACGTTACGCAGCCTGTGTGTTTCCTTTGGATAAAATTCCCGCAGCTTTGGCTTTGTCAGTTTTTTCGAAGCTGCGGCCAAATCGATCTAGTGAATATTTTGAAGACCAGAGCGCTTAGCATTATCGTCATTACAAGCAGTAACAGTATATTTCTGTGAACAGTGTGTTAACAGTCTGCTAAACATTTATCACCAAGCCAAGTAGAAAATATACAAAAATTACAACCCCAATGCGTTTTTCATTCACATACTCTCGTCTGCAAACACAAGTGATAGCGAATTGCAAAAAGTGTTATTCTCTGGTATTACTAATTATCTATTACTTCATAGATTTTAATAGTAATGAGATTACACATACCAGATACGGTCCGAATGCGCTTTCATGTTGTGCCATAAGCATTTGCTACCGACTCTAACTAACACTCATTTTATTACTATTACTCTGGCTATTACTAGTCTAAACTTCTCAGAATCTCTCCATGTTTTCCAAGCAAGAGTACAAGATGACGCAAGCTAAACTCAGCATTATCTTACTTTATCGCGCGGTGGCCGCTTATCAGATGAGATATATACTTGATAAGTTTCAGTTGGCTTCTCCAGTGTAACTCAGAACTCATTTGCATTCATAAGGCTGTTGCTCCCCTGAAAATGTCTTTTGTGGAATATTATTACTTTATATCATTTCTTTTGATATTTATAATTTTGTTGCGGGTAAGTTTAGCTAAACTTTTGTTGCGATATGCAAAGCTGACACGATCTCTTTCAAGATCTATATCTGTCCTCAAAACAAATGGAGTTTCTTGAGCTGTTTTTGCCATCGACTCGTAGCTGCGGGTAAGTCTATGTCTAGCCAATTCCAGGCAGCTTAAGATTTATCAGTCAAAAGTTTGACTTTTTTTGGGTTCAACAAAATTTTATTGTGAATTTATATACAAATGTACATGGAATTATGGTTCTGTGGCATTTGCCTAGTGGTGGTTGTAGCGCTAGTTGTAAGGGTAAGCCCCGATTTTTTTTAAGTATCTGTATGCAAATACCTACAAGAATGTGCCTCTCAAGGAGTGCTATCTGTTTATCAAAGTGAAATTGGAGGAATGGAATATGCGCGTATATGCACGTCTACTGCGACATGAGATGATGCTACGTTTGGCCATTGAGGGTAAGACTTTACCCCCAAAACAAACAGTTTCCTTAATGCTACAGAAACAAACCTGAAGGCGATAAGATAATATGCAAGCAATGCTTCCGTACTTGGGCTTTATCCAGAATTGGTAGACTGATATGTATGTATGAGGCGTTTTTCAGCTAAGTGTTCCCAAAATGTTTAGTTGGCTTGGCCAATTATATTCATTCGATCCTTTTTTGATTTGAATTTGCTTCTCTAACTGTAGATAAGTTTTAAGTATCAATCTAAATTCCTTTGTCAGGGGTCACAAAAATCCTTTCATTTTGGAAGTCTTCTGAATTTTGACTCTGAATAAGCAAAAGAGACAAGCTACTACCTTTTCGATTCAAGGCAGCTTAAGATCCATCAGTCAAAAAATTGATTTGGTTTTAAGTTTTCACAAAATTTCATTTTGATCTACAAATGGACCCGGAAATTTTCTTTTTAATCCTTTGTCTCATAGTCTTCATAAGGCTGATGGTGCGGGTAAGCACAGGGCACTTCTACTATATATAACGCAAATATACTTGTTATTATACACTAACTTTTTCCTCTCAAGACAGGCTATGTGGTTGGAAAATTAAAATTGCAGCAATGGAATACTGAGCGCAGTACCTCAGAGAACCATTAAGGGTAAGGCAAACAGTTTAAAAACAAAACTCAAGACGATAAGATAAGACCGTAGGGGGTAATAAGAGCACAATAATTCACATTGGCAAGGAATAATATCAACGTTGTACTACTTATATTTAGCACTTGTTTATCAATCTAAGTTGATTTTCAACTCAGTTGTGTTGTACCACCAATCAGTTCAGTCAGTGCGTTCTTGTTCCGCCAGAGAATGTTTTTCACAGATATATTCTATTTGCTAATATTATTACTATTGGTGTTTCTAGTAAGTCTTACTTAGGCTTAGCAGCCTTTAAGGCTGAAACTAATTTAAACTTTGTTCTGACAGCTTTGCTATAAAAGTACACGGAATAGTGCTAGCGAGGAACACGATGAAGAGGCGGGTTCTGTGGTTGGAAGTAGAGGTTCGTATAACAAATAATCCCTCTATTGAGCATATACAAACAAGTCTATATAAACAGGGTGACTACTAATGATCCGTTTGACTTTTTCCAAAATGGTATGAAGGCCTCTTGAAAATTTGTAGTAATTGAATGCAAAACTTCAGGCGATTCCAAGCTATTGTAATACTTAGAACAGGCCCTGTCTTTTGACTTGAACCCCACAGTATAGTCATTTGGATTCTGACTGAGTCTTGCTAATGCCACAGTGTTACACTTTTTTTTATTGATTTCGATTTCTTGACCCATCAATACATCAATGGTGGGTGTCTAGCATCATAGATTGTTAAATAGTTGACAGATTTTTGCCTCAACATTCGGTCAAAATTTTGACAGATACTTGTCAAATTACCAAGCTATGTATGTGAGTCGCCAAGTCGACTGGACCACATTCCTTATTGTTATCATTCATAAGTGTTCTAAAAAGAGTTTCAAAAGTGCCTGGTCTTTGAATTTTTAAAGCCTCACCTTCTACGTACATACCCAGTTAGCATTTTATGAAATTTCTGATCACAATTGAGTCTTTTTTGAGTCCTCTGCCCGATTAAAACAGTCATAAATTATACTTTTTTCGGGAGAATATGATGCCCAAGCCGAGAATCTTTTTAAAGAATCGTTCATAACCCATTTCTCTCAACGTTTTTCAATCTTTTTCGAATCTTTTTCTAGTCGTACTTCAATAAATCACGTTTTGAGCACATCCATGAGTTATTTCCGAGTCCTCTTTAAATCGGACATTAGTTTAATCTCTTAAATCTCCAAAAGAGCTTAAAAAGTACTCATAAGGGCGAGTCTTGTTAAAATGATATTCCAAATGCATTTGCTCTTCCCTTTTTCGACTATACTTATGTTTTTCTTTTTTCTCGAAATCGCAATATGGATTGGATTTCAAAAAAACCTTTTTAAATTATCAACTCATGCGATTCTGTACTATACTATAAAATAGTTTTTTTCGGTCATAATATTGAGAAAACTAGAAAGTATCTTAAGAAATTGACTTAAATGATTGTTTGAACCTAACCTTTTTTTTTGTATACAGAGGGAGGGTTTTAAGGAGTCTACAATATTAACCTTCATTTAAAATCAGTGCATTGTTTCCATATACTTTTTGGAAATTTTTTAAAAATCAGAAATATCCTGGAAATCTCTAGAGGTTTTCCTATAAACTAATGCTTTTCGAACCAAACTTGAATGACTTTTTTTGGTGAAGTGTCAAGAAGAGGTTCGATTATTAGATCCTATGAAAGCGAACTTAACTACAATCCAACTTCTCTATTACGAACTTCCTTACAAGTTCTCTAAATAACGAATTCGTTTTCGTATTACGTATTTCTTTATAACGAAGTTTTTTTGGTCCCCTTGAGATTCGCTATATGAAAGTTTGACTGTAGTTGTCTTTGAACAGTCGGTTGCAAATCGCTTGGTTTTCGTCTTCTAATCTAGTCACCGAACATAGTTCTGCCACTAATCAAGTAAAGGCAAACAGTTTCACTACGAAATGCAAGCGTTTATTCGAAAATCTCTAGAGACACGCACGATTATGACTTCTGCAAATAAAAATAAAGCGAACATCAAGTTTATAAATTGCAGTACAAGCGAGAGCATAGTAAAGGCAAATAATCACTTCCAATCTCAAAGACTGAGCACTCTTAAAAGACGTGAAAGTATGCGTATAAAAGATCGGAGTAGATAGATCACATTTCAAATACCTTGCATAATAGCATAAATAAATCCCAGCTGAAATTTACCGATAATATAGACAACACTGATTCAGCGCTAATACTGAACCAAGGATTAAACAAATACCTTCGGTTCAATAACGAGCTGGCCCACAAACTCTACGACGGTTTCCAACTTCCGACCATATTTGCTGCCTTGATATAAAGTTAACATTAAGTTAGTTGTAAAAGTCCATCCAGCTAAAAGATTCTTACAAATAAATACAAAGCAACCATTCGGCTAAAATATGAAAAATGATGAATATATACCCATTTTCAGGTATATAGGTTACTCTTAACATCATAATCTTGGCTTCGACCTAAGTTCAATGGTTCTAGAAATCGGTCCGCAAACTGAACCTTCACTTCTACAGAATTTCGGAGCTACGGAGCTTGGTATCAAGAAGCTATTATAGTAAAATATGGCATTCCATATAAGAAACTACTACCAAAATTCTGCACAGTCAAGTATGCTCTCCAAAAATCATGGAAACACTCATGCAGTTTCTTTTTTTTGGGCTGTATGATATACTCTTTGATGTTTTTTGATACAGGTGAACCACTATTTTGAAGCGCGGCTTCTTTATTCTCTGTCGGCCTTGGTTCCATGACTCAGAGTTGTAAACTGGTGTATCGAACCGGCATGGTAGCCTTTTTATACCCGTTACTCGTAGAGTAAAAGGGTATACTAAAGTCGTGCAAATGTATGTAACAGCCAGAAGGAATCATTTCCGACCATATAAAGTATATATATTCTTGATCAGCATCAACAGCCGATTCGATATAGCCATGTCCGTCTGTCCGTCTGTCCGTCCGTCCGTCCGTCTGTATGAACACCTAGATCTCAGAGACTAGAAGAGCTAGAGCAACCAAATTTGAAATGTAGACTCCTATTGTCTGCACGCAGATCAAGTTTATTTTCAATTTTTGCCACGCCCCCTCACGCCCCGCAATTTGGAAAAAACGTCATATCTCCTACAGTTTTGATGATAGATGGTTCGTACTTTCTAGAGATATCTAGTACTCAAAATTATTTATCGATTTGCTGAAGGAATGATAAAGATCGGATGAACGATACTCAAGTTATGAGCAAAAAACGATCAGTTAACACCCACCACCCACCCCACCCATAACCTAAGCATTGCGTTCAGCAGCAATCTTAGTGAGAGAGAGAGAGAGAGAGAGAGAGAGAGAGAGAGAGAGAGAGAGAGAGAGAGACTTAGAGAGCGCACTGTGTTGTGCGGATAATAAATAGCCGAGTTAAAAAATGTTGCATACTTTTCGGCTGACCCACCTCAGGCATACAGGAAGGCTATTAAACATTTGTTTCCATGAGTAACGGGTATATCGAAGTCGGTTAGAGCCGACTTTAACTTACGCTCTCGTTCTGTATCAATATTGTGGAACAAAGACTCGAAATCATTACAAAAGTATAAAGGATTTTTATTAATGTAAACAACTTGATGCTATTGCGCTAACTGACTTGTCAGTACCATGATGTCTCAGTTGATCAGGTCTTAAAATTTGTTTTGTCTGGTCAAACTTCTCTACAACAACTTCTCTATTACGAGCTTCCGTACAACTAAGTTCTCTATATAATGAATTTGTTTCCTGAACACTGCAATTCCGTATTTCTTTCTCTATCTTAAAATTTTTTCTTAATAGCGATGTTTTTATTGGTGCCGTTGAGATTCGCTATATGGAAGGTCGACTTTATTTTGAATATTAATCGCATAGATTGGACTTCTATTAAATTTTGTGTAATACTTGGGCCGAAGCAAGGTTCGAACCAAAACCTTCGCCCAAAAACCTCGAACCTAAAATTTCCGAGCATTAACCATTGGAAAATTTCGGTTCAAACCCGCGAATCGGAGCTCCGAAAAAATGCATTGGGTTTGCAGCCCTGCTATATAGGGTCTCAAATGATTCCTTCCCCCTGTTACATACTTGTGCACAAACTTAATATACTCTGTGTACATTTGGTACAGAGAATAAAAATTCATTAAAAAAATTTAAATTTTAGACCGATTTACTAAATATAGAAAAATAATTCTCTGAGTGTAGCTCTTACCATGTGCATTCATACGAATGGATGGACATTTGTACCTTTTGGTACAGAATATGAAAACTATATGCCCCTGGTTTTATTGTGTGTTCGTATTCCTGGGGTTCGATAATTTATCGCGCTTGAGTAAATTCACTTTCGATAGCGCTAAGTGTAATTTTTGTAATTTTTGAGTCACGACTTCGCTTCCTGATTAAAAAGGTGTATTGAACTTTCGGCACTTTTCATAGTTCGGGACACCCTTTTGTTAAATGTGAAAAATGTATATTACTAATCAAAAAGCTGCCCCTCCTGATACGATAACAATTATTATTCGCTTTTATCAGTGTCTGTTTTTTCCTAGTTCAAATTAAATTTGTCATTTTAACGAAGTGTCTTGCCCGATTCGGTGTTTATTCCACTTACCGTGATGTATGTGTTTGTGTTATTAGGCTGGTTTATTGTATTTATTATTGTGGCCATTATGATACGCGTAAGTTAATGCTGACCCAAGCCAGACCAACTGCTCAACTTGTGTTTACACATATTCAGGTTTGTGTTCTCTGCGCCAGGCACAAAAACGTTATAGCCGAACCTCAACAGGGTCGAGGGCGAGGCCGTGTACCCGCAAATCGTCCGCCTGTTCGTGTTCTTCAAAGTATACGCATAGATCCGCCTGGAGCCGACTTGAACTCAGGTGAGCAAGTGAACCCCTTGACTCATCCACATCAAGGATTCAATGTAAAGACGTTGCTCCAAAGAAAATTCCCCGCGCAAACTTGATTATCTCAATGTCTGATAGCTGCATATAGTAAATATGTATTGCTAATCGCCGACTTGATAAGAGTTTTTCGATTTATTACTACATATTAACTGTTCGCAGTGGCAACGAAATGCGGCATTTCAGTAAAGTTTCTTGCTCGATTCGGTGACAAATCGATCTAATTTTTTTGCATTATGGTTGTCGTGTGGATCATCGTGGTGATAATAGTTGCTATCTCGTTGGAAGTAAGTTCAGATTTTTGCTAGTTAATGCTTGATGAACTTACCCTTCATTTTTTAAGATGTGTAGTATCTGTGCCAAGCGGGCCAAACGGGCTAGGCTGGCGAATCGTCAAAATGACGCTGAACACACACGTTCTGGTCGTGTTCTGCAAACCATAATCATACCACCGAATCCAGGTGAGCAAAAGTCCTTTGGCTAACCATCAAGATTTTTAAGCATTTTGATTTTATCAAAAGATTATGTGGCCGAACCTGAAGTTTCACGAGTTCTGCAGAGCATGCGCATAGACCCGACAGGTGAGAGCAAGCTGACTCATCCAAACCAATGATTTTTTCAAGTACTTCACTTTTCTTCTTGATAAGATTCCGTTCGTCATAATCCCAGAACTCCTCAAAACATAGGGATAGTGGCTTCTTCACTGGTGAGCTAGCATTTCGTGCTCATCCATCATTCGCTGGATATTACGCCTTTGATTAGATATGAAAAAAGAAAAGAATATTTTGATTCAGTTGCCTGCCGTGTGTAGACCATAATGTTTACCCCACTTCATTGGTTTGCGTTTGGTGTATTCCTTGTCATAGCACTGCTCATCGTCGTCTTCGCATTAGGCGTAAGTCTTCAAAATCAGTTCAAATTGCATCAAGTGACTTGTTGTTTTTGTGTAGAAATATGTGTGCAACAAATGGAAAATGTCCAGAGTTCCACAACTTGGTGCAGCACCATTAAGCAGATGCGGCAGCAACTCAGTGGTCAGCCGACGATTCAGTTGGACAGGTGAGCTTGGCATTGAATTCATGAAAACGTTTTTCCCCGGCTTTAAAAACGTAATTGTTTGGCCTTTGTTGGGGCTTTGTGTAACAATAAATTAGTTTGCATTTTTGTTTTGTTTCACATGGAAATAATTCAGTTTGCTCTGGAATTAATTAACAATTCGGTTAAATGTTTCCGCACATTTGGAATTTAATAAGCTTGTTCGTTTCTGGGTCTCACAAATGAAGATGTAGGAAAGTCATTACAATGACTTGGCACAACTGCAATCAATGAAATGTTTACAACAATGACGAATGTTCGAAAGAACTAGTGATGGGTAAAGGTCGTGGTCAACTCACTCAGATAGCAAAGCAAAAAGTCACTGAACAAAAAAATACAACACAGTAAAGAATGACTGATTAGAGAGTAGCTGAAATGAGTCCAAAGAGCAACAGAGTGAGCAGTCGCTGAACAATGAGTCACTAATCACAAGAGCATGCCCAAAATTTGAAAAACGGTTAGAATGAGGGCTTTACATTAAGGCCCGATTTCTCTTCTTTCAGATTGCAGCTATGTGTCAGATACACTTACAATTTTTTTACACATAGCTCTGAAATCAGTCCAAAAAAGCTAATCACACTGAGCACATCTAACATCCAACATTCAGAGTCATAAATATTTACCATGACGGAATCTTTTATCATCGTAGCATGTTCCTAGACACCGACCTTCTTAACATTTTCACATAGCAAAAGCTTGAAAGTGTTGGCTTAGCAAATGGTAATTAAGCATTTAAACTCAGGATGTTGGATGTGCTCAGTGTGATTAGCCTATAAGTCTGTAAGGACCAAGTAATAGTCAAACCAGTGCAAATCCTCAGCTAAAAGTTCCCTTAAAAAGGTAGACAATTTCATGGCGATAGTTATACCAGTTACTCGTAGAGTTAAAAGGGTATACTAAAGTTGTACAAGTGTATGTAACAGGCAGAAGGAATCATTTCCGACCATATAAAGTATATATATTCTTGATCAGCATCAACAGCAGAGTAGATATAGCCATGTCCGTCATTCTGTATAAAGAGATCTCCAGATTTCAGAGACTAGAAGAGCTGGAGCAACCAAATTCTAAATGTAGACTCCTATTGTCTGCATACAGATCAAGTTTGTTTCAAGTTTCTACCACGCCCACAATAAAAAATGATTAAAAGCTCCCACAATTTTTAAGATATCGATCTCAAATTTAAAACTTACCCATGCCAAATTTATTTTAAAGCTTCTTAGAACTTTTTAGCAGGCTCTAGGTCAATAAGTTATGATTTTCATCATAAGTAACTGCGTTTTGAGACTAACTGTCAGGGCGTCGAGAGGTCTATACATCTCAGGTCTATATAACTTCTAAGCCTCTAGACCTATTGAACTGCAAATCATTTATTTAGGAAGTTTATTTATTTAGAGTTCTGTCGTTAGGTTCGCAAACCGGTTCCTTCACTTGTCGAAAACCCGAACCGAAAACGTTCTACGGGTTTCGGTTGTGAAACGGTTTGAAGCCCCTTGTCATACCTTTTAGCTGCATTTACACTTTTCATATACTATCTCTAAATAGTCTAATAGCACCAATTTCTCAACTAAAATTGATTTCAAAACTAGAACATTGTATAGATCCATAGATCACTTATTTTGTTAACAGTTCTTAATCAGATATACAAGCTATTTCAAAACTAAGTTTACAAACATTTGCAATCCCCGCATTGTGCACTTAATTCCAACAACCATCAACTCGGCAGTTGCAGCCACGTGCTTTGTGGCTATTTTTATCACACATATCACTCCGTTTCGTCAGAAGACGCACGGTGTGGCTCAGCTTATCTTATCAAAGGCTCGTTAAGCTTATCACCGCACCTGCTCCATTATTGTTCGTACGTATCTCATCAACTGCTCGACTCTGTGATAAATTTTCAGTTTCCAGTTGTAGTCAACAGTTTGCCTGAAACGAATCTCCCAACTTCTCAAACAACAAATCGCGCGAGATTTCTCAAATGTGAAAAATGCAAGATGTTATAGCCTTCTTTTTGGGCTTCTTCTTTGTTTTCCTGGGCTGTGCCGTGTTGTGCTGTTGCCTGCGTTTCTGTGTCTGGACTTGGTATGAGGTCTGTCGCACTGAAATCGCGCTGAGACTTAGGGGTACGTGCGTATCTGGTTTACTTTATGATGTGTTTTACAACTTGAACAACATTTTATATTTTGCGAATTGGTTGAGATTGAATCAATTAATTGAAATCATATTTCTTAACCAGAAATAATCTTATCTTGTTTCCTTTATAAATCCATGATTGAGAATTGATAAGTTTCCTTGCAGTATGGGTATAAATTAGTGGACAGTCTAAAGTGAAGTGCTTTACTTGTCGCAACATGTGGGAAGTATTTTTAATAATTTTTGCCGGTCTGTTAATTCTCTTTGTGGGTCTACCCTTGATCTACTTTGGTCTGCAGGTAGGCAGGCAGTCTGCCTGGTATGGAATGCGTGGCGACATCAGTGTTAAGATCCTATGGAGTTATTCCTTAAAGGGATGTTAATGCTGATGTAGCTGCTCGGGCGCATAGTACCAACATACCAACATTATCCCAAACCTTTGGCTTTACTTGCTCAGTTCCTGGTATGGTTTACTCTTAATAAATGCTGTGGTTCAACCAGGAATCGACCGAGTTCACGGGATCTGCGTATGCCGCGTATTGTTACCTTCGGTATGTATGGTGAGGTGTCACTTCCTTCAAGTGACTATTTATCTTATCTTCTACTTAGACATTGATAAGCCAAGTTCAAAATTGGTCAAAGCGAATAAAAATAATGCCAAATAGATAAGACTTATTCAGTGTTTGCCTTTCAGTAGTGCTTAGTACTTAGGGTCTAGTCGTTGTGTCTACAAAATGGATCTTTTTATTATATATGTGAGCGTATTTTTTATACTCTTCCTCGTTATGCCCATCGTATATTTTGCTCTGCAGGTAGATATAGAGTTCAATCGGAAGCAGTATTTCCATTAAAGCTGATTAAATATTTTCTCTTTCAAAGTTTTTGCTTTGGTTTATATTAAACAAATGTTGTGGTACAACAACTCGTCAGCAGCAGCGCTCGCAGGATATAGAAAGACGTCGTCAGCGTATGGTGGGATATGGTATGTACATAGCTATTGACAAGATATGTTCGCGGTGGTCAGTTTTTACCCGCAGTTTTATGCCTGCATCGCAGAAACGCGGTGCTTATAAAGGGTCATGGAGCAATGTGTATTAGATTAAAATTTGCGCTGCCTCTCAATTTTGACTGGTTTAAGCGATAGTGCCTTATATACATTGTTTAGATATTTTATAGTGCCACATAGGAAATCACAGTGGTTAGAGCGAGACGGCCATATTCCCAAATGTATCCAGAGAGCGTAAGTGAGAGCGAACAGCTGACTAATTTCTGACAGAAGCGGTGTCGACTGCGCAATCGTTCAGTCTAGATATCATAGCCTGTGATAGTGTGAAAGGAGAGGAATAACGGGACATTGGTTAGCGGTGTAAACAGTGCGTATTCGATGGGTTTGCTGTCTCATCTCTATAAAATAAACATTGCTTAGCAGTGCGTAATCGATTGTTTTCCCATCTCTCGCATTTAGATATAATTTCTTTATCGCCAAACAAAAAAGTAAGTAAAGTTGCTGCTGTATACTGTTCACACACATTTTAAGATTCCGTTCTTATGTTAGGCACACAAAAAATAAGGTCGGACAAGTATAGCACAAGCTTCGTACGTTCCGCCCGAGCTGTCAGTTAAGGACCGTTAAGTACAAAATGATTTTAAGTTAAATACGAAAATTGCAAAACGATTTTAGTTACGAACTTTGCGATAGGTCAGTTACTTCAAACCATTTTACCGTGACTGAGGAATCATTAAATTACGAACAATTACTTATTAGAATAAAAATACTGTCAATTAAGTGAATATTTAGTACCTTCCCAAATATTTTCACAAAACTACGAAACAGGCTTAATGCAGATGTTCTAGAGAATATTTGCAATTGTTAAACTTAACTCTAAATTACTAAGGGCCGATTTCTCTTCTTCCAGATAGCTGCTATGTGTCAGTTAAACTTACAATTTAAAAATTTTTACTAGAATTGGTCATCATTTGGTATTTTTTTGATTCGAAAGTGCGTGCGATTCTTTAAAATTGGTCATCCATGGTATTTTATTGCGGTTCATGGTATGGTCATTTGTGGTTTTGAAAAGCAGTTTCTTAAGTATTCCTTACTCTACTTTTTCCCATCTTTCTGGTAATTTTCGGATACCATCTCGAAAAAAAAACAATGAGTCTTTTGATGCTACACACGACTCAATTCAATTTTGGAGTTCTTCAAAGGAGCTTAAGCGCAATGTCTGTGCTATACGGCGGGTGGGGTAGGAGTTCCCATTTCAGCGTTTGAAGGTATGTTTTGACCAGCTGCGCAACATGTTGAGTCAATTGAGTTCGGTAGAGTTGCCCTGTGATGGTTTCACCCGATGGTAGCAGCTCATAGTACACCACGCCAATTGGTCCCACCAAATACAGAGCATGACCTTGATTTTGGCGTAAGGTCGGGCGGCCCGTATGATTTTGTTGAGCTTGGAGCATGTTCCCCGTAAGCTTCATGCAGCATTCGATGGCCTTCAGCTGCATTTTTCTTCAAATGAAAACAGGAAAGGTAACCTATCCATTTACGAGATTGGTCGACACTTCAGTACTTCAGTTAACAGGGAATATATGGCATCGCAACGGCCCCATGTGGCCTAAGTGGAAGAGCGACTTGTCTCAGCCATCGCAACCTAACCTAACCTAACTATTCTGCAAATTGTGTTTTGTTAGCACAAAAGTTGACATATCCGGAGCACACAAAAAAGAATTTTGATTACTCGTCAGCGGAACGACACATACTGAAAAGAAAGCGTAATGATGAGGCTTCAAAATGTTTAAATTCACTTGTATGGCCGTTATACATCTTTGTGAGTCCTAGAGTCTTTGGTAAAAGGTATCCGGAATTTCCACTACCTTAGATAAAGGTTTCCAATTGGTGTCTTGCCTTGATGATTCTGTCATGAATCTTTATCATGAAATGCCTCTAATTTAACAATTTCATACTTATGTAGCGATCCTGGACAGATCTTAGCTGCTACATTCGGATCGTCTTAAGATTCGATTCAGAGTGAAATAGAAGTTTGGTTTCTTAAAATGCTTGCATTTTAAATCGTCGCCCCCTGGACAATCTTTAGTATGTATTGTACACTAAATAAAGATTGGAAACCAATCACCTGCTCATATAATGTTCAACTGATTAGATCAGCTTGGTGTTTGTCTACAGCAATTTCGCAGTGTTAAGTGGCTTTTCAAGCGTTTCGTTGGTGTGTTTTGGTCACAAAATGGATAGATTTTTAATCACTTCACTGGTTTTCTTCCTGGCGGTGGTTCCCCTTATATACTTTGCTCTGCAGGTATTGAAGTGTTTCTCTGAGAAACTTTTTTTTGTTTCTTCAACCGCTTTCTTTGTCTTTTCCTAAGTACTTGCTGTGGACTATATTAACCAAATGGTGGCGTGTTAGTCCACCACAGCGACGTCCTCAGGATCGGCGTGGTATGTATTTACCACCTACCTATTTATAATACTCGCTCGCTCAATAAAACCAAGAGTGTTTGGCTTTGATAAGAAATTGAATTGCACATATAGCCAATTAAATGGGAGCGCGATAAGCTATTGTGGTTTAGTCTGTTTTTGAGTTTATGTCGATATGGAACGCGATCCGATTCTTACAATTCTTTTGCTATTGGTAGTCGGGTTTGGGGCCTATGTGGTGCTGCAGGTAATCACAGTTTTTCTGGCCTGATTAGGAAAATTAATCGAATTGAATTTCATTTGTCCCTCAAGTGCTGCATTATTTGGATCGTACACTGTATATGTCCGGCGAGGCGTTCCACTAGCACTGCTAACCTGGATGTGTCAGAGTGTAAGTTGCGCTAGTGTTTCAAGTCGGTAATCGGTAATCGATAATTCAGCAATCTAATCAGAGAACACACTGGATACTCTTTTAAATGTGTTTGGTGGTGATTAGTAGCAAACGGTATGTTCCTTCATCCGGCTTCACCATGAAGTGGAGCACCGAGTTTGGTATAACTGTGGCATTTTATTTGGACCTCTTTTTTGCCTAATGACTTTGACAGCCAATTTTATGGTAGCATTTGGCGCTGGCCATATTCACCAACTGACATCCGTAATTAGACATTGAATTTAAGTTGGAAGCGAGATTGGACTGGTAGTTTTTGTCTATTTTCCTGGTCCATCATACTTATGGTTCTGGCTTTATCTTTTGCAGATCGTCAGGGCACTGTCTATAGCGTTTCCGATGATCGACCACCTAACCGCTATGGTGATATATTCTTTATCGAGCCCAACAGCGCGGAGGCATCCCGCATACGCGAACAGCTGGAGAAAGATGAAAAGGAACTGCCCAGCTATGATGAGGTGATGCGTATGTGCAATCTAACAACACCCACTGCAGCTGCAGCACCAGCAACGCCAACGCCCACAGCTGCTGTTGCCGCCCTGCCAGCTCCACCATACTCGGAGATAGATCCGCATAGCCCCAGCACAGCCATCTCCATGGAACCATCAACTTCGCGTGCCGCACAGACTCCCACCAGTCCAACAGCTGCCATTACCACCGTCACCCCCACCACATCAACCACGGAAGTGTGAATGGGTGTTTGGCAGCTGTTGCTGCTGGAGAAGCTACCTTTACCCGTGCCACTCTGGGCCACACAAATGTCCGTTTGTGTGTGCTTCCCAAATTTAGAAATGAACATGTGTGATTTTAATAAGTATATAATCGGTTTAAGCGTTAGCTTTAAGGTTTGGATTATTGTACATACAAACAAGGCATAAGTTATACAAGATTAGGCGGCAATAAAATAATTTAAGTGAATCAAACTGAGATGTGAGTCTATGTTTTGTGGGGTCTAAGCACGTTCAGGCCTTTACCCTGCAATAGTAAGTAAAGGGAGTACAAGAAGCCAACAAAAAGCCGATCTCTTAAGTACTCAGAGTGTGTGTGTGCAGTCTTGTGACATTATTTCATCTGATTTGGATCAAACTTGGTTTATTTCTGTTGAAGCAGCTTTATGATTAGATGTGCAAAATATGTAATTGTATAAAAAATGGCGAAATTAAAAAAAAATTCTCATTCTTGAGCTTAGATTATTATAAAGAATATATAGATGTATACCATCTATAGACGGTTAAATGGAAGTTGTAGACCGAGTAAATGAAAGGTGTACCTTATAAGTTCTAAAATATTGGGAAATTTCTAAATTGTTCATTAATTTCTGATTTTTATGAAGATTTTGTGGACGGCTAGAGTACACGGATACATAAAGGAGATGTGGAACAAATGGTCAACAAAATGGCGAAATTTCAAAAATTCTCATTTGATTTTAGATTATCATAAATACCCTTCCTGCGGGTAAATAGGAGGTGTAGATCAAGTGGTCAAGAAAATCGTGAAAATTTCAAAATTTTTAAAGGACCTAAGATAACTATGAATGTTTGATAAATGACAATTGAAGACGCGTTCTTATATACGCTTAGAACAAAAAACGCGAAATTATCAAATTTTCATTTCAGTATTTACGAAAGCGCAGGCGTTGGTAAATAAGAGGCGTGGATTGAACAGGTCAAAGTATGCCAATTATTTGTATGACCTAATATTATTATGAAGGTTTTATGGTTGGCAATGTAGACGGGTGTAGGGGTAGGAGGTGTAGATCGAATGGTTAAAAGAATCGCGAAATTTGCCAATTTTTCATATGACCAAAGATTATTATGAAGACTTAATAGATGGCAATAGTAGACGGGTAAATATAGGAAGTGTAGATCGAACTGTCAAAAAAATCGCGATATTTTCAAAATTATTATTTGAGTTTCCCGCCAGGTGCCTGATATGTAAATATGTATGCAAAACAGTTTGATGGCAAATCTCTTAGCCATTTTTGAATTAAAAGTGTGTTTATCACTCATTTTCGGCATTTTAAATGATTACAAGTTGAATTGGAGATGCTGATTTACAAGTTCAAACAGATTTGCAACAAAATCAGAAAATGGTGAGCACAGAACCATTATGTAGTTTCATAAAAAAAAGGTTTTTTCCCATATTTTGCATTTTTTTTTATGCACACTGTGCAACACTAAAAAGTTGATAGAGTCGGGACCAAAAAAATCTGAAAGGGTATGATGGTAGTACAAAAACCTTCGCTGGGTTTGGTCTGGTTAGCTGCCGTTTTCTTTTTATTACACTTTGAAGTTTTCAGCTTCAGATTGGGATTCTCAACTCCATATCTTGTAAACTATTTGGAATTTCGCTTTAACGTCTTAAAGGAAGTGGTTTCTCTTGGCTTGGTTTTGTAAAAACTTTCTTAAGTAGGAAGTCAAAAAAGTCACATCTTTATACTTCAAATCATCAAGTTTTCCCCTAATTTTGTACTATTTTTCAACTTTGTCTTGAAAACTGTAACGAATTTGACTAAGAAATGCAGTACAAAAACGTAGCTTGGTCTCAAATAAACAAACGATTAAAAAATATCAACTTCATTCGATTGGTCCTTCGTATAGTTACGGGCCCTTAAGCATGTAGAATTGGAACCAAAACTCGAAAGACGTCAATTTTTGGTACCAATTGGCTGACACAGTCAAAAATTTCGATTGTTTTGTATTAAATCAAGAAAATAGTAAGAAAACATAACTTAACAACTGTAATTAATAAAAATTTAGTTTTTTTACTTTTTTACCGAATTTGCAAAAAAGAAATTGAGGACTTTGAAGCAAAATTTACGAGATATGGCATCGTTTGTCCTCATCTGAAGCTGAAAAGTTCAAAGTGCAATAAAAAGAAAACGGCAGCTAATCAGACCAAATCAAGACAGGGCCTTTATACTTCCATCACACCCTTTCAGAATTTTTTTCAAAAATGTGCAATTAGAACTTAAATCGAACATGCGGTTCAAAATATGCAAATATGTAAAATCCGATGTCTATTTATAATATAGTCAACCGATTTTAATTAAACTTGTTAGAAGTGTAAGCGCTTTAAAAACACTTTAATAAACGGCAAGTTTGCAGACGTTACCATAGAAATTACTGTTTTCCTTACTAAAATAGATTTTAAGACCGATCTGTCTATGACAGCTATACGATATACTTATATGTATATCGATATATTGATAAGAAATTGATTTGCAGATATAGCAAATTATGGGAGCGCGATAAGCTATTGTGGTTTAGTCTGTTTTTCGATATAGAACACGATACGATTCTCACATTTCTTTTGCTCCTGGTAGTCAGTAATCACAGTTTTTTTTGCCTGATTAGGATAATTAATCGAATTGGATTTCATTTGTCGCTCAAGTGCGTCATTATTTGGATGTCCGCCGAGGCGTTCCACTAGCCCTGCTAACCTGGATATGTCTGAATGTGTAAGTTGCGCTAGTGTTTTAAGTTTTATCTTACTGCGTAGGTTGGCCATCGGTAATTCAGCAATCTAATCAGAGAACACACTGGAAACTCTTTTAAATGTGTTTGGTGGTGATTAGTAGCAAACGTACGCTGGCAAGT
The DNA here is from genome assembly GCA_037044535.1 of Lordiphosa magnipectinata. Classification (NCBI taxonomy): domain Eukaryota; kingdom Metazoa; phylum Arthropoda; class Insecta; order Diptera; family Drosophilidae; genus Lordiphosa; species Lordiphosa magnipectinata. The sequence continues at coordinate 227,931 of JBAMBO010003075.1, forward strand.
GACGGTATGTTCCGTCACCCGGCTTCACCATGAAGTGGAGCACCGAATTTGGTATAAATGTGGCCATTTATTTGGCCCTCGTTGTCTTCCTCTTTTGCCTATTGCCTGTGGTGTGCTTCTATGTGCGTGTAGAGAACCGAACGTTGGCCAAAATCTGTCCACCGCGGCGACGACGACGTCAGCAGCAGCAACGGCAGCAACGTCGGCGCCAGCGACCAGACATAGACATTGAAAGTGGTAATGTGGGCCGTGTGCGCTCAGCGCTTATCTTATCCGCTCTGAGCACAAAGAGTGTTAGATTTCTAGGGTGGGCGATTATTTTGGCAATAGAATTTCGATCGCAGGGCGAGAAACAGACGCAAAATGACTTTGACAGCCAATTTTATGGTAGCATTTGGCGTTGTGCTGGCCATATTCATCATAAGCCAACTGATATACGTAATTAGACATTGAATTTAAGTTGTAAGCGAGATTATAATGATTTTTGATCTGTTAGCTGGCCAAACGCATGCATGATACTTTGGTGCTTAACCGACGACGACGACAACAGCAACGACAACGACATCGACAGACTGGTAGTTTTTGTCTATTTTCCTGGTCTATTATACTTATGGTTCTGGCTTTATCTTTTGCAGATGATCGACCACCTAACCGCTATGGTGATATATTCTTTATCGAGCCCAACAGCGCGGAGGCATCCCGCATACGCGAACAGCTGGAGAAAGATGAAAAGGAACTGCCCAGCTATGATGAGGTGATGCGTATGTGCAATCTAACAACACCCACTGCAGCTGCAGCACCAGCAACGCCAACGCCCACAGCTGCTGTTGCCGCCCTGCCAGCTCCACCATACTCGGAGATAGATCCGCATAGCCCCAGCACAGCCATCTCCATGGAACCATCAACTTCGCGTGCCGCACAGACTCCCACCAGTCCAACAGCTGCCATTACCACCGTCACCCCCACCACATCAACCACGGAAGTGTGAATGGGTATTTGGCAGCTGTTGCTGCTGGACAAGCTACCTTTACCTTTACCCGTGCTACTCTGGGCCACACAAATGTCCGTTTGTGTGTGCTTCCCAAATTTAGAAATGAACATGTGTGATTTTAATAAGTATATAATCGGTTTAAGCGTTAGCTTTAAGGTTTGGATTATTGTACATACAAACAAGGCATAAGTTATACAAGATTAGGCGGCAATAAAATAATTTAAGTGAATCAAACAAACGCTAAGATGCGAGTCTATGTTTGCATTTCAGGTCGTTACCTCGCATTAGTAAGTAAAGGGAGAACAAGAAGCCAACAAAAAGCCGATCTCTTAAGTACTCAAAGATTTTGTGTGCAGTCTTGTGACATAATTTCATCTGATGTGGACTTGGCTTATTGCTGTTGAAGCAGCTTTATGATATAGTCATCCGATTTTAATGAAACTTGTTCGAATTGTGTAAGCGCTTTAAAAAACGGCAAGTTTGAAGACGTTACCATAGAAAATAATGTTTTTCTTACTAAGATAGATTTTAAGACCGATCGCTTCTATGACAGGCATATTCCGATTTCCACTTAAGTGAATTCGAATGTGGTAAATGGTACATTTTCTAGTGAACAATCGGGGCAATATGAATCAGAAATTAAGTTTTTACTATCTTTTAATACGACAGACTTAACATCAACATTTTCAGCCGAATTACTCGAATCAATTTTATACAACCAAATCTGGGGATGTCCCAGAAATCTCTAGATTTTCGTACAAACGATTTGATTTGAAACTAAACTAAGAGGACTAGAAACATGATACAATAACTACAAGGTAGCGCAACCGGAAGTGCCTTTTTGCATGCGCGACAATCTATCGAACCAGAGGGCTACAACGCACACAAAAACCCAGGGACATTACTGAGTACTAGATTAAATGATGAAAGTTGATCGATTTGAAACCGACTTCTCTAGGCCAAGAAGATTTAATGCTCTTGTAGCATATCTTATTCTTCTCACTTCACATATCTAGTCCACGATACAATAACTACAAGGTAGCGCACTGCGGAGCTTCGATATTCTCAGTCGGCCTTGGTTTGAGGACTCAAAGTTGTTATCTGGTATATCGAACCGACATGGTTGAATTCTATTTTGTGATGTAACACAGTTGTTACTTACATTTTTTGACAGCTTTCTATAGAAGTTTCACACTATATCACAAAATGGATAGGTAATTGGTTGAATTGAGTTTATAAATTTTATTTGTTGTTGTATTTCGGCCTAAAGTTGCCCAAAAATTTAAAACATAGGCCCATGGTTGCAAACATTTTTTGAGAACGGATTATCTGAAAGGTAAACGGAAAACGGGGTTTTGTTAAGAACTAATGTCATTCTGGTCGGAACTAGGAAATTTGGGATCGGTCAAAAAATAGCGGATTTATGGGGTTTCAAAGTCGAAATCGAATTTTTTTCCCCTTTATTGTTCTCTGTAACTCTGTTTTTTTTGACCGATCAAAAATATCCTAGTTCCGACAGGAATGGTGGGTATGAGTATTTTAAAAAAAAAATTTAAAATCGGTCAACAGTTACACTTTATATTTTTGCAACCATTTTGGAAAAAGTGGTTTCGAAATAATCGCTTCTAAAATGTCGACAACTGTTTGCGATAAAAAGAAAATAAAAATCGCGAAATTTGCAAAAAAATAAATAGTTTTGGGAATCATTAAGAGTGGATAGATGGCAATTGTATCCGCGTAAATGATTAGATCAAACGGTCCAAGAAGGCGCGAAGTTTTGTATGAGTTAGACTTTAATGTAGACAGGTGAAGGGTCAAGCGTTCTAAAAAAACGGGCCAGATTGTCATAAAGATTTAATAGTTGGCAATTAAAGACGGGTAAATGGGAGGGTGTCGGTCAATCGGTTTAAAGAAATTTTAACATTTGCAATATTCTTCTATGAGTTAGAATCGACGGGTAAATAGAAGGTGTAGATCAAACGAGCCTAAAAATCGCGTTTTAATGAGTTCGGATTATCATGAAGATTGAATAGATAGCAATTGCCAAGTAAACTTCACTTCTTCGTTTTTCTGTTTCAAAATCTAAAGGGGGCGTAGCAACGCACGCCGGGTACCTGCTAGTAATAAATAATTTATATAAATGTTTACAGAGCAGAAACTTAATTTCGTAAAGTAAATTTAATGCAACTTTATTGCTCAACAAACCAGAAGAAGATTTATAATAATTTGAATAATGACATCCGTTAAGATTTGAAAATGTTTTGTCAAGCGGTTGTTCAACTAGTTTGGTATTTTCAGATTTGTCATTTGATGGTCACACTGTTTCAACTTGACTCGGCTTATTGCAATTGTTTTGATTTTTACCTGCACTTTGCCACTTACGATGAGTGCCTCGATAAAGGTAACTATCTGTGGAAAAGGGCCTTTTACTTAGTTAAAATTTAGATTGAATTTGCAGTGCAAATGCGCAGCGATGAAGCGAAATATGTGGACAGCCTGCAACGGGCTCTGGAGGGGATGGGCAGTAACTTGGAAATCGATGCCAAGCAGGGACGCGTGATAATTCAGACCCAAAGGCCCTGGTCAGAGGTGCATGAGCGTATCGAAAGCACTGGCCGTCGGGCGGTTCTTTCCGGGTTTGGTGGTCAATCGGCGGTGGCTCTTATTAATAATACCGGCAGCGTTGTGGATCGTACGCCCGTCCAGGGCGTCGTGCGCTTCACTACCATCACAGCAGAAGAACCGGGTGTGGTGGTTGACGGTGTGGTGGATGGCCTAAAGCCGGGACTACACGGTTTTCACATACACGAGAGCGGCGATGTTTCGGCTGGTTGTGCTTCCGTGGGTGCACACTACAACCCCAGGCAATCACCTCATGGCAGTCCAGAGGCCAATGCAACGGAACGTCATGCCGGCGACTTGGGCAATATACGGGCCGATGAAAGTGGACGAGCCACATTTCGATTTGTGGACCCCATACTGGAAGTGTGGGACATTATAGGTAGAGCTGTAGTCATAACAGCAGAAGCGGATGACTTGGGTGTGGGCGGAAACGTACAAAGCCAAGTTGATGGCAACTCGGGCGACAGGTAAATTTCAATAGAAACTTGTGTGTGCTTCCGATTTGTAAGCTGAATTCTCTTTTTTAGAATTGCCTGTGGAATAATTGCTCGTTCGGCAGGGATATTGGAGAACTTTAAAAGGATTTGTGCCTGCGATGGTGTCACTCTGTGGGATGAGCGAAACAAGCCGCTGGCGGGCAACGGACGCTCCCAGAAACTTTAAACGTATTTGGGCTTTTGGTTACTTGTAAATATAATTGTTGTCTTTTTACTTATCTAATCCTCAACTTGGCCTCGGCTTTCAACTGTGCCACATGAGCCCGGCACTTGGTTTTATAGGCTTGAATCAGTTTGCCACCCGGCGATATGGCTATGGCCACATGAATCTGTAATAAAAGTAGTTATAATGGGAAAATCAGTATCAGTCTCAGCAACTAATTCACCTCCAGATATGCCAGCTCCTGTTCGTAGCAAATGGTCTCTTGCAAAAGATTCAAAACCACTTGAAATTGATGCGCCTCCAAGAGGTAGGACATTTCACCAAGATTTTGCTTGTACCACTGGGCATAGTTATCCAGATTGCGTTGTATATCCATGGTGGTGGCCGTCGAGGCACGAGCCGTAAGCAGCAAATGCTGCAGAGATACCAAACAGCCGCTGCTGGCCGTGTGAAGCAAACGGCTTTTGAGGTATTCTGTTTTCAGAGACAACAAGGATTTAACCAAGTGGTAAACATTACCTGGCAAGATTACTACATACTCTTGATGAAAGCCTGTGTTTCGCCTTGCCCGCTGCTGGCTATGGACTGCACAAGAATGAGATAGAACTTCCAGTTCTGGAAATTATCCGACGTGGAACGCTTAAACAGATAGTGCAATGCCTCCTGCTGATATGGGGCAAAAATCTGAAAAGTCAAAGATTCTGGTAAGATCTGCTCACACACTCGTCGACCTTCGCAGGCTTACCCTTTCGTTAAGTAACCTAATGGAAGTCAGTTCATCTACGCCTTCGTTGATCCATAAACTGAAACTGGCAAAAGCCTGACCTATTTCATCAGAGTTGTGCAGCTCCAGCAAGACACTCAAATGCATCTGCATGCACACCCTTAAAGCATCAGCTGGCAGTGATTCACTCAAAGCTTGCACATAGTTTAAGTTGCTGATTTGGGGATTTTTGGCAAGACCACCAAAGAGTTGGCGTAGAGCGTCGACCAGGATTGCAGTCAGTACCATGCCATGGTCGGAATCTGCGCTTAAGAACAGAAACAATGAGTTGGGGATCAGGATTCTTGGGTCACTCACCATAAGCCGCGCTTACAAACAGATTTGCCAGCAGTTTGAATTCCGTTTCTAGAAATATAATCAGATCCACTTGCAGCTGCTCGGAATGCTGTTTGCTTAAGATATACTCGGTGGCTGTGAGTAGACGCAGTTCCTGAAACTGGCGCAGAACTCGAAAACTACCTACATTCCCTGGCAACTGGCAAAAGAACTTCGCCACCAGCAATCTCTCCTGGGCTTTCAGATTCTTGAGAAGTTGCACAAACTCCAACTCCTGGGACTGTTGAGCCTGCTGTTGGTCACATTGTTTTTGTACGGCCTTAAGAGCGAAGGGGTGGGGGTGGGTTTAGATGGGTACAAACTTTACATTTAATCGCTTACCCTACAAATTAGGCCAAAACTATTGCTTATTCCTGAATAATACATCCCGCTGAAATTTGTACGATACTGAGATATCGATAACCAATATGAATGGTCTTTACGTTTTGTTATCACCTTTTTACGTCTTGGTGTGAATGGCAAAATATAGCGCCAAATTTGAATTATTGAAGTTCAAACTGTTGAATCAGTTCAGAGGCGTAAGAGTTTTGTCTACCTCAAACAGGAGCCAGGAGAACTAAAGGAGCAGCAGGCAGAGGCAGCGGGCTCATCCAGAATAGAAAGATAGTGGTACTGTGTACTCAAATGTGTTCAAATTTTAAGAACAAGTCGATCTAAGTTCAAGCCTAAACTTAAAAATATATATTTGTACCCTTAGCCTTTTTTTACTACCCCAAATTCCAATTCATCAAATTTACTAGCGCCTCAGTTCTACCTCGGAGACTGCCGGCAGCTGGAGGTTGCTTTATCAAACAATAAAGTTAAGAATTAAATAAACACAAGAGACATCATAATCTCCACATTGGTGACCCCGCTACGCCAAGATATTGAGAGAAGATTGGGCTGGCCCTTTGGGGCTGTTGAGCCAATTTTGCAATTTAAATATATTTTATAAATCATATGTTTGATGAACTTCCTCGTCCTCATCCTAGTCGTAATCCGCAGTTGTGCCTACTCATGACTGCGGTCAGCCGTAGGAGGCTTGTAGATCAGGTTCTTAACACCCCAGGACAGCTAGCGCCCCCAGTCCCACCAATCACATTGGCGGAGGTTCATGGGCAGATCAAGGACCTTAACAATAAAAAGGCACCAGGCGAGGATGGACTTGAAAATAGTGTCATGAAAGCCCTCCCAGTAAAAGATCTTTCTGCGACTGGTCACTTTCCGAAGGCGTGGAAAAAGGCTCAGATCGTAATGATCGATAAGGCAGGGAAAAGCCCGTCTGAGGTCGATTCATACCGTCCGATCAGCCTCGTATCCACAATAGCAAAAATTTTTGAGAGGTGTATTCTAGCCCGAATCATGGCAATCGATGGGATGAGAGGCAGAATACCTCCTTTTCAGTTCTGGTTCTGAAAGTCACACGGAACCCCTGAGCAAGCTGAATAGGGTATCGGACATAAGGCAAGCTTTTGATAGAGTGTGGCATGCTGGACTACTATGTAAGGTAAAAATCATCTTACCGCCTCAACTATACACCCTTGTGAGAAGCTTTCTATCGGACAGGACCTTCTCGGAAGTAATGGAAGGGGCCCATTACTTACATTACCCGCTGGTGTGCCTCAAGGAGTCTTTACACTAGTGATATGCCTACCGGAAGAACAATACCCATTGAAACCCCCCAGACTTACTCATTACAACATTTGCTGACATTACAGCTATTATGGCGAGAGACTCATGTATCTATGATGCCACTGATGTCGTCCAACCATATTTGTAACGATGGAACATTGAGCTTAACCTAGCTAAATGTGTCAGTGTAACATATACACTTCGTCCAGGCGTATTGTTCAACAATCAGCTTACACGTCACCTACCTGGACATAAATACTTGGGAATATATCTGGACAAGCGCTTTACTTTCGGAACCCATATCAACGCGCTTGTAAGGTCACTAGGTAGGTAGGTAGTTCCGGCTGGCCCTTTGTAGGGGCCACACATAGACCTTACGGTCCTTAGTGAAACCGGGTGGTAAGGTCACTATATGGCAGAGTAAAGAAAGTGGGATGTCTTCTCTCTAGCAGAAACAAGCTCTCACTCCGATATAAGGTGCATATATTTAAAGCACCTGCCTGGAGATATGGGATGCAAGTATATGGAATAGATGCGAAATCCCATCTGAGAAAGCTCTGTGTTCTTCAGTCAAGGTGTCTGCGTAGACTATCGGGAGCGCCCTGGTATATGTGCACAAGACATTTGGAGAGTGACCTCAGTGACGTACTTAATCAATAAACAGGCAGGTGATTACGTGGAGAGACTAAGAAGTCACCCCAACACATTAGACTGAAGACTCCTGCGCACACGAAAGAAAGCAGGAACTTTTCCCTAGGGAACTTCCCAATATACCAACTTAGCAACTACCTCCCATTCAATAAACTTGACACCAAACATATTTTACATCATCACAAAACAACTCTCCCATAATCAGACACATTACACTTGAAATCAAACTTACATAAACAGATAAGTTATGAGGATATCTACACAATCTAAATTGAGTTGCCAAATTTAGACATACATAGGCATTAAGTCAAAAAAAATGTTCTATAATGTAAAATAACCTTTATTTTTATTTTTATAATAAAAAAATTAAACGATAACATTTTTTACGATCACACTGATTGAGCGGTACGCTGTCAAAGTCAGCTGATTGCGCACGTGGTGGCTTTGTGTACAGTTCACCGTAACACAATGCTTAATTGTTGATTGTTAAAAAAAAAAAATACAGCTTTAAATGATGGCAAATCGAAGTTCAGGTATGTTAAACTAGAGTTTCATAACATATTCGTCAATTTGATGTGTTTTTGTCCTTGTGTAACGTGTTTGATTCATGTGTATTTTTTATATTAATCTTAGCAAGCTTAGCTTTCGTGGAGTAGAACTCTCAAGGCACTCCGAGGTGCTCAGGCTTTTGAATGTGGAGTTACTAACTAAAGTGTCCAGAATAATATGCAACTAAATTTGATTGCTTTAATTTGCTTTTTATCGAAAAAATCTCCTTTTTCCAGAGGGATATGCGTTTGAACATGCACAGCTGCTAGACATTTTTGTCAGCCACAAACGCTCAGAGGCCGCAGTCAAACAGCATATACTGCAAAAAATTGGCGAAAACCACCTAAGTAAAACCTCCGAAACACAAGTTAATAAAAAAGGTACGCGCTATTGTCAAATATTTTGAAAGGAAATGGATAAATTGAGGGCGACAAATACTAAGATTTAAAAATAAGCATTCTGAATGGCTTGATAAAAATATAGTAATTGACATCGAAGTAAATTGTGGATCTATGAATAGAGGAGGTCCTCAAAAGTGGATTATGAGAATGCTAGCTCCTGACATAAAACGAAAGTTGGCGACAGAGCTTTCAGAGTTTAATAATAACTTGTTGCCTTGGCTTGTACATGCTGCTAGAGTTCGCCTAGTTTAAAACCAAAAACTTAAGTAACTAAAGCAAAACTTAAAGAAAAATGTTTAAAATTGTTAACATTAATAAATTTGTAATAAATTGCTAAAATTGAGAACTTCGCCCCTGAATCTTTGGTCTGCTGTTTAGGACCAAATTTTTTTAAAATAAATTTTGGCCTTTATTGATAATTTTAAATGTTTTTATCTATAACCAATTGTTTCGGTAAGTACAATTGCACACGACAGATCAAATCTATGGAAAAACATATATATTTTGAATTTTCCAAATAATTTTAGATACCATGTTCGTGGAGGGGGATGTAGGCGTGGTCGAATCATAAATTTAACAAAAACCGAAATTCTACTTTAATTTGAATTAGGGCTGCAAACCGGTTTTGAACCGAATCGGTTCGAACCCGGAATTCCGGCTTTGTTTTTACTGTGAACCAAACCCTGAACCGAACCTCGAGCACGAAAATAGATGAACCCGAACCCGTTCCGAACCCAAGCTTTTGGTTCGGTTTCAAAAAAAAAAGATTATACACATTAAAATTTATGTGTTTATGTACGTAACAGCAGAGTCGACAATTAGAAATTCGGAAAGTCGGTCAAGCCAGACTATGATATACTTTGCACATGCGAAAGTGAATATATGTATACACTTAATAGGTTCAGAGATGCTTTGTTCTGGCGGTTACATACATTTGCACAAATATTCTTTGTACCTTTGGTACAGAACATAAACAGACACTAAATCAGAGAAAACTGGCAAGTTTGCTTCACCGTGTAAATGCGGACTAAGAATGTATTTCGTCGTCAAGTGTATACCTATTGTATTGTTATTTTAAATATATTGGGAAAAACATGCAACGAACCAAGGTTCGAACCGAAACCAATGCCCTAAAACCTCGAACCTTACATTTCCGAACCTAAACCGTTGGTAAATTTTGGTTCGAACCAGCAAACCGGAGGTTCCAAAAAAACTTTTTGGTTTGCAGCCCTGATTTGAATAATTTATGTGCAAAAACTTAACTTTCTATCTTTCAATTTGAAGTAGATGCCAAAAAAAAACGAAAAAAAACCATAGTGCATAAGGTGACAGAAAATTTAGAAACAACATAAATAATAAAATAATATTAATTTAAAAAAAATGATGAAAAACTGAACTAATTATTACAATTTTCAAATTTTCAGTATTTTTTTTTTTGACCGATTGGCTGTTTGCGAGTTTTTGATTGCTAAATCCGTCCAGCCGCTCTTGAGATATAAGTGCTGTAACACACACGACATTGTTTTACCTGATGGAAACATCCATTCCAATCCAGTCTTAGCAAATGTGCGTGTATCTTCGAAAATAATTGCCGGATCGACTTGAAATTCTTTCTATGAGTGTAAAAAAAATTTTTTAAATCGATTTTCAAAAAAAATTAACTGTATAAACCCCTGTATAAATGTGAACATGGTCAATTAATTACTTTTAACAAGTTTGAATTAATTTGATTCGAAATTTTCATGGACACGATACGGGCGGTTCCAATAGATGTTAGATAAGATAGATAAGGGTATATATAGAAGCTGCAATGAGCTTTGTTAAACACTGAGTAGTAATGATGCAGCGTGTACGCAATTACATTTTTATTTTGTTAAATTGTCTTCTTTTCAAATGGGTAGGTAGGTCTCCCACTCCACTGGAAATCTTTTCACCTTAATTCAAAATCTCCGGCCCTCAATCAGTGCATGTGCCTTGAGCAGAGCTATGTAGTCACAAATGTAGCCGTAATGAATTTACCTGGAAAGTTGGTGGTGACCAATCTGAAACTTATTGGACGTCAACGTGCTGTCAATGGAACGGTCACGTTTAAGGAGAATCTAGCCAATGACAAGAAATTTTCAGTGCAATTGTTCGCCAATGTGGGCGGCGGCTATAAACCAATGCCCATGGAGATACTGCCCATGCCGATCTGCATGTTCCTCTGGGCCTATTATAGGCGATTTGTCAAAATGTCTCTACAAACGGGAATAAACACAAATTTTGAGTTTAAGAATGGAGAGGTTTGTCCCTGGCCCAAAGGTCAGTATTGGATTAGAAATGTTTTCGTAAACACTTCCGAGTGGACTACCCATCTGCCTAGGGGACTGATTAAGACGAGATTAACAGTTTTGGATATGTTTGGCCAATTTGCTGGCGGATTTGAGATTGTTGTAGATATTCAGAATAAAATTATTTGAAAAAAAACAAACAAATTGACGGATAATGGCAGATCCAATTGACTTTTAACTGTGAGAGTGGGACGGACAAAGCAGAGGAAAACGAAGCAAAACAATAAAGTGAAAAAGCCGGAAAATGTCGAAGCGCAGGCGCTGGCTTGAGCTTTTGTAAGCTGCTTGAGGATAATAAAAGCTTAGTCCTTACAGCAGCTTTGCACAGTCTGTGGCAAATAGCGCCCAGAGTGACAATCCTAAGGAAAGCAAGGAAAAAATAAAAAAAAAAGTTATGTGTAAAACGCAAAAGTCAAAAAAGTGAGGAAATTTTAAACAAAAAAAAGTTAATCAAGTTGTTATTGCGATTTGGTGCACTGGTGGCCACCCCATAACCAGAGAGGTAAGTAAAAGGCGAGTGTCTGAATACCAACCCCACGCTGCTACTCCGCTTGAGTCCAAGGTTGTGTCATGTGTTTTCGATTTTTCGTGCCGCCTTCAAGTGTTGAACAAAGAGAGCTTAGCGGTGGCTGCTGATTCATGACCGGGAACCACCCATCTCATCTCCTAACCCCAAGTCCCAGGCTGTTTACTCAATTAGGTATCAGTTTTCCAGCGAAAAATACAAACATGAATGGGGGGCAGGGGGCTTGCATTATCTTTGGTCTATGTCACTGTCGTGGCATTCATTTCCATTTTGATGGGTGATGATGCCATCACTCCATCACCGTGGATAGCTTAATATGGAGCCCAGCAGGGTGGGCGAGCGGACACTTGTTTGTGTGTTTATTTACTTGGTTTTAACCTTACCATTTCCATTTCCACGCTAATTGCGTTTCGAGTGTCGGCAGGAGCAACCAATTAATTTCCAATTTGTATAATTGGCCCTTCTCCCACCACCTTGCTGCTGCTGCTGCTTCTGCAATGATATCACTTTGATATTGACTTTCGCCGACGATCCTTTATTTGCCTGCACTTAAAAACCCAAGCAATCACTTGAGCATAAAACCGCAACCACTCAATCACCCAACCATTCATTCACATCCATTTCCATTGGGAGGCAACAGTTGCTAAGACAGCCGTTTGAAGACGTTTACAATATTTTGTGAATTTTATAACCAGCATATGTTATGTGACCCATTAGCCATACTGATGGATCCATCAGCTTATTAATAAAGAGGGAGGTGGTCCATCTAGAATTTAAATCAATTGCATACAGTATTTAGGCCGGCGTGAGCACATTCAGCTGGACACTCTCTGAGACTCCATATAATTTGGTTAAAACCGAAACATAGGAAACAGACAAGCCAGCTATTTCCGTTTCCCATATTATAACCATAACTGAAATATATATGTATATCGGCCGAGTTATACACCGCAACCGATTCCGAAAATAGTTGAGGTTTGAATCCCTGATTAGAGTCATTTCAAAGAGTCTTCCAATCTTTCACAAATATCATGTTAGTTTTATCAAATGGATCATTAAGTACTCATGTAAGCCACAAAGACGGAAGTTTTCCTCTCAATTATTACACTATAGCCGATTTCTACTTAGCTGCCATGTTTCAGATAAACTGACAATTTAGGAACGATTTCTCATCTTCTAAACAGCTGCTATATGTCAAATAAACTTTGAATTTATACTGTAATTTGTGTTTATCTGAAAGATATATCTATTTAGAAGATAGTTCTGATACAATTCCTTATCCTTAAGAGATAAACTATAAAATGTACTCTGTTATTTGTAAGTTTATATGACAGATAGTTCTATTTAGAAGATGTAAATTCGGACCTAAATTTTTACGAAATTCAAATAAGGCTTCTGTCTCGACAAAAAACTCGTCATTTGAGTTTATAGAGAGTCAGGTCTGGCCATTATGGTGGATGGGACAGCAGTTCGTATAGCAGTTTAGGGATAGCAGGGGTGGAAAAGAAATCCATTTTCCCCTTTTAGTTTCTTACCAAATTCGCAGTGATTGTTTTGATGGTTGAAACTTGATTTCTAAGCAAAGTTCGCGAAATAATTGGACACGTATTTCCCCGATTTTGAAAAATTCGACCAAAAGAAAAATTACCGGAAAACTCTGCATGCAAAATAATATTTTTCATCCAAATGTCTTGAAACTCGTTTTGTAAGGATATTATGCAAAATATTTGGTAATGTGATTTTTCAATGTTGGAAAATCCATCAGCAAGGTGGGAAAACTCCCGAAAGAGTCATTATGCCGCCCGGGCGGAAGTCGAATTTACCGCCCCAACTTATGTACCATTGATTTAAGTATCTATCATAAGGTTGCTACGCCTCATTTAGTATTTCAAAACACAAAACGAAGAAGTGAAGTTTACATTACAATTGCAATCTATAAAATTTTCATAATAATCTAAACACATTATAAAATGTTGAAATTTTCGGGATTTGGTGAGCTTTTCGATCTTCAGCATCTATATAATTAAATTAAGTAATTTCTGCCAATTTTTAAGAACTTTTAATCTTTATCATCCGTCTATTTAACCGTCCCTTGATAATCTAAACTCAATATAAAATTTTTTAAATTTCGCGTTTTTTTGGATCCTTTAATTTTCACCTCGTAATTTACCTGTCTTCATGACAATCTAAACCAGCGGTGGGCACACCCTTGCTTCCATTATTCCCATTTTTTTTTCGGCAACTGGCGTCAGTCAGACGCATAATAAATTACTTTGCAATTAACTCGCTTCGAAGTGTGCAACAACAATAAAGTATATGCGAATCGGAGCACGGCGCCGGCAAGACGGACACGGAGAGGTCGCAACAGGTGCAGTGTGCGCGACCGAGACTCGCTGATAACTGTTGTTTTTTCTGTTTTTTGTTATTGTTGGACTACTCCCAAATTCAAATCTCGGGCCCACCGCTGATCTAAACTCATATAAGAATTATGCAAATTTCGCGATTTTTTTTTAAACCGATTGGCAGACACCTCCTATTTTCCCGTCTTCAATTGCGAACTATTAAATCTTCACGATAATCTTAATCTCTCTAATCTCTTTTTGGACCGTTTACCCGTAAAACCGCCTATTTACCCACGATAATCTAAACTGTATAGAATTATCATGAGCATCATTGAGCACGGTTGTAGTTTTTGATTTGTACTGACTCGATCAGTGTGAGAGAGCTACCTTTTATTTCTAAATTTCTCATCCCTTAACTTCTAGCTTATCTTAAGGATGTGTGTGTAGTCACATCCGTGTATGTTAATATAAGAATGCATTCGTGAAAGGAATACACCTTGCCTCACACGATGCATATTAGGTGGCGGGCACAGGATGACCTGTTCAAGTGGTGTGTCTAAACCTTGACAGCAATCCTAATTAAATTTAATTTTACAAAGAATGACATATTTATGATGCTGAATTACGATAGGCTGTGTGTTGTGAAAATGATATATAATGCTACATGTGCGCCGAATCGAATAACATGTTCAACTTTGAACAAAACTCATTTTGTAATTTTGCAAATTTTTACATCCCATTTACCCGACGACAACTGCCATCAAATCGTCTTAATAATATAGACTCATATAAATAATTTGCTATTCGGGGAGGAGACGAATCCAACAAATCAGAGATCAATAAAATCGATTCAGCCGTTCTTCAGTTATAAATGGTATGACCAACCCGACTTTGGTTTATTGTATAGATGATAAAATAATGGTGGCAAGCCAAAGGCTTTAGACCAGTGGTGAACAATCCCTTGCTCCCATTGCTCCGAGATTTTCTTTTCGGCAATTTGCGCCAGTCAGTCTCACAATAAACTGAGTCAATGCGAGTCACACAGACAGCGCAGCAGCTGCATTTTGGGCGATCAAGACTCTCTGATAACGGTTGTTTTTTCTGTTGTTCCCAAACTCAAATTCCATGCCCACCGCTGCTTTAGACATATCTTTTGCATAACTAAGAGCGCCGACCGTTCATTACCTTCGCTTTTTATGCCCGTTACTCGTAGAGTTAAAAGGGTATGCTGAAGTCGTGCAAATGTATGTAACAGGCAGAAGGAATCATTTCCGACCCCATAAAGTACATTTATTCTTGATCAGCATCAACAGCCGAGTTGTCCGTCTGGCTGTCCGTCTGTATGAACGAACAGATTTTAGGGATGGTAAGATTTAGAGGTTTGACATGTATGGGACATATACTTCTTATACTTGCTGGCAGATCAAGTTTAAATTCAATTTTTTCCACGTCCCCTTCCGCCCCCCCAACTTGGAAAGAACGTCATATCTTCCACAGTATTGTAGATAAATGTTGGGTACCTTCTAAAGATATTTAGTAATCAATATTATTTATCGATTTGCCCCAGGACAGATAAAGATCGGATGAACAATATTCAAGTTATGACCAAAAGAAAGTTACTTCCTCCGCCCTGGCAGTAGTGGCGTCATCTATTGGTCAGTTGTGAAAATCCCTTATTGTTCAATGCAAGTAGTGGTGCCATCTATTATTCAGAAGCTCTGCTTTCAACTAAAGTCGGGCTTGACCGACTTTCTTTTGTGAACTGTTTAGCACAGAGGCTAAACATAATATATGTAGGTTGTCTTAAGCACAAGCTACTGTCTTTTATTCAATTAATAAAGTGTACTTTAAATTCAATTATTATCATTGCCGACTGCGGCTGAAATTTTAAGTTACTCATCATTAGATGAGTCTCAGGTCATCGACGCCACACGCGCCTATGGATATGGTCAGTATATTGGCATTATCATTGGGGCTTGACTGCTCCCGGCTACATTGTAAAACAATACGCTACACAGTGCCTTGTATAGTTTGATGGCATCTTGGTCGCAGATTTCTTGTTGGAAAGATTGTTGCTGACTGGAGCCTTGTTGATTTAAGCCTAGCTGAATTTGTTGTTGCACATTGGAGCCTAGTTGGATCTGTTGTTGTTGACGCTATTGTGGTGGTCCCTGCCACTCTTCTTCTGCTGTCCAACAATGTTTGCTTCCTGAAATTTAGAGGCCTCCTGGTTTCAGGTTCTTGCTCTGCCTGCTGTTGCTGTTGTACACTCTGACGATCAGGAAAGGTTCTCTGCAGATACTCTAGTAGCGCATGAGGAACGCAAACTTGGAGCATTCCCTTGTATCTCTTTATAATTCGACTATGCCTTACAGGCACAACTGGCTTCAGGGCTATTTGCCTAGCTTCGTCATTCGAGTGGTATCGAAATATTTCCCAATATCTAGAGCAGTTCTCCGTGTAGATATTTTCAACTGTTTTGTTATTGAGATCTCTATGAATAGTTCTGTTGCTCACATACCATGGAACTCCTACAATGGACTTTCTTAATTGTTTAGATTTCGATCTTAAATTTACATTTATATTCGGAATATCTATAATTCCTCAAATTTTCATTAAGAACGGATAATAAATAGCCGAGTTAAAAAAATGTTGTATACTTTTTGGCATTCCCCTGTCAGGCACACAGGAAAGCTATTAAACATTTCTTCCCAAGAGTAACGGATATAATGAAGTCTTTCTTTTAAGATTTCTAGTCAAAAAATGCCTTTTCTCCAAGTGTTTTCAATAAAAAAAGAAGCTTAAATCAGTTGGATATTAAAGAGGGGTAGGTTTGGTGACTGTTTTGAGCTCAGAAGTGAAAGAAAATTTCAAATGCAATGCGATTTCTCTTAACAACCGAGTAAGTACCTAACTATTATAGCCTCAGTTTTATGTTTCGAAACGCCCCCTCCCCTCTCTGTTTTACTGTCGAGTGTAGGCCTCCGCATAGCATAAAACCTTGGGTACGTCAACATGCACATTCCGAATGGATTTTTCAGCTCATTTTCTCTGTCTGTTCGCGACAATTGCATTGCAATTTATTTATATTTTCTTGGAAATGGAAAATAAAATACATTTTTGTTTTTGACGCGGCCCTGAGCCGTGTAAGCATGTGTGTGTGTGTGTGTGACTGGGTCAGAGTGGGATTGTGATTGGTGGGAAAGCGAAGATGCCGCAGCCGGCTGACACAGTCCATGCAGGCTATAAATATGGGTTTGATTAATTCTCATGGTCAACATTTCGAATACCTTCTGTTGGCTGCTGTAAATCTTCAGTCCCTATGTAGCTGTCTCTTGTGAAATTAATGGACAATGTCAAATTGTTTCACACAGGAGTCAAAAGTTTCGATTAAAGTCTAAGTTTACAGCGTGGACTATTCATGATATCCTACAGCTCATAAAGAATGCAGGGCCCGATGGCCTTCTTCCTGAGACAGTGCACGAGAGGGTGGGTGTGTGGGAGGACCAACTGTTGCTTTTATAGTTATGCAAACTCAAGGACACGCCTGACTGATTGTCACCGTTGGCGTTTATTTTGGCTTGGCATACAATATTCAAGTCATAGCTGCCAGTTCCCGCAGCTCGCTTGCTTCACTCAACTAATCAAACAAAGGTTAACTTGGCTTCGGGTACATCTTTAGCACACACACACACACACACACACACACACAGCCCACGCAGGACACGTACCCACGAGCGGAGCGCAAATGCGATTTTCATGTGACGTTATGCAGCGAACGTGGGTGGATGGAAAATTTTCATTTCATATTATGTATGACTTCCGGGGGCGGGGGCTTACTTCTTTAAGACAATACGTGATTTTTCAATCAGTTGCTTGCATTTGAATCAACAACGTCAAGTGCCCACATAAATCTGACTGTTTTTTCTGTCATGCCGAAGAGTCAATACCAATTAGAATTTATTGTCTGCAAATATGCAAGAGGATATAACAAAGGATATAAATATGCGGCAGCTGATTGTACATTTGTGTTCTTAAGGCAAACTCAAGCGGCGGATTCTGGATTTTTCGGGCACAATACACACATTGAGTGCAGGAAAATAGAGAGCAACTTACAAATCCAGCTAATTGGCAGCTAACATTATGAAATTTTTGTTGCCTGCTTTTGGGGATCGAATCAAATGACCGGAAAGCCTCTTGTATTCTACGCCAGCGATTGTCCCGCTTGACTCATAGGGGCCGAACGCATTTTGAAGCTTGAGCTAAGATAGCCAAAAGCATTCCAGTCGCTGGCTAGCGGCACAGGCTAGGATATCTAGACCAGAGTTCCCCAGCCGTAGCCCTAGGTGGCCGAACACATTCGGCAATTCACACGATTGGATGCCAAAGTCATTCGTTACTGGATGTCAGAGAAAGCAAAATTTGGAAATCGCAGTCAAAGACTATAATATCTAGACCAGAGTCCGGCGCGGCCATATCTTTTGTGTATACAACACTGCTCTGCGGCAGCGACGTCGACACACCGATAGTATACGAGCTTATAATGCGCTCATTTCAAATAACAACGAAGTGCTAAATGAGCGTAGCTAAACACATACACGCAACGCCAAAATGAGCATGTGTGTTTTGCCGGCCCCTGATCTAGACTGAATAATTGCTCAGTCGACACCGCTTCTGTCAGAAATTAGTCAGCTGTTCGCTCTCACTTACGCTCTCTGAGTACATTTGGTCAGCTCCCACTTACGCCATCTGGGTACACTTTAACCACTGAACACTATTAAGCAGGGTTCCCCAAAGAAGAGAGAACAGCAAATGTACAAATGCTTTAAATCAGTGTTGCTCGGCAACATGCAGCCGCGAAAGGGACTATCTTAATACGCTGACTTCGACTGCCTTTCAGACATTCAGTAAGAAATGACTTCGGCAAGCATTCGGCTCTTCGGCCCCCAGGGGCTGTGGCTGGGTCTCTGGTTTGGATAAATTTAAGTTTCTCAACGTTTAGTTTTCAAAACGCGTAAACGAGCAACAAACTTAACAAGAGCATCATGTTCACTTGTTTTTTTATTGACAACAAAAGACCAATAGAATCATAAATTTATTTAAATTTTGTCCTCTGAAAATTATAGTTTGCCGAAAATGTGTAAAAATCGAGATTTATTTACAAAGTAAAGTACGTTTAATTTAAACTAATCAAATGAACTTTCATGTAGAATACAACCCAATTCGGCGCTTTTTGAACGATCCTAAAAGCAAGGGGTGCCCACAGCCAGCTTACGGCCGCGTAGACACCAATTCAAAGGAAGAAAATTTTTAATCAAGCAAGAACAACCACAAGAAATAGAAAGATAAACCAGATTATTGTTTGCAATTTTTTTCAAACGAAATAATTTGTGCCCCAACAAAAAATTTTACTTTGAAGACAAAGAATACACATTTGTATTATTAAAGTCTGTACATATGAAGTTGTTGTTGGGCTTGTTAGACTTAGGCTTGTGCGTAGGGTTGTGTGTGAGTGTAAGTGATCAACAAAGAATGCACCACTGCTATAAACCAATAAGAAATGCATTCAGCTGAAGGGCAACCTTCTTCTATCGGGTATACTCTCTGGATTTCCAATGAGCTACAGCAATTCCGATATGCAAAGGATGCTCTTGTCCAGCAGTGTATATTGAAACAGGAAGTATCTTCAAATATTTATATCATACAACTTGTATATCAGACGGGTTAACGACATAACTCCGACAACATATCTCCTACAGAAAATAAGCGTCATATCTCCGCCGGCAAAATGTACTGGGCGGAGATATGTCGTCAGAGATATGGCGCTATGAATATGATATCATGACCTTGGGCCTGCAAATACTTACATTCGAATCTACCAGTAGGTTAGGTTTTCAGTAGCGATTCATCTCCCTTCAGTTAGTAGTGTTCAACATTCGTGCACTTCTAGAAGAGAGGGAAGTGATTATTCTGGTACATCAGAAAAAGACTCTTTCTGAGAAAAACTTGCTATAATTTGTTATAATCTTTTTAAAAATTGATTCGCATCGTTTCTCTTGCCAATTCTTGGGAGACATATCTCTGAGATACCGACTAAACGATAGAATCAGGGCTGCAAGCCCAAAAAATTTTCGGAACATCCGGTTTGCAGGTTCGAACCAAAATTTACCAAAGGTTAAGGTTCGGGAGTTTGAGGTTCGAGGTTTTTGGGCTTTGGTTCTGGTTCGAACCTTGGTTCGTTGCACGTTTTACCCAATATATACAAAATTACAATTCAATAGGTATACACCTGACGCATAAATACATTTTAAGACTGTAAGACGTAGATTATAATTGACGTGAGATTGGCGCTCGTTTGCTGAATATGGACTTCCTTCATTACTAGTGTTTAAATCTTTAGTCCGATTGATTATGCTTTCTCGTATGCACTTTAATCAGTCTTTCACTCACAAAATTGAGCATCGATTGGTGTTTATTCGCCGCACATGGAACTTTTTGTTACAATGAATTGATCAAAAATGCCTTTAACTTCTGTTGAAGGTGCCGCATTAAATTTGCTGCATGCCCGTCGGTCATATTTAGTTTGCATTCGTGACATTCTGATTTATCAGTGCTTACATTGTATGTAAATTTCACCTTCTCAGTCAAAACTTCTCTAACGAAAAGTGTGTTTTCTGTCTCTTTCTGTTTCGATTCTTCTTTGCGCCCAATTTTTGGCGTGGGGATAGTGTTGCCAATTTAGCTATTTTTCCCACCAAATATCGACTGTTAAAAATGCTAAAAGTTAACAGAGATTAATTTAAAATAGCTAAACAATGTCAAACAATTAGCTAGAATTGCAGGCTCCGGCAAAGCTGAATAGTTTCCGGCTTTCGAGCTTACAAAATAGCTATATTTGGTGGGAAAAATAACTAATTTGGCAACGCTGCGTGTGGCACACACTTTCGTTTGTATTCTGCTGACATGTTTCTGCAGTAGGATGCACCGGGTTGGTTAGATTGGCGCATATGTTTATGTATAAGATGATAAATAAAACGTTCAATACATTGTGCAGTGTACATAGGTGTTTACATTGAATTTGTAGTATATTACAAATTAATATCTCTGACTGGAAGTATTGTCGCTTATGTATATGTTATATAAATTACGCATACGTAGGAATGTATACATATGTACATAGTACACTACATACAATGGCACGCTCTGATTCTTCACATGTTTAAATTGTTTTACATATGTACAATATGTATGTATGTATGTTAATAACCATTGGGAGTGCGAAAAGGAAAAAATAACAAATCGAAGACATTTATTTTTTGAACCGAACCAAAAGCTTGGGTTTGGAACGGGTCCGGGTTCATCTATTTTCGTCCTCGTGGTTCGGTTCAGGGTTTGGTTCACAGTAAAACAAAAGCCCGTAATTACCGGGTCTCGAAACGGTTCGGTTCAAAACTGGTTTACAGCCCTGGATTGAATTTTTGATTAAAAAAGCCAAACTCTATCGAAACTATGGATCTAAACTCATCCCGTAACAGATATCGTGTTAACTCTATCGTGCTTGCGTTTAAGTAGAAGTCGAACATCTATCTATCTACTGACATCAGGGATGCCCACAGCAATGCTTATGGCAGGGCAGATCAGCCAATTTGAATAATAACGAGAGCGTAAGTCTCAAAGATCAGGCTCTCAAACCGACTTCGATATACCCGTTACTCATGGAAACAAGATGTTTAATAGACCTTCACTGTATGCCTGAGAGTGGGTCTAGCCGAAAGAGTATGCGAGAGCATTTTTTAACTCGTCTGCTCTCTCTCTCTCTCGCCTCTCACTAACGCATTGCTGCATGCATACGCAATGCTTAGGCCTTATGAGTGCGGTGGGTGGTGGGTGCTAACTGATCGTTTTTTGACTCATAACTTGAGTATCGTTCATCCGATCTGTTATCATTCCTTCAGCAAATCGATAAATAATTTTAAGAACGTAGATATCGTCTAGAAAGTACGAACCATCTATCATCAAAACTGTAGGACGATAGCTGACGTTTTTTCCAAATTGCGAGAGGCGTGAGGGGGCGTGGCAAAAATCTGAAAAATAAACTTGATTCTGCGTGCAGACGATAGGAGTCTACATTTCAAATTTGGTTGCTCTAGCTCTTCTAGTCTCTGAGATCTAGGTGTTCATACAGACAGACGGATCAGACGGACTAGACGGACAGACGGACAGACGGACATGGCTATATCGACTCGGCTGTTGATGCTGATCAAGAATATATATACTTTATATGGTCGGAAATGATTCCTTCTGCCTGTCTACATGACATTTGGCACGACTTTAGTAGACCCTTTTGACTCTACAGAGCCTAATTCGGGTAATAATAATTACAAGAAAGCGTTGAAGAAAGCCCGGTTATTGCCCTAGTGCAAAGACCTTGGGCAACTCTGAATTATACCAAGACTTCAATATTCTTATAAATAAGCAATAAAAAAAAAAATAAAGTGGTAAGGCAGCATAAGCTAGATCAACATTTATCAAATATCGTCTTGTGGTTTGCAAGTGTAGGAGACTAGCATCAACTGTTGATAATCAACTAGGACAACACCTTCAACATATTGACTGACTTAATTTAGACGCACACATAGATCCCGTCAAGGTCTTATGAAATAGGCAAGAACCGGAAAAGGCAATGAGGTTTTTACTAAAAGGAAATAAGCATAATAATAATAATACACAACGACCAGCAGGTAGGACAAGCAGAGAGAGAGGGAGAACGCTTAAGAAAAGCTTTCGTGTAATCTGCATAACAATGAGCCTATGTGGGTGGAGTGGGAGTTATATTTTCAACAACTTGTCGCGCATTCTAAAACTATAAACAGCATATGTACATACGTATATGTGCATAAGTGGGTGGATGAGAATGGGTGGTCTTAAAACTCACAAAGAGATGGCAGCCAATTAATAAGCCTGTGTTGCGTGTTGCTGCCATGGCACGTGTCTTTCATAATGGGCAACGTGAGGATTGAAGATAGATACGGGGACGAGGTCATGGCCACGAGTGTGTATGCTGTCAATTTGCTTTCGATTTGCATCAATCATTTTTATGTGTGTGTGTGTGTGTGTGTGTGTTGCCGAAAAGTATATGCTATATGCATTAAACATTTATATCAATTTTCAATTTATTTGCAGTTGGTTTGCTGTGCGGAAATTTCATTTGCAGCTGCAGGTAATTGACTCGAAACATAAAAAACACTGCATGCCACCAATACAACAAATTAAATTATTGACTAAGCTATCAACTAATGCTGATGCTGGGCACATGAACACACAAGCATAACACTGCACACTATTGGTAAATTTGATCATCTTATTTCTGGCTAAAGTATCATTTTGTGTCACTAAATCGACAGATCATTGGACTTCAATTTGAAAATATATGCAGTTCTTTTTCCGCTTATTCCAAGATCATAGAGAATATGATCATTACCACAAACAAAGTTTTTCGCATTTTTATGAATTTCTTAGGTAAAAATTTAAATACAAAATTGAAAATTTTTTTTATTTTTTTGATGCAAAATTCAATAATTAACTAACTATACTCTTTAAATAAAATGTCTTCAGTTCAAATTTTTAGGCGTATTTATTACCTTTCTTTCATTTAAATCGGTAAAAGTTTTTCAATCTCAAACTGAGAGCATTAGACCCACATGCTTAAGTTTATATTGAAGTTTTTGATTTTTGTCAGAAAAAGTGGTCAAATTGCCACACTGTGTACTCAAAATTCTTGAAAACTGCCAATCGATGTAAAATTGTTACAGTAATTTTAGTGAAAAATCTAACCTTATTGTGTTCTCTACTTCTCTATCTTCTTCCCCTTCTCTATCTCTGGTTGTTGCTATCTCTTCTATGCTCATTCCACCTGAATGTTGTAAAATCAGAAAACAACGCCCAATGCTCATTAAAATTAACAACACACCCACAAAAACAACAACAACAGCAACAACTACAAAACGCACTGCAATAGACAAACAGCAGCAGCAGCAGCAGCAGGAGGAGCAGCAGCCGGAACAGTCGGAACATTAATTAGCCAGCCACATCCTGCAAACAATTGCAGGGAGCATCAATTTGAAATTAGCAGAAGCAGCCAAGTGTGCACCATGGCACCATTCAAACTAAAATTCCGCATGGGCAGCTCAAGAAGCACATCGCAAGAACACGATCCGGATCCACAGGTGAATGAAGCTCTGCTAGGCACACAGCAGCAGCAGCAACAACAACAACAACAGCAGCAACAAACACAACAGCAGCAGCAGCAGCGTTTGGGTAAGAATAGGTTCTAGAAATGTTACACACACACACACACACACACACACACACAGCTCTCACACTTGACTGCTTGCATGTAAAATTGCGTTGCCTACCTTTGAGCGTAGTCATTGTGCCCGTCTACACCAATTAGTCGAGTTCCTTGCTTGACTGCAAGTAGCTCATTATTTTCACCACTGAACCACAAATTACTTGATTTCCTGCTGCAGTTGCATGAAAACTAAATAAACCCAGAAAGCCCTTAAAAAATCATAAGAAAAAATTCACATTTTGTGCCAATTTGTTTGCTTAACTTGTATAAATTCGTTGCAGGTTATATCAACCAGAGTCGTACACCGTGCATCAACGAATCTCTAACGGATACGGACACCGATAATTTGCCCACCACCCCACCGCCCTCCTATGAGCATGTGCTAGAAGAGGTAAACTAGGTTCTTGGTTCTTCATTCGATAGCCGGGTTATGATTTCTGTATATTTAAAATTCGATAAATTAATGAAAATTAGACTTTGTCCAGTATATTGAAGGGTCGGAGGTGATTTTAGATGATTTTCGTGTGCTAAACACGAATCTATTTTCAGAAATGATCCATCACGTGGAGATTTTTAGTAATTTGAGCTTAAAGATACAAAAAAGTACTTTTTTGACTCTTTTTATAGGCGTTTTGTGGAAAACATATACTTCTGTTTAGACTTTCTGTAATATTATCGAAAAAAACTACTCCTAATCTTTGAAATAAGCTGTCCCAAACAGTTATAAGATTTTTTTCAATGACCCATTTTTAATAATTGTATCCAAGTTCACAAAAACCCAATAGATTGTTGCTGCCCCAATGTATGCAATGGGATACTGTTTCTGCAAGGCATACTTTTGGGCAGTAGACAGTTTTTGTTTTTTATTATTATCGAGACTACGTATTCAAAATGGTATATCTTCGGTTAAAAAAATCGTACAATTCTTTGGGATAGTTTACTTTTAAGTTAAGAAACAGTAATCTACGATAATATAAAAAAAAACAAAACAAAAGTAAAGGTAGGCGTGATGGACCATTTCTGAAAACAGACTCGTGTTCAGCACACGAAAATCATTTATACTCACCCCCCACCCTTCAATATACTGGACCTTGTTGCCTAGGTTTATCATTAAGCCCTTTTTTAAGAATTTGTTCAGCCAACATCTTAATTTTATGATTGCATTCAGTGGGGTTCAACCCATTTGACTGTTGTCCGGACCTCAAAAAGGGGAAAAGTTTAACTAAACATAGACTGCCTAATGTTCACTGCCTTCACACTGAGTAGACTTTTCAGTTCATTTTGTTTACTGCTCAAGGAAATTGAAGGAAACACACCCATGCATTTCAAATGGGATTCGAAGAGACCGAGTACAGGAAGAGGCCAAATTATTTCACTGAACTGAATGATGTCATTTTGGTTGCACGATTCGGTTTGGAAAAACAGTCTCTGCACTGTAAAAATCAAGCCATTCGGAATCAACTCAAGCCAAAGGGGTACTAAAAATGGGTTGACCAAGCCCGACAGGGTTCAACTTTAAAAGACTTTAAAAAAAAAGTTAGATGGTTGAGGGAAGGGAGGGGAACAGTTGAGGACACAACCGACCCACACCACCACCACTGACTTTTCTCTAAGCTGTGATAGATTGTGAGATACCATTAGACATTTTTAATTTTTCCTTCTTTTCTGGGACTTGTACTCAGTAACTTAAACACTTAACTCACGAACGACGGCGTCTTAGCTCACACGAGCTGTGTGGTCACACCATTACAGCGATAGTAATTTATCAATATAGGGAGAACCTGAAAGCCTGAGCCAAAGTACTAAAACTTCAGTTAACTCAAGCAACAAATTTGTCTAGAGTTCAATAAAACTGAAGTTTAGCCGGACTTTGAGAAATTGAATTTAACTGGGAACCACAAACCACTCAACCAATTTAACACAAAACGAGAAGGCAAAGCTAACTTCTTTGCAAAATACACTCCAACTTAGCTTACTTATAGGATATAAGGATATCGAAGTCAGATTTTTGTAAATTCAGAACTACTAAGAATATGTTGTTTTACATTCAAATTTACGCAGCGTTTATTCTAATCCAAAAAGGTTTGGTCACTAAGGTTTGGACACTAAAGACATAGTCATCCGATCATTACCGAATTTTGCAAATCATTTTAAAAGCATTTATTATTTAAAATGGCAAAGTTTATGAGTTAAGGAAGCTTAGCTAGCATTGGCAACAAAAAAGTTTTTCTCACTAAGACACATTTTCTGACCGATCGGTCCTACAGCAGACATAAGATATAGTAATCCGATTTTAATCAAATTTGACAGAACTATTTAACAGCATTTTATATTGATAAATACTAAGTTTAGTAAGTACTAATGGGTCTAAGAAAGCAAACAAGTTTTTCAATCGGTTCTATGCAAATTATAATTTAATTATAGTGATCCGAATTAAAACACATTTTACAGATCTATTTAAAAGCACATATTTCTTATATCTGCTTCTATTTTGTTGTGAGAGGAGAGAACCACATTTTTTTTTTTCGT
This sequence comes from Lordiphosa magnipectinata, assembly GCA_037044535.1. Taxonomy (NCBI): domain Eukaryota; kingdom Metazoa; phylum Arthropoda; class Insecta; order Diptera; family Drosophilidae; genus Lordiphosa; species Lordiphosa magnipectinata. The sequence goes on from JBAMBO010003075.1 coordinate 254,614, forward strand.
CTTAGGTCTTTTTAGGCCCGATGTGCTAAATTCCCGCATTCAAAAGGTCTTCTTCGTATGTATGCATCGGTGTGTAAGGCTCTCTCGTTCTCTCTCGCATTGACTCTCTCTCGCTGCTTATGTTAAACTCTAGCGCAACTCTTGGGTCTGCAACCTTTTCAAATAACATTTTGACAGTTTGGTCTTCGAGAAGCACGCAATTGGGCCTGTTATTCGGTTGCTGTCAGACCGATCAGTGCTGCGTGTTTATAAATTTATACTATATATTGGGGGATCGATTTTTTTTCGCACAACGCGTAGAGCAAACACGAAATCCACGGAAAATTATAAGAAAATTTCATCAAAAAAAAAATGGGACGAAAATTAGTGTACCTGCGCTCAACTTGATCCAGCTACCGTATTTAGCCATAGATTTGCTTCACTAATACCTCATTTGTTTCTTAGAAGTGCAATTTCTAATTAGAAAAAAAAAAAAAAATTATTTTTCAGCCCATTTGGAAAAGACAAAATCCTTAATTCTCCTTAAAATTTAAGTCCGATTTGCGCGGGCTTGGAATTAATTTTAGACCCATAGTTTCTTGATAAAATTTTCTTAGAATTTTTCATAGATTTCGATTTTGCTTTACGCTTTGTTGGCTTTTTTCCATCCATACAAATCGACCCCAACTACTATATTTATATTATCCTTTCTATTTTCCTACTTTATTCAAAAATCTCTTGCATTTATATTGAAAGAAAAATGTCAACCTTGATTGTGATCAGTGAAACAGGGAAATCCAAACACGATTGTGATGTACTTTTTTCCATTTGTCTTTTCTGAGGTCTAAAAACAAACATACTTCGGTTTTTAAGCAGACTCAAACGCTGTGTTATTGTACCGATGTCCCAGTTTCGGTTGGGTTTTAGAGATTTTTGCTTCTTTAATTCGGTTCTCTGGTTCTAAGACTTCAAAAAATTTCTAAATTTTCGTCCAACCCCCCAGAACACTCGCTTATCCCAGCATCAACGTTCCCTGGACAGTGCCACACCCAATCAGAACAGTCGACGTAGCTCCGCGCAGTTGAGTGCCGCCCTAGAGCAACTGGTGGGCAACAGTGACAGCGGCAGCAGCAGCATCAGCAGCATTTGCAACGATCCGGATTGCCAGCAGAATATCAATCAGAACTACAGCAACTGTGGCAGCCACAGCAACAACAACAATACACACAACATCAACAACAACGAGGGAGAGCAACAGATCATTATTGAGGGTGTGCGGGAACTGGAGCTGAATAGCGACAACGAGTACGATTGCAACGAGGCGGAGACCAACACGCTGAGCGTGAACGAGTTTCTGCTGGAAACGGAAATGGCAGCGGCCTCGTCACGTGCAGGGGATGCCACATCAGGGGAATGCTGCTCACAGTGCAGCGGTGAGGGAGCTGGCTGCAGTATGGGACGAGGGGAGGCGGGAGAGGATGAGACAGCGGTAGAGGGAGATGAGGCCAGCACCAGTAGCCAAGCAGCCGGGCATAGCTTTTACGATCCCTTGCTGAATCGAGGCAGCTATGGCCACTATCATGAGTGTAAGCAGATTATTTGTTTCTTGCAAAGATTAGGTGATTTATATCGTTTTTTTTTAATAGCGGAAGCCACCTCTAGCAATGGACAGAACTGTCAGGAGGCTTGTTGTGTATCCGGATCGGCGTCAGATGCTCAGCAGCAGCAACAGCAGCAGTCGAATTGTCACAGTAATCTGCTCACACCGGAAATGATGAGCAACAAGACCAGCAAAGAGATATACAAGGATCTGGCCAAACAGTGGGGCATTACCTGTAAAATGTCCGAGAGTTGTCGCTGCATGGACTGTCAGAGCAATTACTTCGATTGCGACTTTGATGATGTAAGTGTGATGTGGGGAGCATGTTCCTGGATGCACCTAACGATCTTCTCTTACAGAACGAGCATCAGAAAACGGATGGCGGACTGGGCGCTGGCACGCCCATGTTCATCAGTGAGGTGATGCATGGCTCTGGCTGCAACATATTGTAAAATGCAAAAACGCAAAATGCTGAACAAACTTTGAAACTGATCTTGAACAAATCGAAGAACGTACGAGTAATTCGATGTAATTTAGCACTGAATGTTTGCACCATTATTATAAACTATTGTCATAACGTTGCACTGCGTAGCCTTTAGAGAATCGAGAAAGTACGAGGAAAACACAAATGTGTACCATTTGCCTTTCCAAAGGATTGTAGAATTTGTATGGGAAACTGGAGCGATATTAGAGTTATGTCTTAGGTAATAACCCACCTTGCAGAAAACGACATTTAAACATCCTTAAATGTGTTCTCTTGTTTCGGTTCTTTTTTTTTTTTCTGAATAACTGAAAAATGGATCCCCTGAAAACGAATAGAATCCAATCCATTTGAGCTTACCCCAAAAAGAAATCTTCACTTGTTTGTATGTATTTTTCTACATGTACAATGAAATATATAATGTGTGGCATTCCTGTGCCCTAGGAACAAAATATCGTCAAGAATTAGACATAACGCGTAGCTAATAGCCATTATCCTAAATCAAAATAAAAAAAACAAAAATTAACCCTTAACCATGAGAGGCGGCACTTTTGTGCAGGTTAGTCAGGGAAAGGGTGGGTGGAGGGATCCAAGAAAAACTTAAAGTCTAAGCACTGTTTTTTTAAGGCGAAACCAAAAGTTAACTTTTTAAAGAAAATACGAAATGGTGTACACGATGCTATTTAGTCTGATATTTTTCGATGGAAACAAACAAAAAAAAAACGAGAACAAAAAAATAGTAAATACTCAGCAAATAAGACACTCCAAGTCACTTGAATAGGTCGTATCTTTTTAAATGAAGCAAGTTGGCGTTTTAATATATTTTCTTTTGTCTTGAAACAAGCGTTTAGTTCAAGTTGTTATAAAAGTTATGGAGATTAATGATAAACTCATAAATGAAAAATTTGTAATTCCACTAAGTTTTGTATCACAAATTTATGGCTGCTTCACACACATGCTCCATCTATAAAAATATGTATATACTGGTTCTGGCGATTTTGACACATTTGTTAGACCAAGATCCATGCCAAAGTTAGCAGAAGAAATACGCTAAATAAATAAGAAGCTAGTTGAAACCTTGGAAGAAGGTTATTAAGCGTAGCACTAAAGATTAAACGCCATCAAAGTGAACTTTCAGCATGAAAAAGCTCGGTAGTAGAAATCATCAAGTACACTTTGGAAGCGCTTCCCACCAAGGCTGCAAATCTGTAAAATTTTTGTGAAGGTTCGGTCCGGAGGTTCGAACCCGTGGTAAAGTGTAATTTTCGGTTAGCGGAACGGTTCCTGTACTAATCGAACCGAAGGTTTTGGTTCGAGTCTGGGTTCATAGATTATAGATGTTAAAAGGTTGACAGATTTTTGCCCCAACATTCGGTAAAAATTTAGACATATCAGGAGAACGCGTTCAGTTTACCAAGCTATGTATATGGATCGTCAAGTCGACTGGACCACATTCCTTATTGTTATCATTCATAGGTGTTCTAAAAAGTCTTTAAAAAGTGCCCGGTCTTTGAATTTTTGAAGCCTCACCTTCTACGTAAATACCCAGAAAGCATTTCATGAAATTTTTGAGTCTTCAGTCTGATTAATATAGTCATAAATGCGCTCGTTTTCTGATCATAAATGATACTTTTGTCGGGAGAAAATGGTACCCTAGCCACGATTCTTCATGAAGTGTTATTTATACCCCGTTTTTCTGATCAGTTTCGACACATTTTCGATTGATTTGCGAGTCTTTTTTGAGTCGTTTTTTAATGAATCACACTTTGAGCAAATGCATGAGTAGATTTCGAGTCCTCCCATAATAGCACATGAAACTAATCTCTTTTTAATCATCAAAAGGGATCGAAAAAATCTTACCAAGGTGATTCGTGTCAAAATGATCTTCCAAATGCTAGGTGGGTACCTAGCCAGCATTTTATGAAATTTTGGATCACATTTTAGTCTTTTTTGAGTCCTCTGTCTGATTAAAAAAGTCATATATCATACTTTTGTCGAGAGAATATGGTGCCCAAGCCGAGAATTTTCCTAAAGAGTAAATTTCGAGTCATATTTCCAATCATTGGAGTCTTTTTGAGCATACCCATGAGTCATTAGAGTCATAAGACTTTAAATCGGACATGAATTTAATCGCTTTAATCTCTAAAAGAGCTTAAAAAGGAGTCATCAGAGCGATTCTTGTTAAAATGATCTTCCAAATGCATTGCTTTTCCCTTTTCGAATTGCTTTGCTTTTCCCTTTTCCCTTACGAAACAAATAAAAAAGTGTGTATGAGATGCGGTATCTATACATGTAGTCTTTGCTTCAACTTAAACTAAGAACAAGGTGTTGTCAAAATTTTTGAGAACAAATGATCCAAATGTTTTTGAAATGAGTAAAGTTATTTTCAACTCAAGCATCACACAGAAAACTATATTACATACGGTGTTCGTTAAGTGCAGAAGGTCAATTCCCAGTTTAATACCCTTGTTCCACTGGCGAACATTCAATCACATTCTCAAAAAGTGGATGGTTTCTTGTTCCACTGACGAAAATTGTCAGCATTTGAGTACCTAGGTCAAGCCCATAAAAATCTGTGTTTACCTGAAAGACTTAATTGAATCAAGTTGGGGGGAGTATAGTAGTTAGTTGGTCGTTGAAGTTTTGTTATACAGCAATGTCTCTGATCCTATGGGAATCCCTTCCAATTCAAAGAAGTATGTCCCGTTCTCTGTTCCTTCGAAGCATCAAAATGTGGGGCTCCCCGCTTATAACCTTATCCAAAATGAATCAAATTTTATCCCCAGTTGAGCTTACAATGTTTTTGAAAACGGAACAATATGAAGTCAAATCAAGTTTTTGCGTACTCAAAAAATTGTTCTTGAAGTGATAACATTGTAGTACAAATGAGAAAATTCTTTTCTGCTCATCTTGAGACCAATGTTCTCGGTTTTTTCCCCTCAGTGCTGGTATCCGGAGGACCGAGATTTTTGCAACTGAAAAGACCAAAAAGAACCCAAACATTGTACCGGTTTAGTTTCGGATCCGAATCAAACAACAACTGGGAGATTTTTACGCAATTTGGCAAACTTGTAACCTTCGAAAACGCTAGAGTAGCCTCTTTGAAAATAAAGCATTGCTATGCGGCATTTTCTTAGATCCTCATTAAAATGCCATGCTAACCTCTGAACCGAATTCAATCCATATCTGCTCAAGTGAAACTTAATGAGGAAAGCAGCTCTGACATCAATACTTCATCTGAAAGTGGAAATGAAGTCGATTCATACACAGAAATTCTAGATATACGGACTAAAATCAATCCCAATCGATGTCAGAAGTCGGTCGATTCGGAATTATCTTAAAGTAAAGTCATGATGGATTTATTTATATTATTCGGAATGAACGCTTAAAGCTTATACAAAAATGAGCAAAACAATATAATTTTTATATGCACAGTGGATTGAAGTGATGAACTGATAGTTTCATTTAGGTTGCAATTTGTTACTTGCCAAAGTAAAGTTTTAAGCAAAGAAGCCACTTTGTTTCATTTAAAAGTTAAAGCCATTTAATAACTATTGTCCCTATTCAAGTGACTCCGAGAGTGTATTTACAAATATGCTAAATATACTTATTTGGGTATATAAATTTGTATGTTAAAAAGATATTGTCTAATAAAACAAAACAAGCGGGTTTCATTCGTAAACGAAACAAAATCAAATCACACATAAATATTTATGTATTTTGCAAAACTCGCACAGAAATGTAAATCGAAACGAAACCAATTTGAATTCAAGAATTATTATATTTAAACCGACTAAGTCTGTTAGCCCTTAGATGTTGCTAGTAAAAATCATATGCAGAGAATTCCCAAAAAAAATTTATAAAACAGAATCCTAGAAATTGTACAAATTGATTTGGAATCAAAAAGGATTCGGTAGTTTTATGCTTAGGAATTTAGTTTCTATAGCCTGCGCTTAAAAAACAAAAACGTAAATGTAACATGTCAAATTACATACATATATATTAAACATCTAAAAAAAGTGAGTTTGATTTGGATTGTGACTTTTTAATTGGGAAAAGAATATACACTGTGAATATAGCCATGCTGCTGCCCATTTGCTGGATAAGAACTTGCTTGTAACAGCGATGGTCACAAGAACCCCCTGGGGGGCGAAGACACACGAGTCGAACGCATGCCGAAGCTGAGAAGAAGAGAGCAAAAAGCCTTTCAGTCGCTGGCTAGCCTTTGACACAGATGAGAGAAGGTTAGAGAGTACCTTTGCGCAGTCCCTCTTCTCTGTTTGCTGCGCTGCTGTGGCACTGCTACGGCGCTCAGGTTCGATCCTCGCCCTCTCTTGCTCTGTCGCAGTTGCACCATATCATGGCTGATGGGTGGAAGTGAAACAGGGTTCAGTTTGAGACGAAGACGGTTCGAGTTCGTGACGAAGACGGTTGCAGTTGCTCGACTTGGCTCGACAGAGCAAACTTATAGTCTAGACTTAGATGGTCGTTGCCTTTGATGCTGTCAGGTCGAAGCAAACTCAAGGCGCTTTTTTTTCACACACTAATACACGCTCACTTTTTGGACTCGCTCTCGTTGACCAACGCTGATCTATAATAGAAAATAAAGTTAAACTCTTACATTTTAGGGATCTTGCTCACTTTGATTGGATCACTGGCATTAAGCTCTTCCGGCTATTCTACTTCAAGATGTTGCTTGAAATGCATAATTTATAGCTGTGGCCGCACTCTGTTGCCAATCTTTGCTGACATCCACCAGACCCACACACTGGTGTTGGGTTGTTCATGAATGAGTGAACAAAATTGAGTTGTTCTTTAAGGGCGGTTTCCACTGGCCTTGCTAATACAAAAATGCCTATAAACCGCGAACCAAGGCTACGTTGGTAAAACTGAAAACTCCATTCGGTCTATTTTTATCTCTAGTTTATGGCCTATATGGACTCGATAATGGATGATGTCAAATGTGGTACCCACTATCGCGGTTTTTCGATGTATGTTACCATCGCTTAAGGACACATTTTATTGGTCAGCATCTCAATATATTAAAAATCTTGCAAAATTCTATCGAGTGGTTTTCCATTGATTCCATTTTCTAAGTTAGACCTCTATGGGCGGGGTACTAACCGCTTGTCCATTGGAGGCGGGAATTTAGTATAACAATTGTGGTGACTACCTTCATCTTTGGTGAATTTTCCAAAATTTTAGCTCTCACCTTTTTTTAACCAGCAACAGATGTTGTAGCTGTGTGTTGCTAGTATAAATGTGCCCATTAAACGCGAACTTGACGTGATCAAGAAAAACTGGGTATAAGGTGTTGCTCCCTGATGCCTCTAGTTTCATAATTTATTGGTCCCGTTCCCAGGCATTGAAAAAAGTTCCATTTTGTGGCACTGTGTAATCCGTATGACTTGTCGCATTCGGTAATATTTCCCATTCTAGTAGGCCTTGCCATGACCGATTGGGTCTCCTTGTTGAATGTGTGGCAAAATAG
>JBAMBO010003076.1:0-13000 GCA_037044535.1 Lordiphosa magnipectinata
TTTGAATGATACTTTCATTGAGCATATTACCCAGCAAACAAATTTGTATGCTGCCCAAAAAGATGTCAATACTTTGTTTTCAACAACCAATTTGGTGATTCGACACTTTATTGGCATATTATTTTTTATGTCAGTTTTTCGCTATCCAAATGTTCGTTCATATTGGGGTGAGTGGGCGTTTGGAACAGAAAATACAAAGCAATATGCATTTCAACGATAATAGTAAGTTGCCCTCCAAGGATTCTGCCGATCACGATCCTTTATACAAAATACGGCTTATCGTTAATCACTTCAATGACAAGTTTCTGTCAGTTCCGATGAGCCAACGCTTATGTTTGGATGAACAAGTGCATGGATATTCTACTGAATTTTGTGGATCTGCATCAGGAGTCGAAACGTTCTGAATGAAACGAATTCAAAAGGTCATGTTTCACGTTTTGTTCGCTCTGAAAAAGAGTACGTTGACATAGATTGCCCCAATGTAATCCACAAATATAACAGTAACATGGGTGGTGTCGACTTAATGGACGGACTTATGGGTCGATATAAAGTTCCAGTAAAGAGCAACAAGTACACAAATCGATAATTTACACATATGCTTGATTTAGGCATGGTAAATGCTAACATTTTGTTCCACCGAATAAACCAGCCCGACCCTAATAATGCAAAATACCAACTGCCAAACTTTCGATCAGAGATCGCATACGTGCTTTGCATGCTACAAACTCCTTCTGTGCCAAAAGGACCAGGGCGCTCACGACAAGTTGCTGAAAAGGAAAAGAAATACACAGGGAAGAAAACTTTCCTACCATCTAATGATATACGTTATGATGGCGTCGAGCATTTTCCGATGTTTTTTTTCCACGCGCTGGCAAAAAAACCTGTAAGCTTCCTGGTTGCACTTCCGAAACTGAAATTGTATGCCGTAAATGTAATATAAACCAATGCCTTTTCCAGCAAAACGACTGTTTCTACGATTATTTAGAATAACGGTATTTTTTTGCATATTATCTTTGTGCAAGCATTCTTCGCTCTTTCTGGTGTATTCCAAGCTTAGGAATAGAACCGTTATACAGTTGTTTGCATTTTATGTGAGCATTCGCAAAAAATCAATGGAATTTTTGCGCCACTTGAATAGAACAGGCATTTTATTTGGTCGGTATCGTTGACACGTGCACACAAATTTTGGTTTACTTAAACATTTTGCTTTAATTGAAGTGTATATAAAATTTAAAAAAATTAAAATGGGGCGTGGCACTTCATTATCTGAGTCGGAGAAAGGAAAAATCCAAGCTTACAAGGATTCTGGCCTTTCTATTGCCAAAATAGCAAAAAAAAGTCGACAGGAGCCGTCACGCCATAACAAATTTTTTAAATAATGAGGCTAATTATGGTAAAAACATGAAGGGCCGCACCCACAGTGTGCTTACCATCGCGAACAAGCGACTTATATTAAGAGAAGCTTCCAATTCGCACGACTCTTTGGCCAAGATAAGGGAAAAATGCAACGTTAATGCAAGTTTGACAACCATGCGTCGTGTTATTAATAATGCTACACACCTGAAGAGACTAAAAATCAAGAAGAAGCCACCTCTTAACCCGGCTCGGAAGTTACAACGCCTTGATTTCGCGCGCGCACATGTCACCTGGACTTCGGAGTGGAAACGTGTTGTCTTTTCGGACGAAAAAAGTTTAATTTGGAGGGCCCCGATGGCTACAGCTACTATTTTCATGATCTTCGAAAAGAACCACACCATCTTGATAAGTTGCACAGCAGTGCTGGAGGTATTATGGTATGGGGGGCCATTTCCTATTATGGCACCTGTGAGCTTAAATTTATTCCAACCACCATGAATGCGTTGTGTTATAATGGTATATTGAAAGAGGCCTTTCCACACTTCCAAACTCTTTTTGCAAATCTAAAATGGATTTATCAACATGATAATGCCCCTATACATACGGCCCGGATTGTTAAATCGTATATAGCGAGCCAAAACGTGGAGTTATTAAACTGGTCACCCTATTCACCGGACTTGAATATCATTGAGAATGTGTGGGGATGGCTAACACGCGAAGTATATGGATCAGGTCAGCAATATTCGAGCGTTCCCGAACTAATTGCAGCTATCAAATTAGCATGGGGCTCGATATCGTTGAATTATTTGGGAAAATTGTATGCATCCCTTCCAGACCGAATGTGTGAGATTTTGGAGAAAAAAGGAGGCTCAACACACTATTAAAAACTTTTTTTGGTTTAAAAACATGTTAGTAATTTCTCATTTAAGTAATATTGTTATTTGAAAAGGATTGAAATATTCTTAAATGGTTTTTAGATAAAGTGTCCTATTCAAGTGGTGCAAAATGAAGACTCCAAAATTTGTTACTTATTGGTTAACAATGTTTTTTGTATACTTACAACTTTTGAATAATTTTGTAATTTTCGTCTAATTACTACATTTAAATAAACTTTATAAGAAAACAAAAATTATTCTCCTAGATGGCTTGGTTTAGCAGCAATTAACTATAAAAAATCGACTTTAGAGGTGTCCTATTCAAGTGGCGAGCAGTGTATATATTCCGACCAAAAATCAGCACCCTATCTTTATTAATATGGCTTACAGGCGCTTTAAAGGGAACATATTTTACTAAATTACTTAATTACTTACTAATATTTAATCAATTTTAATGTACTCTTAATTAATGTAAATGAATTAATTTGTAAACAAAAAAAATTAACATTAATTCAAAATTTTGAGCGGTTCAAAAATTACAGAATTTTGTCTAAGGCAAAACGTGGTAAACACACTAAAGTATGTTCCGATTTCACATCTATTCGTTTTTATTAGGTAATGTATGCCAAATAAATTGAAGTTTTGTTCATCCGTTTTCAGGGGTGAAAAGTTAAGGCGTGGCCTAGTCTAGTCTAATATAAGTAACATTCACACAAAATTCCAAGTGTCTAATTTTATTTTAGGAGTTAGGAGATAAAGCAATGGAAGCAAAGACGTGCCCACCGCTGCTGCTTTAAGCCAGTGCCGGCGCCAAATGGAGAGGACAAAAAAGTGTGCTTGTGTTGATGAGCAAGACAGCTCTCTGCAGACTACAGCCGTTTTAATTGCAATTCAGTGTTCACCGAATCACACAATCATGAGTTCGGCTCGCGTTAGCGTAAAAACACGACTGACCTCAGCTCCTGCTTGCTATGGCTGGCCGGCTCTGTTTTAAGCCCGTGTTCCCCAGCCATAGCCCCTGGGGCAATTCACACCGAATGCTTGCCGAAGTCATGACAGATAGACAGTCACATTTTCCGTGCTCTCTTCTTGGGGGAACCCTGCCTTAAATTGGTGTATAACTGATGACTTTTACATATATTTGGCGCCACATAAACATGTGTGAAATACCAATTATCTCCGCTGTAGCGCCATATGAGCTATAAGAAGTACTATCCTTCGCCACACGCTTGTCAAGGTTGCAGTGTTATATTGAACCGACATGGTCGCGTTTTTTCTATTCGTCTATCGAAATCAGTCTGAACTGTAAGTAACGATTGTGTGGTCCTGGTTCTACCAACAGCTCCACCTCTAGTTATGGTATAATGACAACGACTGGAGAAAGCAATAAAAGTTTGTCTTTAAATTAGACATTTTTACAAAAACTCATTTTAGAGTTGGCACTGGAAACTTAATCAAACTAGGCTAAAGCATTATTCAGAGACAAATCAAAGTCTCGTCGAGCAACATGATTTTTCTCAAGCCTCGTGCAGTTGTGAGATATTTATTAAAATATTTACAAGTATTTGTGATAATGATTAAGAACTGGTCCCCGAACAGTTCAGAGTTAGTGCTGAAACGTTTGGAAGGAACACTAGTGGATGCCCATTTAGAACGCATGCGGGAGTACGAATTGCAGGTGTCCATCATCACCCAGCGGTACGGATTGCTGACGGCAGGAGACGGAAACTTTACACTGGACGAAGACAATATATTCGATGAGTTTATATCAGGATATGAGTCGGGAGATGACTGAACTGAAGCAGTATACAATGTTTATTTTTTAAATCTTTATTTGTTGAGTTGCAACTTGAAATAAAATGTTCAAGAAAATCGGTTGCATTTATTAGTTTTAGTGCGCAAAATCTGTAATAGATCAGGTCGCAAGTAAAATGTAGCCTGACTTTGAATTCAATTCAAGGAGAAATGCATTTCCAGAATGGCAGACTAATAAGCACTCCCACATGAGCTTCCATTTATATCATTGATGCACTTGGACGCATTCTTATGGAAATGTAAGAGTCGAAACGAAAATCTCGAGATATCTGGATTACCCCTGATTGTGTCTGAAATCCGACCTGTGCACACCGGCCACGGTTTCGTTGAAAGAAATAGATACAGATGACGCTATCCAGCGCAAACAGCGCTCCGGGTACAAAGCATCACTTAAGTTTTTCAAGACACTTGAGGGTAGCAACTCGAAGTCACTGGCAGCGATGTAGAAGGCACTGCGCATGGTGCTGCGGCCGAACTGAATTCACTTGCAGCCACGACCGGGATGAAATCTCCAACCGAGTCGAAGGTCGGCAAAGCATCCACGGAGGACACTCAGAAGCACCGCAGGAAATCGCCATCAACAAAAAGTAGGGACCGGCTGGCGCAAAGCGTGGTATCTCCAGGCGACAGCGATCGGAGGACAAGCAGATTGAACCAGAAGATCTAGTGACTAGCTTATGCTAGAAGACAGAACTTCAGGTGGCCATTATCGACTGAACCGACCGACGAGAAATTGCTAGTCATGGAGGGAGTCATACTGCAAGCCATTCACAATGCCATTAAAATTAGAAAAAATCTTTTCCTAGCTGTGTTAAATGGCATCTAATGGTACAGGGGAGCTTATGTCGTAGTATGTACCATGGAGACTATCTCTCTATGGCCTGGAGCAAGAATCGAGGTCTTAAAATTGGAAAGCGTGTTCTGCGGAAAGATAAGATTCTGTTATTTACTTGGCAATATTTCAACTCATAATAAGATCATTACAGTAATACAGCGCTATTGCTGTGAGTGTGCGAATGGAAACAGGTCCGTCGGGTACGTTAACATCTTCCAGTGGAAGTCTTCCACAACTTTTAAAATTCTGAAAAAATTACAGAAATTGGATGTATTTAGGAATGACAATTGGACACGTAAAAAACGAACGGCTAGCATTTAAAAAGTCTGAAAAATTATTCTGAAGAAGTATATACATGCCAGCTTTGCTCAAAATGGCCCGAAAAAGGTCTGTGATTGAAATGATAAAAATCGCTTTTAAATATTCAGGGTAGGTACTAGAAGAATACAAAAAATAGCTAATTTACTTTCGGTTGATGTACTTTAAAACTGCATATTTAAAAATTTAAAAGCATTGGGGGCCGGCTCACCTACAAATCCGGCTACGCCCTTTTTTTTATACGTTTTTTTCAGTTTTGTAAGATTTTTGAATGTAGATCTAAATTATTAAGTAAGCATTGCATTTGATGTGGAAAGCATCTATCATCTGGTATTTCACTTTCTAGCCGGACTAGAACAAAAAAGGTGAAACATTTCTTGGTTAAATTAAAAAAACTTATCAAATTTGTAGAAAATTTACCATCATGGACTTTGAGAAAGTCCGGAAGATACTGGAACGTCTCAAGGAGAATGAAAAGAGTTTCCTGCAGGAGCTTCAACAATTACGTGAGCGCATTATCAGCCCATTGGATGCGAATCGGGCCCTCTTGGACAGCATTGAGATTATGAGTGAGCTTAACGAGACAATGCGGTCAGGACTTAAGGAACTGTGTGAGGCCGTGGATGAAAATCCGGGCATAGAAAAAGAACAGCAGAATGGAGACAAAGAATAAAGTTGTAAGCTGCAAAATAATTGTAATGTGTTTTTTGATGTTTGAAAACCGTTCATGAGTTTTAAGATTATCTAAAGTGGATATCGGAAGCACCTTAAAACGAAAATATGTTGTGGGAGATCCACGGAAAGTAGTTGCCAGGGCCGTTTCTTACCAATATTTTAACAAATGTTAAATAGTGCTGTAGAAAATACCATAGTTGTTTAAGTTAGATTAAGGTGTAGAAACGCTACCAACTGACGAATTTTCAGAGTTTAGGAAACTCAAAGCATCCATTAAGATGATAGAACAGATATAATTTGAAGATGAACCAAATCAGATGTTGTTGAAACACTGGGTCATTTTATACTCTGTACCGAAGGTACATAGAGTATATTAAGTTTGTGCAAAAGTATGTAACAGGGAGAAGGAATCATTTCCGACCCTATAAAGTATATATAATATATTCTTGATCAGCATCAACAGCCGAGTCGATATAGCCATGTCCGTCTGTCCGTCTGTGCGTCTGTCTGTCTGTCTGTCTGTCTGTCCGTCCGTCCGTATGAACGAAGAGATCTCAGAGATGGTAAGAGATGGAGGTTTGACATGTATGGGACATATATTCTTATACTTGCAGGCAGATCAAGTCTATTTTCAATTATTGCCACGCCCCCTCGCGCCCCCGCAATTTGGAAAAAACGTCATATCTCCTACAGTTTTGATGATAGATGGTTCGTACTTTCTAGAGATATCTAGTACTCAAAATGATTTATCGATTTGCTGAAGGAATGATAAAGATCGGATGAACGATACTCAAGTTATGAGCAAAAAACGGTCAGTTAACACCCCCCACCCGCCCCATCCATAACCTAAGCATTGCGTTCAGCAGAAGCAATCTTAGTGAGAGAGAGAGAGAGACTTAGAGAGCGCACTGCGTTGTGTGTTAACTGGCCGTTTGACTCGTGACCAAATGCGAGCTGCGACATTAAGGGTGCAGAGTATGTTATAGTCGGGCTTTACCGACTTTCTTTCTTGTTTCTGTATAAAGCGTGTAAAATTTTTGATTTTTATTTGTTATACTAATAATTGTATCTGTTCAAAAATGCAATCTGAAATCACACATACAATCTTTCCTTAAGGTACAAAAATTGACAGAGAAGGGGCCAAATTGGACAAAAAGTGTGAATAACAAGTTGAAGTGCACACTACCAAGAACACTTTAACATAATTACATTTTAGCCGAAAGTGGTCGAAAGTTAGTTTTAACTCCACACTGCACAGGTCTTTGATTAGGTTTTCTTTGGCTAAGGATGTTCTATAAAATAAATGAATGTTTAAAATTGAACAAATTGAGCACAATTTCTTAATAATAATGTTTATTTATTGTTTAACTATTAACATACAAAATTACAACTAGTCAACATTAGCTTTACAATAAAATTCCCGTAATTTAATATGTACCATATGTACTTTTCTGTAACCGACATGGACATATCAATTTGTCTGTCGTCCATCAGCGGTTCGTCTCACACTACACTAAACTACTACACCAGACTGCCCGGGACGTCCCCAGATACCTGATCGTTCCTCAGTGTAATGCCGAGACTCCTACCCATGCTGACTCAAGTGCCAGTGAGTGTCTCCAGAATTGCCGTTCGATAAGTCGGTGATATTCTCAAATAGTTGACTAGGTTTTCCCAAAATTTGTCGCTCTTGTCAACTAATGGCCTATTCTCAGATGAGATAAAAATTTATTTCGGCACTATATTTCATATAAATAGAAACAATTTTGAACAGTTTGAAATCTAATTGCTTTTGAACGGCAGTCCTATTTATATGAATTATAGTGCCGAACTAAATTTTTATCTCATCTGAGAATGGGCCTTAAAGGGTGATTTTTTAGGAGCTTTCCTATGTGATTACAAAAAAATACTTAAGATTCAAAAAAATGTGTGAAATCTTTCTTTTAGTCGATAGAACAATCTATATAATTTAATGTTTAAAGCTGATTTCAAGTAAATGTTGACCGCGGCTGCGCCTCAAATGGTTCATACGCTGTGTCCAATTTTGGCATACCCTCTCCAACATATCGGCCGGTATGTTACGAATAAATTCTTCAATATTGGCTTCGAGTGCGTCAACTGTTGCGGGCTTGTCGCTATAGACATGAGCCTTAACATAGCCCACAAAAAAAAGTCTAAAGGCGTTATATCGCACGACCTAGGCCCCAAACCTGAAATAAACCTCTCAATTGGGCCATTGTTTCGCTTGCTGTTTGGCATGTGGCACCGTCTTCTTAAAACCACATGTCAGCCAAGTGCAGCTCTTTTATTTTGGGCAAACAAAAGCTTGTCATCGCTCGGAAGCGCTCTCCATTCCTGCCTTCGTCATCTTTAAAAAATTACGGTCCAATGATGAAACCGGCCCATAATCCACACCAAACAGTGCATTTTTCGGGATGCATTGGCAGTTGTTGCAATGCTTCTGGCTGAAAAGCACTTCACGCCAAATGCAATTTTGTTTGTTCACGTATTCATTCAACCAGAAATGAGCTTCGTCGCTGAAAACAATTTTCCGATAAGAAAGTGGATCTTCATCCAACTTTGCCAAAAGTTAGCCGTTGTGGTAGGTCGTGTGGCTTCAATTCTTGCGCCAGCTGTCTTTTAAAAGGTTTTATACCCAAATCCTTCCGCAAAATGTTCCACAAAGTGGAGTAACATAGACCCAATTGCTGCGAACGGCGCCGAATCTATAATTCACGGTCATTAGCAACACTGGCGGATACAGCTGCGATATTTTCCTCTGTCCGCACTCTACGTATGCGTGTTGGTGGATTAATGTCCAATAATGTAAATCTGATTTTATAAATTCGGAAGGTCGCCCAAACTGACCATAAAATGGAAGAAGTGCACGATGCACTTTCTTAACCGTGCATGAATTTTGATAATAAAATTCAATAATCTGCAAGCGTTGTTCGTTTGTAAGTCGATTCATGGTTAAATTATAGATCGAACTGAACATGTTTGACAGTAACATGTGACACGAAAACAGCTGAGTTGCCAAAAGCAGTGTGACCAAATAGAAAGTTGCTTAAAAATCATCCTTTAGTAAGCTGACCACCTCTTTTCTATTGAGAAGCTGCTTACTGAAATGCAGCATTCTCAATTCCTTAAGGATTTGGTATCTGCACAGAAAATGCCATACGTCAGCGGTTTCTTGTGTGATACATAGGGGGCGTTTGCACATTTGACGACAATTTTATTAAATCAAAGCGAGCTTTTATGATCGAAGGAATTTTGTATGCTGATAGATACAGATATTTATAGGATACTGTATGGTTCCGATACTTATATATCTTCAAGGTGCTAGAGCATTATCGGTGGGTTCGTTCGCATAAGTTCGTTGTGTTTAAGTGTACTGAGTATGATTGCACGGAAAGTGTTCCATTGCCTTGCCATTCTTATAGCATTCTAGTCCTAGTCTAGTCAGTCTATTCCCAAAGACCTTCATAGTTCCTTCATCCCAGAAATCCTAAAAATGTTGCAATCCGACTCCAGAAGTTTGTCTGTTAGGTAATTGGACAGGTGCAGATCATCGTACTTATGCAAAACTTTTCCTTTATAGCCAAGATGCAGATCTAGTGAATTTAGGTGTGCATCGTCCAGGCCCGTTTCTAGAGATAATGCATAGCTCGGTGTGCAAGTTGGTAAATGGAAAACCTTCTTAAGGAAAAAGGGTTGGAGCCTGTCCACTACTTCAAAGTGCCTGCATCCCCAGACTTGAGCTCCATAGGATTGAACCGCTCGACATACATGCTTCTTTCCGTTTGACTAGTAAATTGTTCCATGTCACATCTATACTGGTTTTGGCTGTATTATTGCGACAAATCAAGTATTATTTAAAAGAGACTGTGTGGGTGAATATAACTCCTAGGTCCGGGAATTCGGGCGAAATTTATATAAGTTCTCCTTTTTATGTCCATCGCTCCGTTGCTGCCAATCAACCACCATTCCTAAAGACCATAATTTCTGACTTTGATTGATTTACCCCTACGCCCCACATGGTGCAATACTTCTCCAGCCTATTGATCATGTCTTGAAGTACGCTGATATTGTCCTCTGTAATGACAATGCCATCTGCATACATTAAAATGCGTAAATTACGATCTCGAATATAAGGCCCTAATTCCATTACTTACAGGTAAATGGTAAATTACTACAAGGTAAATGTCGAAAAATATACCGCGTTTTTCAATAATAATTGCAATTGTAATGATGTGCTTATTTATTCAATGATTATGTCTTTGTGTAATTTAGAGTTAAGTTTTACAATTAATAAATTTTCCTTCATAATTTGTAAAAGCTGTGACAAGTCACTAAGCAGGCCGATGACAGTTAATAAATATAACCGCGTAACGCGTACACTCAGAGAAAAAAGAGAGAATTTCGCTCTTGAATCAAGAGCATTCGTTCTCAAAAGTACGGTGAGAGTGAAAATTCTTGATCCAAGAGCGAAATTCTTGATTCAAGAGTGAATTTTTTATCCCAACATTCCTGATTCAAGAGTTTCAGCTCTTGATCCAAGTATGAATAATTATTGATTCAAGAATTTCAGTACTTGATCCAAGAACGAATAATTCTCAAAATAAAAAAATTAAAAAGAATATTTGGGGTGGGTGGGGGGTGGGAGAGACACGACCGACCCGACCCGACTGACCCGACCCGACCGACGTGATGGTCCGTCTCGTCTACCTCCCCCGTCCCACTCAGCATTATCAACCACACCAACCCCAACACCACCACCCACCCACCAAACTTTGTTTTAAGTTGTGATTGATTTTGAGATAACCACATAGATATTTTTTTTTTTTTTTACTTACTTTTCTGGGACTTGAACTCGGTACCTCGAAAGACTGAAACACACACACAGGCGCCGGGCAGTTTAACGAGCTCAGCTAACCTTCGTAAGGTAAAAGACGCGACGAAATCACACTTATAAATAAACGCAGTTGCCTTTATAACACAACAACAAACTGCGCATGCGCTCTCACTCTCTGCGCTCTCATTCTCTCAACGTCCAACTGCGCATGCGCCCTCACTCTCTGCGAGAGCGACTCCAACGCTACTCTCTCAAAGTTAAGTTGCCCTCACCCCCCTTGCCTATAAAAAACAAAATTGAGAACGTTTAGAACCAATTCTCGATTCCAAGAGCGAAATTCTTGAAAATTCAAGAGCGACTAATTTTTTTTTCAAGAGCGTTCGAACTCAAATTATTCGTTCTAGTTTTTTCTTAGTGTATGCATTACATCTGACAGGCTCTTGTACTAGTTTAAAAGCGAAAATGGTGGATAATGGTCATTCATGGTTCGGGGCTCAGTATTGTCATAAACAGGCCCATGTAGTTATGTGTGATCATTTGTGGTCTTGAAAAGCAGGAGACCATGGAGACCGCTTAGGTGCAAGTTGCGCCTATGCATTGATCCTGGCATGATTTTTCACTTGGTTGAAAGTAAAATTTGTTTGGCATCACTACATTTTTTGATCCTCTTTGGTGTTTTTCCGCTATTTAATGGTTCTTCAGTAACGGAAAGTGGTTTGAATCATTCTTTTAATATCGTTGTTACATTCTTTAGCATTGGTCATCCATGGTATTGTCAAAACCATGGCAATGCAGTTATGTGTGATCATTTGTGGTCTTAATAAGTCTTCAGTCACGGTAAATTGTTTTAAATAACTCCCCTAACACAATGTCTGTAATCAAAATTTTTTACTGTACGAAACTCAAAATGTTTAGTACGCACGAGTACGGAACTCAGAAAAGTTCGGTACTTATTATTATCGGTCAGTACGTTACGACGCTGTACCGTACTTTTTTTTTTCGTTCGGTGCTTTACAAATTATTTACCGTACTTGTATGTACTTGTCTGAGTACGGTACTTGTTTTGTTCGGTACTTTTTTTGTACCGAACTTAAATACGGTGCTTTGTACGTTACTTTGAGAACCCTGATATTCAGTACCTAGGTAAAGGTAAAGGTACAAAAAAGGTACTTTTAAATTTTTTTTCTTCATCTAATCTGTTTCATTTTGGTGTAAATATTTGGCCTCCACAGCTAAGAATTCTTACTATAGGGTCAGAGCTAGAAAAAATTGTATTATACTTTATAAAACAAACAAAAAAATATTTTTATACTTAATCATAGATTCAAACGAATTGCTAATATCGGCAAGATAAGGTAAGGCTTCCATTTCAATATTAGAATTTTCATAACAATTCTCTCATTTCAGAGTCATTTGTATTTGAACTCTCATTGAAAAAAGGGTTCAAAATCTTTAAGCACTTTACTTCAGTTTGTATAATATGGTTTTTTTTTAGTTACTTAAATATGGAATTCACTTCAATTTAAACTTTCGAAGTGTCATAGTGGACAATACCAAAGTCTTTGTCTCGCTTGAAGTCAAGTTTTCAATAAAAGAAAATCGTTTTAAAACTTCTTTTACCAAAGCATCTTTAAATGGATCACAATATTTCAAAATATTCAAGAAGCTAATGTATTATGAAGTAAAGTAGGCAGCAAAAATCCTAAATAACTATAAATAAAGACTAATAGCCTTAGAGAAAATGTCAGTAACATTATTTAATTCTTGTGGCGCAAATTGAAGCTTACAAAGTTTCTTAACTTTATCTGCTGCTACTGTAGATCTACTAACATACGACCACTTGAAAGATGTGTTTAGTAGAGCCAGTTCAGCATCTTTTGGGACAACTAAGTTAAAAGTGTGTGCCTTGGCAAAATAATTTCAGCATGAACTGAACCATCCAGCTCTATTATCTTTAAATCAGACTCTTCCAAGAACTCAGGCTTCATGCTATTTCCTTTAAAACTGTACACTTTATAGATTTACAGTAGTTGGATGCATTATCTGTAACTGTTTGACATATTTTGGTATTTCTAAGTCCGTATTTTCTATGAACTTCAGCTTATAGGCTAATCACACTGAGCACATCTAACATCTAATATCCAGCATCCTGAGTCATAAATATTTACCAAGGCGGAATTTTTTACTTTTTTAGCATGTTCCTATTAGACACCGACCCTCTTAACATTTTGACAAAACAAAAAATTTCTTAACTCTATTTTCCATATTTTA
>JBAMBO010003077.1:0-38660 GCA_037044535.1 Lordiphosa magnipectinata
AAAAGTATATATAAGGTTGTCAAAAAAGTCTTGCGGTATTTCCGCAAGCTTGTCTTTGCAAGCGCGTAGTTCTAGTTGTATTCGTCGCATCGGTTCACGCTAGAGCTTTTTGGAAAGCTCTTTTCACGCGCTAACACGTGTTTGATTTATTGTTGTTTGTTTTTAGTAGTTCGTGAGTTATAGCGTCGCAAACATGGAGCAAAATAAAGAGAAAATACGGCATATTTTACAGTACTACTACGATAAAGGCAAAAATGCATCTCATGCTGCCAATAAAATTTGTGCAGTTTATGGACCCGATACAGTTTCCATTTCCACCGCACAACGATGTTTTCAACGTTTTCGTTCTGGTGCAGAGGTGATCGAAGATGCGCCACGGTCCGGAAGGCCTGTCGTCGAAAATTGCGATAAAATCGCTGAATTGATCGAAAGAGACCGGCATAGTAGCAACCGTAGCATCGGCCAAGAGCTGGGCATGAGTCATCAAACCGTTATAAACCATTTGAAGAAGCTTGGATTCAAAAAGAAGCTCGATGTATGGGTGCCACACGACTTGACGCAAAAAAACATTTTTGCCCGTATGGATGCATGCGAATCGCCAAGCCTGGATTGACGGCCAGGAAGGTTCTTCTGTGTGTTTGGTGGGATTGGCAGGGAATCATCCACTATGAGCTGCTCCCCTATGGCCAAACGCTCAATTCGGACCTGTACTGCCAACAACTGGACCGCTTGAATGCAGCACTCATGCAGAAGAGGCCATCTTTGATCAACAGAGGCCGAATTGTCTTCCATCAGGACAACGCCAGGCCACACACTTCTTTGGTGACGCGCCAGAAGCTCCGGGAGCTCGGATGGGAGGTTCTTTTGCATCCACCGTATAGTCCGGATCTCGCACCAAGTGATTACCACCTATTTCTGTCCATGGCGAACGAGCTTGGTAGTCGGAAGTTGGCCACGAGAGAGTCCTGTGAAAATTGGCTCTCCGAGTTTTTTGCCAATAGGGAAGCGAGCTTCTATAAGAGGGGCATTATGAAGTTGGCATCTCGTTGGGAACTCGTCATCGAACAAAACGGCGCATATTTGACTTAAATCGCATTATTATAACCAATTTTATGAACAATTGAAAATTCAATAAAAAATACCGCAAGACTTTTTTGACAACCTTATATATTCTTGATCAGCATGACGAGCTGAGTTATTTTAGCCATATCCGTCTGTCCGTCTGTTTCTATGCTATCTCCTCCGTCAGTTTTAAAGCTATCCTTACCAAACTTTGTACGAAGTCTTTAAGTACAAATACGCTGCACATTTGTCGGAACCGGTCGGGTCGGATGACTATAGCATAAAGCTGCCATAGGAACCATCGGTCGAAAATGTTGTTTTAGTGAGAAATTTTACTAATCTCGTATTGCTTTTAGAGTTTTGTCAGTGTGCTTGTAGAGTTTAGTCAGTGTTTGCTTTTCGGTTGTGAGTATTTTTATAAAAACTGGTTAAAATGCCACGTGTAGCCAGAAAGTCTCAAGAACAAAGACGCCGGGAAGCTAGAAATCTACGTAGAAAATTCTAGTGGTGTACGCGAACGCAACGCCCAACGACTAACTTATGCTCGAGAATCTAATGAATTTCGACAAGAGGAACGCAGGGAAGATGCACTAGCGCGATCTAGTCGTCGAAGCAATGTGTCGTTTAGAGAGCAGGAACAGTATCAGAATACCGCGGATCATGCTGACCGAAGATTAAACGCGGACTACAGAGATGGGGAGCGCCTACGAGATGCTGAGCATCACGCTACACGTCGGAGTATTCCCGAAATCAGAGTTGAGGAGCAGATAAGAAATACCGCTGAGCATACAGATCGAAGATTAAAAATATCTTTAAATTTTTAACTATAATTAATTATGGGGGATGGGACTTGTTACTCAATAGTCTGTAATTTCCTTGCAGATTTATAATACAGACAAGCTCAAACCGCTTACTACATCCAGTCTCCTCAAAAGTAGGCTAGGTATTCCCCTGGTAGGCAAGTTAAATCTGATTTAGTGAGCTAATAAAGGAAGGCATACTTTCTTTCCCCTAATTTAAAAAACAGGAATAATCTTTCAGCGATCACTGAACTTAAGTTAACTTTCCTCCATTTTTTTAAAACGAAATGAAATTTTTTGAGAATTTTTTTACCATGTCTTGACGCACTTTGACCAAAATTCTCGAGAGCTACTTAACCGATTTTGATAATTTTATATTTCGTTAAAAGCTAAAACCCAAATGCATCAAATTGCATCCATGTTTGAAATCTATTAAAAATAATTTTTATTTTATCGAAAACAGTTGTCGAAACTTTAAAAGCGAGTATCTATAAAACACTTTTTCGAAAATGGTTGCAAATTTAAAAAGGACTGTTGACCGATTTTAAAACTATTTTGTTTTAATTACTTCTAAAACTTACTTTTCTGGTCTGAACTAAGAAATTTGGAGTCGATCAATAAATAAATGAGCTAGGACCAATGAAAGTGATAAAATAAAGTCGATTTTCGAAATTTTGACTTTGAAACCCCCAAACAATTTATAATTTGTTTTATTTTTTAATTATTTATTGAACGATCCCAAATATTCTAGTTTACACCATTGCCATATCAGTTTCTAACGAACCCCCGTTTTCAGAGTTACTCTCAGATAATCAGTTCTCAAAAAATCTTTGTTCAAACTTTGAATCGGAATTGAACAACATCCACAGCAACAACAACGTCAACAAAAATTCTAAATTTAATTTAACCAATTACCTATCGAATAAAAATAAACCGCTTGTTAATATCACTTATAGTTTTGGTGTAATTTAATTTTTTTTTTAGCTATTAAAAAATGGCACCTAAAGGAATAAATCACATTTTTGGTCTCAATTTGGCTCGTTACAAGTCACGGTTACCTAGAACCGTTTTACTCATCTCTAGAACTATGTGCAAATATTTACATATTCTCTCGTTATATATAAAAGAAACAACTTATTATGCCGGAGGAAAGTAATCACTTTTTTGAGGGGGTGGAAAAATTATTGGAAGTTTGGTTTGAAGAAAGTCCAAATTCAAATGATGATTTACGCAATGTTTCTCGGTAAGTAAGAATACATATCGATGTGTACCACATAATTTGGTACTTACTTACGTACTTGCCATGTTGTTGATAAGCTTAAGCTTATCTATATATGTATGTACTGACACTTGACCTAAGCTAACCAATGTAAAATATAAATGAATACCAGAACATCCGGTTTCAATGTGTCAATACACATGCGCCCACCGAGTAGATTTAAGGTTGCTAAAATGTACAAAGAATTGTCACAGAAAATGTTCAGCTTACAATTCAGGACCTCAAATCTCATGCTACTTTGAACACTCTACCTAAACCATATGCCATGCGACAGTCTCTTTTCTGCATTGACAAAATCAATGAACCAAAAGTGAAAAAGTTCAAATTCTAGAAGGAAAATGAGAGACCTTTGCTCTGTCAGCAAATGTTTTTAAGTCCGGTGCGTATAAATATACAAATGTAAACTCTTGTCCAATTTCAACAGCCATTTCTCGAAAATTGCTCCTTTCATTCATGCTTTTCGATTGAAATCATAATCAACTGGGAAATGATCTTACGTTTTTCAAGCAATTGGGTCGCTTTGATCTGCTAATTGTCAAAGATGTAATCTTGCCAGTGCCAGAGATATTTGAACAGAGCAAACACTTTAAACACTTATCACCTTTTAATGCAAATATTTTCTGAGTTGGTGTACTTTTGGTTTAGAGTATAAAAAGGTCGGTTTCATCTGCATTAAAAATATAATTTTCCCAGATACTTAACTTGAATCGATTAAATCACCCATTGCTTCACAATTTCAGGTTTCCACATATTTTTGTGCCTTCTGGTGGGTGAATTATGCTCCCATTCAATTTTTCATTGCAATATAATTTTTGAAACTTTTGTTTTAATTTTGCATGTTTTCTGTAAATTCTTGTTAGGTTTGATTCGAAACTTTGCGGCAACTTCCATTTGAGAATTTCCATCTGAAATTTCTAGAATAGCTTTAAATTTCTTTTATATTTTGTATTTCGATTCGACATTTTGCGATTTTTTTTTTTTATGGACGTGGACGTACAATGCGCAGTACGTTCAAGTGGCCCATGCGACACCAAGCCAAAGCTTGTTACGCGCAAACCCCAGGCAAAATACCAGCCCACCTCCCGCCCAACCGACCGAGAGGCGCAGCCACTAACGTGTGACACGAAATCGCGAGGGAAGAACATAATGTAATGTTAACTACGGGCTAAATAAGTTAAAATAGAAATTTTTATAGCAGGAAGAGAAGCTTCAGAGTTAATTATTCGGTAGAGTTTATTGTAATCAGCACAGAGGACACGAAACAGTTCATGCAAGGCATAGTTAGTTTTACCACGATGTAGTGATAGGGGGATATAATTTCGAGTCGGTATAATAGGAACGTTGAGGTTAATTTGGCTAACCAACTCAGTTGAGTCGATTTCACCATTAATAAGTCTATGTATAAAGATCACTCCAAACATAACTCTAGGGTTAATAAGGGAGGGAAGGTTAATCAAAAGAAGTCTACTAGAGTACGATGGTAAACGGACCTCAGGATTCCAGCCCAAACCACGAAGAGCAAAGAATAAAAACGGTTTTTGCACAGATTCAATTCTATCTTGATGGGTCGAATATTGCGGAGACCACACACATGATCCATACTCGAGAATCGGTTTTGAATAATGGAGAGTTCTAATTAACTGTGATACCCAAAGGTAATTGCTGGTACAAAATTGCCTTTAATCCGAAAATCAAAGTTTCCTTGGTGAATCTTAAAGCACGTTCCGTTATATTTTTACTCTCTTATGGTCTATATGGTGGTTCGTATAAAATTGGTACTTCAATTCGCGGATTTTTTGTTCTTCGAGTACCATCTCTAAGGGTTATGCAATAGCCTATTTAACCATCATAAAAATCGATTTTAATAAAATTCTACCTTCCCCTTTTAAAGATATTCAAGAATTAGGGTTTACCTGCTTCTGGAGATACTTTAACCAAATGTACGATTGAAGCGAGTTTTCATATTCTGTATCAAAGATACACAGAGTATATATAAGTTTGTGCGAAAGTATGTAACAGGCAGAAGGAATCATTTCCGACCCTGCAAAGTATATATGTATATTCTTGATCAGCATCAACAGCCTGGTCGATATAGCCATGTCCGTCTGTATGAACGCACAGATCTCAGATATGCTAAGAGTTAGAGGTTTGACATGTATGGGACATATATTTCTTATACTTGCAGGCAGATCAAGTTTATTATTTCATTTTTGCCACTCCCCCTCCGCACTTTAAAACGAGAGCGTAAGTTAAAGTCGGCTCTAACCGACTTCGATATACCCGTTACTCATGGAAACAAATGTTTATTAGCCTTCCTGTATGCCTGAAGTGGGTCAGCCGAAAAGTATGCAACATTTTTTAACTCGGCTATTTATTATCCGCCAGATATTAATAGACATTTGTCAATTACTAAATCCAACATAAATGACTCCAAATTCATCACGATAAACAGATCAGACAAACGTCGGTCAAGCCCGACTATTACATACTCTGCACCTTTAATGTCGCAGCTCGAATTTGGTCACGAGTCAAACGGCCAGTTAACACACAACGCAGTGCGCTCTCTAAGTCTCTCTCTCTCTCTCTCTCTCTCTCTCTCTCTCTCTCACTAAGATTGCTGCTGAACGCAATGCTTAGGTTATGGGTGGGGTGGGTGGTGTGTGTTAACTGACCGTTTTTTGCTCATAACTTGAGTATCGTTCATCCGATCTTTATCATTCCTTCAGCAAATCGATAAATAATTTTGAGTACTAGATATCTCTAGAAAGTACGAACCATCTATCATCAAAACTGTAGGAGATATGACGTTTTTTCCAAATTACGGGGGCGTGAGGGGGCGTGGCAAAAATTGAAAATAAACTTGATCTGCGTGCAGACAATAGGAGTCTACATTTCAAATTTGGTTGCTCTAGCTCTTCTAGTCTCTGAGATCTAGGTGTTCATACAGACAGACGGACGGACGGACGGACGGACAGACGGACAGACGGACATGGCTATATCGAATCGGCTGTTGATGCTGATCAAGAATATATATACTTTATATGGTCGGAAATGATTCCTTCTGGCTGTTACATACATTTGCACGACTTTAGTATACCCTTTTACTCTAAGAGTAACGGGTATAAAAAACGTCATGTCTCCCACAGTTTTGTAGATTAGCAATCCATATTATTTATCGATTTGCTGAAGGAAACCAAAACCGGCCAGTTAACACCCCCAACATAACATAACATACATACATTCATAGTGTTAGCAGTGCTGCTAGAATCTCCGAAGCAAAAATTGCTAGATTTGGGAAAAAAAGTTGCTAAAAATTATGTGAAAATTGACAAAAAAAAATTGCTAAACCATTAAAGTTTTCGTTTACGGCAAATATATGTATGTATTGATGAAAATATGATCACTTGTCGCAATCGCCGTGTGTTTGGCAATGTGTAGGCAAAGTGCCGCTTCCTGTTCCTCCGTTTTTGTTGAATTTGGATCGAAAGGCAACTCATTTTTTTGCGTAAATGCGCCCATCGCAGCCACAGGTTTTTTTAAGGTGGCGTGGTGGCGGATATCAAAAAGGTTTTGCGCCTATTGCGGATTTGCAAAACGCACAATATCTCGTTGGATCAGCGCAATCCTTGCGAATCCATTGCTTGAACTCCTCATCTTGCAGCCAGGCATCACGAAAATGTTGCTTATAAATTTTTGGCAACTTAACCCAATCACAAAACACAGCAAAAGAGTGAGCGAACACTTTCAAGTTGTTCATATTAATCGTAATTTGTGCAGTCAATTGCACAAAGGTAAGCAGCAGTCACCGCTGTTAAAGGTTGTTTTGGTACCTTAATTCAATGTGCTGGGTGAAAAGTGACAAAAGGCAAACGGGGGACCTATTTTTGCGACCTCTGATTATAATTATAGTCGGTAGCAAATGCGGCAAAAACGGCTTGAACTAGTGCAGAGTATATTATAGTCAGGGCTTGACCGACTTTCTCACTTGTTTAAGCTATAACAAAATAAGTTAAAATTGTTGCTGTGTGTTGCAAGTACAAAAGTAGCCAAATCAGGCTTTATCCGTAAAACTGGGTATGAGGTGATGCGATTCAAAAAACGATCTGGGATGAAGTAGCGCTGTTTAACTGAAGACGATGCGAGGCTGACCGGTTGATTATAATTCAAAAATCGACAAAAATCAACAAAAAAAATAAAGGAAAGCTAACTTCGGCTCGACCGAAGTTTTTATACCCTTGTAGCTTGTATGACTTATATAAATTAGTAGACACAAATATGTACATTCGGCCAAATGTACACATTTTTGACAAGGCCTCCTATAAAAATTTTTTACACCTAATTTCTATGCCAGCTATACTATGTATATAGTTGTCCTATCAAACTTGGTAGAATTATGTGAAAGCATAGAAAACTTATAAATACGAGGTTTGGGGACGTTTGCGTTGAAGACAAAAAAGTTTTTCTCACTAAAACAACATTTTCGACTGATGGTTCCTGTGGCAGCTATATGATATAGTCATCCGATCCGGCCGATTCCGACAAATGTGCAGCGTATTTGTACCAAAAGACTTCGTGCAAAGTTTGGTTAAGATAGCTTTAAAACTGACGGAGGAGATAGCATAGAAACAGACGGACAGACGGACCGACGGACATGGCTATATCAACTCAGCTCGTCATGCTGATCAAGAATATATATACTTTATGTGGTCGGAGATGCTTCCTTCTATGCGTTACAAACATCTCGACAATTTTAATATAACCTCTACAAGGGTATACAAAATTTCGAATGTTATATGGATAGCATGGTTGGTCTGTACAGTACTGTTTCAAGGGCCCCTTTGTATATCATTTGAGATTCTAATGGCGGCGTAGGAACCTGCTAGCGTACTAACTCTATTACTAGTAATTATTTGTTTTTTTTTTTTTTTTTTTGCAGACGAGAATGGGAGAATTTGCTCAGCCTGGTGAAATGCGAAATTATCAGTTTTTCCAGAAACGATGCCATAGATGCGTTTGTTTTAAGGTATTTAACTCTGCACTTTAATTTAAACTGCATCAAAAATTCATTAATATAATCTTTCAGTGAAAGCAGCATGTTTGTCTCAAAGCGAAGATGGATTCTTAAGACTTGCGGCACAACAACTCCACTTAAATGCTTGGACCAGTTGTTAGAAATGTCTCGACTTCAGGGATACAGCGTTATCACGGAACTTTTTTATTCTCGGAAAAATTTTACAAGGCCAGAAGCGCAGGTATGGATAACACAGATAAACAGCTCAGCATGTGATTGTCATGTTTATGTTAGTGCCTTTTCAGATGTCTCCACATAAAGGATTTTGTGAGGAAGTTTCTCATTTGGATACCATTTTTCCCAACGGAAGATCTTACTGTTTGGGCTCTATTAACTTGGAATGTTGGTATCTATATACATTTAGCAAATCGGACATTAAAATGGTGCCTGAAATCGTGTTGAATGAAAATGGAGATCATTCTGAACCAGATCAGACTATTGAAATCCTAATGCAAAATCTTGATCAGGATGTTATGTCAACCTTTAGAAAGGACAAGTTTTTAAACGCCTCTGATGCTACTTCGGTAATTGAAAATACTTTGGATAAGGAGAATAGATGATGTAAATTTATATTTATTATTTTAGAATTCTGGAATCGATCAAATTTTGCCGAATATGCATATAGATGATTTTTTGTTTGATCCATGCGGATACTCAATGAATGGAATCAATGAAAAGGTAACAGAAAGTAAAACCATGGTGAGATGGGAATTTCTGAACTGTTTTTCTTTTCCTATTATTCAGGGCGAATATATGACAATTCACATAACTCCAGAGGAAAAGTTTTCCTATGTCAGCTTTGAGAGTAATGTTGCATTGAACAACTATAGAAAGCTTATAAATCGAGTTATCAAAACATTTAAGCCTGGAAAATTTATTGTAACCATTTTTGCAAACAAGGTAAGTACCTCGAATTAGATTAAATTAATGTGAATAACAAGTTCATTTTCTACTTATTACAGTCTTCGCTGGCATATGAAACAATGAAGGAACTGGAGGTAGAATACTCGAAGGGATCACATTGGAAACGGACGGATATGCAGTGTTGTAATTTTCCATCCTATAATCTGTTGTTTGCTCAATATTCCTTTAATGATCAAAATATAGAAAATTCATGAAAATCCAACTTTTAACAGCCAAAACTTTAATTCTTTTCTTAAGAATTCCAAAAAACAAAGTTTTCTTTATTCGACCCTCTTCTTGGCTGTATGAATGCGCTGGTGTTGTTCCAGGTTGCGTCTACCGATAAAGGTCTTCGTGCAGTGGGAACATTCGAAGGGTCGTTCGCCAGTATGAGTAAGTAGGTGGTTCCTTAGAGTGCCACTTTGGGCAAAAGACTTTGAGCACTCTGTACACTTGTAAGGTCTTTCACCAGTATGTGTGCGAAGGTGTTTCTCCAGATTGTCCTTACAGCCAAAGGTCTTCGAGCAGTGGGAACATTCGAAGGGTCGCTCGTCAGTATGTATGTTCTGATAGTGTGTCTCCAGAGCCCTACTACTTCTAAAGTTCTTAGAACAGTGGGAGCATACGAAGGGTCTATCGACAGTATGAGTTAGTAGGTGTCTCCTTAGAATGCTTTTGAGGCCAAAAGACATTGAGCACTCTGTACACTTGTAAGGTCGTTCGCCGGTATGTGTGCGAAGGTGATTCTCTAGAGTGCTCTTAATGCTAAAGGTCTTTGGGCAGTGGGAACATTTAAAGGGTCGCGCGTCAGTATGTATGTTCTGATAGTGTTTCTCCAGAGCGCTTTTACTTCTAAAGGCCTTTGAACATTGCAAACATTCAAAGGGTCGATCAACAGTATGAGTAAGAAGGTGTTTCCTTAAAGTGCCACTTTGGGCAAAAGACTTAGAGCAGTCTGTACACTTGAAAGGTCGTTCGCCCGTATGAATCCGAAGGTGAGCTCTTAACCTGCTTTTTTGGGTAAAAGTCTTTGGGCAGTGGGTACATTGAAATGGAGCTTTTGCCATATTTGTGAGGGCCTCTTCTTCAAACTCTTCCATGTCGCTTCCTTCGTCTTGCTTGAACTGCATCGCGTCCACGCTGCATGAGGTTTCATTCTGCTCCTTCTGCTCGGTAAAGCACTTCATACTCCGCTCCAATCGCTGCTTGAAATTCAATGCGATTGACGCCGCTGCCAAGCATGGAGGACATATGCGTTCAGGTAAATCCTCAGCGGGCTTGACCTCTCGGCCAGTCGTCTCCTGTATTATAAACATCAAGTCGTGTCCCGCATCGGAGTCGGTGTATATAGTCAGCCAGTTGGTGTCCACACCAGCACCCGGAATATCCATGCAAACGCAGCATAGCTCGGCCACAGATATACCCCTTGTTCTATGGGCCATTTTACAGCGAAGTTATTGTCAATTGCAAATGGAATGTTTTCAATGATTTTTAAAAAACATTTCAAGACGAGTGTGACCGTAAATTACTAGAGTGGAAATACTGATTGAACTAGTTCCATTCAAATAAAAGTGTCAATTCGGTATTTTTCACTAAGCAACTTTATGGGACTTAGCCCAATATCTCAAAATTTCACTTTAG
The DNA here is from genome assembly GCA_037044535.1 of Lordiphosa magnipectinata. Lineage (NCBI taxonomy): Eukaryota > Metazoa > Arthropoda > Insecta > Diptera > Drosophilidae > Lordiphosa > Lordiphosa magnipectinata. The sequence goes on from JBAMBO010003077.1 coordinate 10,757, forward strand.
TTAAACTCCACATAAATTTGTTGCTGTTGATCCAAATCGGATGACTATAGCATATAACTGTGTCAGCAAAATATTTAGGTTAAGTCTTAGCGGGCCAAAATTAATTTAGGTTACATTATAAGGAGCCAACAAATTCAAAGAAGATGAATTTTCAAAGAGGGAAAGCAATTTTGAATTGAATATTAATTGAGGAGTCGCTGGCATGTAAATTTAGTGCGATTTGATCTGTAGAAAAATAAATTATAATGCTTAATTCATTTTCATTATCCGTTTCTGACTTAAATATCGAATTTGGTCGCGTCCTTAAACAAGGAATTAAGAAGTAAACTCTGGGCTTCATTCCCAAAGTTGATGAAATTCTACCAGAAACGCAAATTGCCATTTCAATTTCTGAAATTAATTGCAAATCTGCTTGAGTCCTTAAAGAAAATGATTTTCCTTTAAAAAATTAAATAAGACAATGAACCACAATCCTTCCCAGTCTTCTGCAAAATATGGTCCAAAAACTAATGTCGTCTTTTACGATATATTTATTTATAGTCAGAAATATATTTCTTATAATTGAGAAATCATAGTCCAAAATTTGTTTTAAATTAGTTCTATTTTTTGTTATTTCAAAATAAAGTTCATCCAAACGAATCCAAAATCAAATTCTTATTTAAATTTACAATCAGATTTATCGTCGAGCTTCGCTCGTACCGGGCTTCCCAAAACAGCCACTAATTTTTTTTCCGGCATGGGTGCGACGCTGTCTTTTCGGCAAAGATCTTTAAATACAGCGCATACATAAACGGTCGTTCTCATGTATGAGTGCGAAGGCGATTCTCTAGGAAAAAAGATGTTTTGAAGGGCTTCGAGCATAGTCGTCCTCGTTTTACGTTATGAGTGAGTGTTTCTTGGCCCACACGTTTTTGAGCAATGTGAACATTTTAAAGGACCTTCGACAGTTAGTGATCAATCGTGTTCCTACAGAGTGCGCTTACAGCTAAAGGTCTTCAAGCAGTGGGACCATTCAAAGGTCAATCGACAGTATGATTAAGAAGGTGTTTCCTTAGAGTCCATCTTCGGATAAAAGACATTGAGCATTCTGTACACTTGTAAGGCCGTTCGCCAGTATGTGTGTGAAGGTGAGTTTCCATAGTGTCCTTAATGCTAAAGGTCTTCGGGCATTGGGAACATTTGAAGGGTCGCTCGCCCGTATGAATATGTAGATGTCTGCTCAAAATGCTACTTTGGGCAAAAGACATTGTGCACTCTGTACACTTGAAAGGTCTTTCGCCAGTATGTGTGCGCAGGTGTTTCCCCAGATTGCCCTTACTTCTAAAGGTCTTTGAGCAGTGGGAACACTCAAAGGATCGTTTGCCAGTATGTGTGCGAAGGTGATTTCTTAGACTTCCACTATGGACAAAAGACATAGAGCACTCTGTACACTTGTGTCTTTCGCCGGTATGTGTGCGAAGGTGTACATTCAGATCGCCCTTTCTTTTAAAGGTCTTCGAACAGTGATCACATTCAAAGGGTCGTTTGCCAGTATGTGTGCATGTGTGCTGCTCCAGACTGCTCTTAATGGCAAAAGTTTTCGGGCAGCGCGAACATATAAAGGGCCGATCGTCCGTATGAATGCGAAGGTGATTTTTTAACGTAGATTTATGAGTAAAAATCTTTGGACAGTGTGAACATTGAAACGCAGCTTTTACAATATTTGGGAGGTTCTCTTCCGTATCTCTCATTTTGCTTAAGGTGTCACTTTGAAAGGTCTCCTTTTGCTTAGCCGGCGGGCCGTCCATGCTGGTTTCTGCTTTCAAGTACGATGTGGTTTCATTCTGCTCGGTAAAGCACTTCAAACTCCGCTCCAATCGCTGCTTGAAATTCAAAGCAATTTTCGCCGATGCCAAACATGAGGGGCATATGCGTCCAGGTAGATCCTCAGCGGGCTTGACCTCTCGGCCAGTCGTCTCCTGTATTATAAACATCAAGTCGTGTCCCGCATCGGAGTCGGTGTATATAGTCAGCCAGTTGGTGTCCACACTAGCACCCGGAATGGCCATGCAAACGCAGCATAGCTCGGCCACAGTTATTCCCCTTGTTTTATGGCCCATTTTACAGCGATGTGTCTGTCAATTGCAAATGGAATGTTTTCAATGATTTTTAAAAAACATTTTAAGACGAGTGTGACCGTAAGTTACTAGAGTGAAAATACTGATTGAACTAGTTCCATTCAAATAAAAGTGTCAATTCGGTATTCGGCCCAATATCTCAAAATTTCAATTTCCACATAAATTTGTTGAAGTTGATCCAAATCGGATGACTATAACATATGGCTGCCATAGGAAAGATCGGTCGAAAAATTAGTTCTAGTGAGAAAAACTTTTTTGTTTTCAATGGTAGAGCCTTTATACTTTCCAATTAGGAATATTCAGGCATGTTCTCAATTCCATTACTTTTTGAAAAGTAAATCGAAAGCAATTCTACTTCGGTTTCGTTTTTGTGTTCTCAATTCCGAATGATATTGCTCTCTTTTAACTTTTTGCAAACCACTGGTCCAAACGAGTTTGGCACTAGATACGAAAGAGAGAAACCACAATTCCAAGCGAAACGATTGAAAATGGAACAGTCGAAGATGAGAAAGGCAGACTTTCAGGTTTCAATTTTCTGTTTGGCTGGGCAATGCCAAATTCTGGACACATTAAACAAAAAAATTCCTTGTATGCGTTGCAAATTCCTGTTCAAAATTATAATACCCTTTGGAAGGGTATAAAAATTTCTAGTAAATCAATTAAAGACTTAAATGCAAATCAATTTTCATTAACAATTTCTAAATGGATCACAGAATTAAGGAAAATTTACTTTTTGTCCTTCTAGCAACTGTAAGAGTGCGTAATTTGGCGATTACTTTTCATTCCATCGAACCCACAAGCATTACATTAAAAAACTAAAAACTTTTTCGTTTTGGTGTTGCGAGAACATGAATCAATTCCATTATCTATTTCCACACAATTTTGGGGAGTTTTATTAAAATCGGATATATATATATATATATATAGTGTGAAGAAAAAGAATAAATTATAATGCTTAATTCATTTCCATTATCCGTTCCTGACTTAAACATCGAAAAAATTGAGTTTGGCAATGAACGACAATCCTTCCCAGTCTACAGCAAAAGATGGTCCAACAACTAATGTTATTTTTTACGATATATTTATTTATACAGTCAGAAATGTATTTCTTATATTTCAAAAATCAATGCGAAGGTTTCTTTCTGGCAAAAATCTTCCAACACAGCGCACACTTAAATGATCGTTCTCATGTAAGAGTGCGTAGGTGATACTTGCGCAAAAACCATTTTTTGGAGGACTTCGAGCATTGTCGTCACCGTTTTGAGTAGGAATGTGATTATCAAGACTGCTTCTTTGGCCACACGTTTTTGAGCAATGGGAACATTTTAAAGGACGTTCGACAGTTGGTGACCAAAAGTGTTCCTCCAGAGTGCGCTTACAGCTTAAGGTCTTCAAGCGGTGGGACCATTCAAAGGTTAATCGACAGTATGAGTAAGAAGGTGTTTCCTTAGAGTGCATCTACGGGCAAAAGACATTGAGCACTCTGTACATTTGTAAGGTCGTTCGCCAGTATGTGTGCGAATGTGATTTTCCAGAGTGTTCTTAATGCGAAAGGTCTTCGGGCATTCGGAACATTTGAAGGGTCGCACGCCCGTATGAATATGTAGATGTCTGCTCAAAATGCTACTTTGGGCAAAAGACATTGTGCACTCTGTACACTTGTAAGGTCTTTCGCCGGTATGTGAGCGAAGGTGTACCTCCAGATTCCATTTATTTCTAAAGCTCTTCGAGCAGCGGGAACATTTGAAGGGTCGCTCGCCAATATGAGTGAGTAGATGTTTCCTTTGATTGCCTCTTTGGGCAAAAGTCATTGAGCACTCTGTACATTTGTAAGGTCTTTCGCCAGTATGTGTGCGCAGGTGTTTCTTCAGTTCGCCCTTAGTTTTATAGGTCTTCGAGCAGTGGGAACATTCGTAGGGTCGCTCGTCAGTATGTGTGCGAAGGTGATTCTCTAGACAGACCTTAATGTTAAAGGTCTTCGGGCATTGGGAACATTTGAAGGGCCGCTCGCCCGTATGAGTAAGTAGGTGTCTGCTTAGAGAGATACTATGGCCAAAAGACATTGAGCACTCTGTACACTTGTAAGGTTTTTCGCCGGTATGTGAGCGAAGGTGTACCTCCAGATTCCATTTATTTCTAAAGCTCTTCGAGCAGCGGGAACATTTGAAGGGTCGCTCGCCAATATGAGTGAGTAGATGTTTCCTTTGATTGCCTCTTTGGGCAAAAGTCATTGAGCACTCTGTACACTTGAATGGTCGTCCGCTAGTATGTGTGCGTTGGTGCTGCTCCAGACTGCATTTAGTGGTATACGCTTTCGGGCAACGCGAACATATAAAGGGCCGCTCGCCCGTATGAATGCGAAAGTGATTTCTTAACCTGCTTTTTTGCATATAAATCTTTGGACAGTGTGAACATCGAAATGGAGCTTTTCCAATATTTGTGAGTGTCTCTTCTGTATCGCTCATTTCGCTTAGGGTGTCGCTTTGGAAGGTATGCTCTTGCTCAGTCGGCGGCACGTCCACGCTGGATTCTGCTTTCAAGTAGGATGTGGTATTATTCTGCTCGGTAAAGCACTTCAGACTCTGTTCCAATCGTCGCTTGAAATTTAAAGCAATTTTCGCCGATGCCAAGCATGGAGGGCATATGCGTCCAGGTAAATCTTCAGCTAGCTTGACCTCTCGGCCAGTCGTCTCCTGTATTATGAACATCAAGTCTTGTCCCGCATCGGAGTCGGTGTGTATATTCAACCAGTTGGTGTCCACACCAGCACCCGGAATGGCCATGCAACCGCAGCATAGCTCGGCCACAGTTAGCCCCTTTGATCTGTGTGCCATTCCAAAGTGAAGTTTCTGTCAATTGCAAATTAAATGTTTTCAATGATTTTTTTTTTAATTTAATTTAATCAACGCAGGGTTGATATTTAGGTTGGTCGAATCAAAAAGTGCATTGCAGTAATCGAATTTGAAAACTAAGCGCGGAAACTTGCAGGCCTATGTTAAATCTACAATATTTTCATACTTCGTTCATTTTTACAATACAAAACAAGAAAAAATGCAGCAATCGACTGCCACGATTGCACCTCCGAAGATTCGCTGTCACGGACTTATAAATATTTTTAGTTTAAATTTGTTTTTCAAAGTTTCTTCAGATGTTATTTTTTATTTATCAACCAACATTGATCACATCTAAAAAAAAAAAATCACGAAAATATGACTTTTTTTTAGCCTTTAAAACTTTCGACTTCTAAGTTAGCAAATGTTGTGATGGCATTTTCTTGTTTTGATTTAACAAAACATTTAAATACCTTTACTGCCACTTCAGGTTTTAAGACTGCCTTAACTGTTGTTGCCATTTTAAGTAATCTCATTCCATTTTTACTTTCTGCTTTTATTTTAGTTGGGGCTTTTGCGACTTATTTGATGACATGATCCTTCCTAAAGAATTGATTTCTTGTTTTTGTAGTATACTCTGATCAAGCTTTCTACGTTTATAGAAGTCCACCATATCCTAGGCCACGTTAACATACCGCAATACACAGTCCAATCAATGGGACGTTTACGGTGGTCAAATGGACGCAGCCTACGAAATGTTACGGCAAATAAAGACCCATCGGACAGAAAGACCCATAGGATATGCAGAGCTATACCCAACCATTAAAAATAAACATTGGTTTCACAAATCCAAGCAGAAACCATATGGTACTAAAATTTTAAATATATTGCTCTTTTGATAAAGCTACCCTCGCTAAAATGCACATACTGAACGATATCAGATGCGATAGTTGCAATGCACACGAAACTCATCACGACAACATTTCCCATCACTACTAAAATACGACGTCATATATAAATGCTTCAATTACGAGAACATTAATTCATATAAAACAATTAAAACTTTCATAAATGAAAACAACATAAACAACAAGAAGACAAAATCAGCAGTTGCTTTTCTTACTTGATACCAAGTGGGCGAACCAATAATACCAGGTTAACATACAACACAAAAAACAAATAAAATCATTGAAAACATTTTTTTTGCACTTGACAGAAACTTCACTTTGGAATGGCACACAGAACAAGGGGGCTAACTGTGGCCGAGCTATGCTGCATCTGCATGGCCATTCCGGGTGCTGGTTTGGACACCAACTGGTTGAATATACACACCGACTCCGATGCGGGACAAGACTTGATGTTCATAATACAGGAGACGACTGGCCGGAAGGTCAAGCCCGCTGATGATCTACCTGGACGCATATGCCCCTCATGTTTGGCATCGGCGAAAATTGCGTTGAGTTTCAAGCGGCGATTGGAGCAGAGTCTGAAGTGTTTTACCGAGCAGATGAAGCAGAACGAAGCCTCGTGCAGTGTGGTAGGGCATCAGATCAAGCAAAAGCCGACCCAAAACGAAACCTCATGCGAAGCAAGCAATATGGAAGAGTCTGTATATTTAAAGAAAGGTCCGTTTCCATGTTCCTTCTGCCCAAAGGTTTTTACCCAAAAATGCAACTTAAGAGCTCACATTCGCATTCATACGGCTAATCATCCTTTCGAATGTTCCCACTGCTTGAAGACCTTTAGAAGTAAGAGCGATCTGGAGAAACACCTTCGCACACATACTGGCGAAAGACCTTACAAGTGCACAGAATGCTCAATGTATTTTGCCCAAAATGGGAATCTTAGAAACCATCTACTTACTCATACCAGCGAGCGACCGTTCGAATGTTCCCACTGCTTAAAGACCTTTAAAAGTAAGCGCCATCTGAAGAGACACCTTCGCACACATACTGGCGAAAGACCTTACAAATGTACAGAATGCTCAATGTCTTTTGCTCAAAGGCGTACTCTAAAGAATCACCTACTCACTCATACTGGCGAGCGACCCTACGAATGTTCGCACTGCTCTAAGACCCTGAGCTGTAAGCACAATCTAGAAAATCACCTTCGCACACATACTGGCGAGCGAACTTTCGAATGTTCCCACTGCTCGAAGACCTTTAGCTGTAAGGGCAATCTGGAGAAACACCTGCGCAGACATACTGTCGAAAGACCTTACAAGTGTACAGAGTGCTCAATGTCTTTTGCCCAAAATAGCTCTCTGAAGGATCATCTTCTCTCGCATACTAGCGAGCGACCCTTCAAATGTTCCCACTGCTCGAAGACCTTTAAAAGAAAGGGCGATCTGCAGGTACACCTTCGCACACATACTGACGAAAAACTTTATAAGTGTACTGAATGCTCAAAGTCTTTTACCCAAAAAAGCAGTCTAAATAGACACCTTCATACTCATACTGTCGATTGAACCTTCAAATTATCCAACTGCGCTAAGATCATTAGCTGTAAGCGCACTCTGGAGGAGTCTCACTTATACCGTCGAACGACCCTTTCAGTGTCGACAATGCTGGAAGTCCTTTAAAAAAATCTTCTTTTCTTAAGTATGATCTTCGCACTCTTACATGAGAAGGAACGTTAAAGTGTGCGCTATGTTTGACCGGAAAGCAACCTTCGCACCCATCCCGGAAAACGATCACTATGAGAAGCCGCGGCAGACATTCGAATTATGTTTGATTTAGAACAAAATAAAAAAATTTTTTTTATTAAAATCTCTTTTGCAGCTCGTTTTATTTCATTACTATCAGAGACATGTTCTCGTTTTCGAAATCGAAAGAGTTGTGATTTCCAAGAAACGACAACCGAACCAGAATATTAGATTTTGATTTTCGCGTGTTTTCTTTTTCATTCTTGGAGAGAAATTGTCAACTAGTAACAAAATAAAAACTGTCCTACACCTAGTTGTAATGGTAGTTGTTAGAATTTGAACATAAGGTTCCACCAAGATCATATTTAGATGACTCAACCTAGGCAAATCAAAGCAGCAAACTTTAGACCAGGAATCGTAATTAACACACAATGTAAATAACATAGACTACCGCCACCTACATACACACCTGATCATATTAATAGGTACACACCGGTTTTTTTTAATTATAGATGGTTTTTTCGTACTTTTAGTGTTAACTTTTTAATTTTTGGTTTTTTGTTGTTTTTAATGTCTGGCCACACTGTGACAAAGAGTTGAAAGAGGGGCTGCCCCGTATATCAAAGCTTTTCTATGAATTGCGAGTCCACCACACATTTCGCCTGATCATAATAATAGGTACAGTCTCCGTTTCTCACAAGTATCAAGTGAATAATTTTGTAATCAGTGATCTTTTGGTAACTAAAGGTAAATTAAGTATAGCTCCTGTCAATACAGAGAATTAAATAATTCTTTTTTTTAGAAAAAATGGGTCGAAATTCTTATTGTACTAAAGAAGAAGCTCGATAGGTTCTTAGTCTGAGAAAAGAAGGCAAATCTTTACGAGCCATCGCCAAATTAATGAACAGGTCTCATAATTTTGTTAAAAATGCATTAGAAAGAAAACCAAGACAGGAAACCCGTGGAAGGCCACAAAAAACAACAGAAACCCTTGACCACTATATAGTAACTTTGAGCAAAAAGGACCCATTTAAGTCATCGAAGGCTATTGCAGCCGAAATTGGGAATTCAGTTAGTGCTCCAACTTTCCGAAGACGACTACAAGATGCCAACCTACCAGGAAGAATTGCCAGAAAAGTCCCACTTATGCGCAAAAGAAATATCACCATGAGGCAAACTTTTGCAAAGGATCACAAAGACTGGGTAGGATGCACCAGGGAGAAAAAATGGAGAAACATATTATGGAGCGATGAAACCAAGATAAATTTGTTTGGGAATGACTGTGAAAGGAATGTTCGACGCCCTAATGGAAAGGAATTCCATCAACGGCTTACAAAAAAAAAACAGTCAAACATGGAGGTGTCAATATAATGGTATGGGGTTGCTTCTGCTGGTACGGCGTAGGTCCAATTTATCAGACTACGAACAAAATGAATGCTGAAGAGTACAAATCCATATTGGAAACAGTTATGGTACCGTATGCTGAGAAAAATTTGCCATTACGTTGGGTATTTCAGCAAGATAATGATCCTAAACACACATCAAGGCTGTTATCTAAATTTTCAAATAAACAAAAATTATGGGAAGGTGTCTAAAAACTGTGTTATGAGACACCAGTAGAGACCTGCCAGGCTCTTATTAAAAGTATGCCAAAAAGAATAGCAGTAGTGGCCAAAAATAGAGGTGGATACACTGGATACTAAGTTAGAAAATACTAATTTACCAAAAAAAAAAAGAACACAAAATGGAAATAAAAATTTTTTTTCTTACCAACACATGAAGTGGACCTATTATTATGATCACACTGAAAACGTATCTGAAACACAAAATGATCTCTTTTATGTTATATTTTTATTCTATGTTACAATTAAGTTAATTTTATTAAAAACAAATAGTTTAAGAACCAATGAGAACAAATTTTAAGTTTGAAACAATGAATAAAACTGTTTTCTGCTACCTTAAAGTCAGAGTTGATGTGTGTACCTATTAATATGATCAGGTGTGTATTTTGCAGGAGATGGACAAAATCCAAAGTTGTGGAAACCCGTCGCCGTAGCAAACCGACAGATGCTGTCCTTTAAGAGGAAGTTGGGAAAAACTCTTCATCGCTGGAACGATGCGTCTTTTCGCAAAATATTCCACTACATTTTCATAAATTTACTAACATTTCTGCCTTAAAATTGTCGACGAAATTAACCGAATCGTTTCTTTTTGCAGTTTTGGGTTCAGCATTTTCCAGTGTTTATTAAAATACATTTTATCTTATTTTTATATTCGACCAAGCTGACGATAATCAACATGGTTTTGAGGTCGTTCCTGCAAAGTGATTTGATTTTGATTTTCTGTCAGTTTTTTTTGTCGTTTTCTGCATAATCTCTGGTCGCACCAAAATTAAAATCAAAATCAGAATCAAAATCACTTGCAGGAAGACCCCTAACTCCTATGATTTTGAACTGTTCAAAATGCCTAGTGATATTTATAAGTCTTCGTTATTCTGACAGAAGTTGTAAAAAACACTGTTCAAAACATGTTTAAACTCACATGTTATTTATATATAAATAACAATATTAGTATTTTAAGTGTGTGTTATTTACGAACCCTGCTTTAGACGTATTTTTAACTCCCAAAACTTACATATTTTGAACGTTAAAATGTTCAAATTAAGTTTGAAAGCTTGAAGTTTGTCTATCATTAATATAAATACCATATCCTAAAAAAAAAAAATATAGGATTTTCTTTTATATAATATATTATAAGTTTATTTTTAATCTGGAACCAGTTGGAAAAATTTTTCATGTAATATATGAAAATCTGTGGACTTTTACTTAACGTCCATTATTTTCGGTTCCAGTTGAGATCTATTGCCAGATTGTGTGCAAAGGTGTACCTCCAGACTGTCCTTAAAGCTAAATGTCCTCGAGCAGTTGGTACATTCGAACGGTCGCTCGCCGGTATGAGTAAGTAGGTGGTTCCGTAGAGTGTCACTTTGGGTAAAAGACATTACACACTTTGTACACTTGTAAGGTCTTTCCCCAGTATGTGTGAGAAGGTGTTTCTTCAGATCGCGCTTTCTTTTAAAGGTCATTGAGCAGTGGGAACATTTGAAGGGTCGCTCGCCAGTATGCGAGAGAAGATGATATTTCAGAGAGCTGTTTTGGGCAAAAGACATTGAGCATTCTGTACAGTTGTAAGGTCTTTGGCCAGTATGTTTGCGAAGGTGTACATTCAGATCGCCCTTTCTTTTAAAGGTCTTTGTGCAGTGGGCACAGCTGAAGATTCGATCGCCGGTATGAGTAAGTAGGTGGTTCTTTAGAGTGGTTCTTTGGGCAAATGACTTTGAGCACTCTGTACACTTGTAAGGTCTTTCACCAGTATGTGTGCGAAGGTGATTTTTTAGATTCTGCTTACATTTCAGGGTCTTAGAGCATTGCGAACATTCGTAACGCCGTTCGCCAGTATGAGTAAGTTGGTGGTACTTTAGAGTGCCACTTTGGGCAAAAGACATTGTGCACTCTGTACACTTGTACGGTCTTTCGCCACTATGTGTGAGAAGGTGTTTCTTCAGAACGAGCTTATTTCTAAAGGTCTTGGTGCAGTGGTAACATGCGAACGGTCGCTCGCCGGTATGAGTAAGTAGATGGTTTTTAAGATTGTCACTTTGGGCATAAGACATTGAGCATTCTGTGCACTTGTAAGGTCTTTCACCAGTATGTGTGCGTTGGTGCTGCTCCAGAATCTTCTTAGTGGTAAAAGCTTTCGGGCATCTCGAACATATAAAGGGCCGCTCGCCCGTATGAATGCGAAAGTGATCTCTTAACCTGCTTTTTTGCGCAAAAATCTTTGGACACTGGGAACATTGAAATGGAGCTTTCCCATTATTTGTGATTGTCTCTTCCACATCGCTCACTTCGCTTAGGGTGTCGCTTTCGAAAGCTTTCTCTTGCTCAACCGGCGGTCCTTCCACGCTGGTTTCTACTTTTAAGTGGGATGTGGTTTCAATCTGCACCTTCTGCTCGGTTAAGCACTTTAGACTTTGCTTCAATCGGCGATGGAAGTTCAAAGCAATTTTCGCCGATGCCAAGCATGAGGGGCATATGCGTTCAGGTAGATCCTCAGCGGGCTTGACTTCTCGGCCTGTCGTTTCCTCTAATATAATCATCAAGTCTTGTCCCTCATCGGAGTCGGTGTATATATTCAGCCAGTTGGCGTCCACACCCGGACTGGCCATGCAGACGCTGCATAGCTCGGCTATAGTTATCTCCCTTGTTCTATTGGCCATTTCACATCGAATTTTCTGTCAATTGCAAATGGAGTGTTTTGAATGATTTAAAACAGGCAAGCCCAAAAGCAGCATACGACAGCGCACTCACCAATACTCACAAAGATAAGCACCAATACCAATAATGAAATTGTTGTTGTTCAGTTTGCTTGCGCTCGCAAACACCAATCAAAGAAGAGAACAAAACCGGTTTTCGGTGCAATTACAATAACAAAACGTACCCAAGGAGCATACGGCTGGGCATCGCCGATTTAAAAAAAAACATTTCGAGACGAGTGTGACCACTCTAGTAGGAAATACTGATTGAACTAGTTCCAATAAAAGTGTCAATTCGGTATTTTTCACTAAGCAACTTTTTAGAACTTGGTCCAATATCTCAAAATTTCAGTTAAGCTAAACATAAAAAGCAGACCATTGATTTCAATTCAGCGACCAAAAAAAAACATGGAAAGTTTTCTATCTTTTCTGGTGCAAAAGTTGGCCTTTATTTGTGTTATTACCCTTACAAAAAAGTTTTAAACGATTTGGCGTCAATTGTGTTACATCGAATTGGACAATGTTGCAACCAATTTCATTGTGAATCCTCATCGTTAGGTTTTCTTTTTCATTATCGGAGGTGTCACGGAATTCTCTTCCAACCGAAAACCCATTCTCGGTGCCCCAAAAATCAAAATTGAAAGTTATCTAGAATATCAATCATAGAACTTTTAGCAGCCTCCAGGTCAATAATAGATTATGATTTATGTTCATAACTTTTTTAACCACAACAAGACACGCGCATTACAAAGCAGGCTGGTTGATCGTAAAGCTATTTCATGAATTTCCACAATTCAATCATCAGCGATCGTTTATGGAACTGGAGTCTGCTAAAAGTTCTATGATTGATATTCAAAGAGGTCACTATAACAGTCCCATTATCGTTTTCGACTCGTCTGCTGATGCTGATGAAGAATATAGACTTTGTAGAGTAGGAAATGATTCCTTCTCACTGTTAGAGAAGAAAAACCATAGCTTTTAATCACTAATAAATTGATCACACATGGCCGAAAAGTTCGCCAAAGTAGTTCAAATCGGTATTTTCACTCTAGTAACTTACGGTCACACTCGTCTCGAAATGTTTTTTTAAAAATCATTGAAAACATTCCATTTGCAATTGACAGAAACTTCGCTGTAAAATGGCCCATAGAACAAGGGGGATAACTTTGACCGAGCTATGCTGCGTCTGCATGGCCAGTCCGGGTGCTGGTATGGACGCCAACTGGTTGAATATACACACCGACTCCGTTGCGGGACAAGACTTAATGTTCATAATAGAGGAGACGACTGGCCGGAAGATGAAGCCCGCTGATGATCTACCTGGACGCATATGCCCCTCATGTTTGGCATCGGCAAAAATTGCTTTGAATTTCAAGCAGCGATTGGAGCGGAGTCTGAAGTGCTTTACCGAGCAGAAGGAGCAGAACGAAGCCTCATGCAGCGTGGAAGGGCAGCAGGTCAAGCAAGAAGAGACCTTCAGCGAAGGCAGCGATATGCAGGAGTTTGAAACCTTAACTGAAGAAGTAGAGGTCTTCCAAAAAAGTGATCAAGGTCCCTTTCAAAGCTCCTACTGTTCAAAGACCTATAGCATGGAGGGCAGTCTGGAGAATCACCTTCGCACACATACTGGCAAACGACGCTTCGAATGTTCCCACTGCACGAAGAACTTTAGCTGTAAGCGCAATCTGCAGGAACACCTTCACACACATACTGGCGAAAAACCTTACAAGTGTACAGAGTGCTCAAAGTCATTTGCTCAAAGTACCACTCTAAAGAACCACCAACTTACTCATACCGGCGAGCGAATCTTCAGGTGTGCCCACTGCTCAAAGACCTTTAAAAGAAAAGGCGATCTGAATGTACACCTTCGCAAACATACTGGCCAAAGACCTTACAACTGTACAGAGTGCTCAATGTCTTTTGCCCAAAATAGCTCTCTGAAGGATCATCTTCTCTCGCATACTAGCGAGCGACCCTTCAAATGTTCCCACTGCTCGAAGACCTTTAAAAGAAAGGGCGATCTGCAGGTACACCTTCGCACACATACTGGCGAGAAACCTTACAAGTGTACAGAGTGCTCAATGTCTTTTGCCGTAAGTGGCACTCTAGGGAAACACCTACTCACTCATACTGGCGAGCGACACTGTAAGCAGATCCATAGTGACAAACCACGCTTGGAATGCTCCCGCTGCTCGAAAACCTTAAGCTGTAAGGACAATCTGGAAAAACATCTTCGCACACATACTGGCGAACGACCATACAAATGTACAGAGTGCTCAATGTCTTTTACCCAAAGAGGCAATCTGATGAGTCATATTCTGACGCATACTGGCGAGCGACCCTTCGAATGTTCCCACTGCTCGAAGGCCTTTAAAAGTAAGAGAACTCTGGATCAGCACCAACGCACACATACTGTCGATTGACCCTTCGAAATTTCCCACTACTGGAAGACCTTTAGCTGTAAGCCCACTCTGGAGGTACACTTTCGCACACCAACTGCCGAACGATCTTTTAAATATTCCCATTGCTTAAAAACGTGCGGCCAAAGAAGCAGTCTTGATAATTACCTTCTCACTTAAACCGTAGACCTACCCTTCCAGTGCCAAAAGTGCAAAAAGTCCTTCAAAATAATCTTTTTTCTTAAGAATCACCTTCGCTGTGTTTGAAAATCTTTGCCGGGAAATCACAGCTCTTTCGATTTCGTATACGAAAACAGGCCTGATAGTGATGGAATAAAACGAGCTGTGGAAGAGATTCTAACAAAATGTTATTGTTTATTTGAATCTAAATAAAACATTATTTAAATGTCTGCCGCGGCTTCTTATAGTGATCGTTTCCCCGCGATGGGTGCGAAGATCTTCAGCGCACACTTCAAAGGTCGTTCTCACTTTTATTTAGCTTACAAGGTTATATTCTATATATTTACGAACTTAATTAAGTAACATAAATTTCATTCTTAAATCTAGTTTCCAATCGAGCTCTCATTTTAAGTTTTATTATTTTGTTTTATCTTTTTAAGATCATTGTACTTATAAATACTAAATTTTTCCATTTTTATCTGGGGTTGCAATAAAAACTAATCAAAAAACATTTGCCTGAAGGTTTTATTAGCTTATCAAAAAAGGAAAAAAACAAAAATAAGAACTATTGACTCTCATTAGAATATCACCAGAACTTGTTTCTAATTCGTTTGTCTATATCCGGATACATTATAGGTAAGCCGTTTGCATTTTGGGTGAGTTTGTTTGGTTATCAATTCTGACTATTTCTGTAGCGTTAGGAATGTTAAGGTCTTCAAGTAGTGGGATAATTCAAAGGTTCAATCGACAGTATGAGTATGAAGGTGTCTATTTAGACTGCTTTTTTGGGTAAAAGACTTTGAGCATTTAGTACACTTATAAGGTGTTTCGCCAGTATGTGTGCGGAGGTGTACCTGCAGATTGCTCTTACAGGTAAAGGTCTTCGAGCAGTGGGAACATTCGAAGGGTCGCTCGCCAGTATGCGTGAGAAGATGATACTTCAGAGAGCTACTATGGGAATAAGACATTGAGCACTCTGTACACTTGTACGGTTTTTCGCCAGTATGTGTACGATGGTGTTTCTGCAGACCACTCTTAGTTCTACAGGTCTTTGAGCAGTGTGAACATTCGAAGGGTCGTTCGCCAGTATGGAAGAGAAGATGTTCCTGCAGATTGCGTTTACAGCTAAAGGTCTTCGAGCAGTGGTAACAGTCGAAGGGTCGCTCGCCAATATGAGTGAGTAGATGTTTCCTTAGAGTGCCTCTTTGGGCAAAAGTCATTGCGCACTCTGTACACTTGTAAGGTCGTTCGCCAGTATGTGTGCGTTGGTGCTGCTCCAGACTGCATTTAGTGGTATAAGCTTTCGGGCAACGCGAACATATAAAGGGCCGCTCGCCCGCATGAATGCAAATGTGTTCTCTTAACCTGCTTTTTTGCGTAAAAATTTTTGGACACTGGGAACATTGAAATGGAGCTTTTCCAATATTTGTGAGTGTCTCTTCCAGATCGCTCACTTCGCTTAGGGTGTCACTTGGGAAGGTATCTTCTTGCTCAACCGGCGGTCCGTCCACGCTGGTTTCTGCTTTCAAGTAGGATGTGGTTTCATTCTGCTCCTTCTGCTCGGTTAAGCACTTTAGACTTTGCTCCAATCGCCGTTTGAAGTTCAAAGCAATTTTCGCCGATGCCAAGCATGCGGGGCATATGTGTCCAGGTAGATCCTCAGCGGACTTGACCTTCCGGCCAGTCGTCTCCTTTATTATGAATATCAAGTCTTGTCCCTCATCGGAGTCGGTGTATATATTCAGCCAGTTGGTGTCCACACCAGCACCCGGAATGGCCATGCAAACGCAGCATAGTTCGGTCAAAGTTATCCCCCTTGTTTTATGGCCCATTTTACAGCGAAGTTTCTGGCAATTGTTTTCAATGATTTTTAAAAAACATTTCGAGACGAGTGTGACCGTAAGTTACTAGAGTGAAAATACTGATTGAACTAGTTCCATTCAAATAATAGTGTCAATTCGGTATTCGGCCCAATATCTCAAAATTTCAATTTCCACATAAATTTGTTGAAGTTGATCCAAATCGGATGACTATAACATATGGCTGCCATAGGAACGATCGGTCGAAAAAGTAGTTTTAGTGAGAAAAACTTTTTTGTTTTCAATGGTAGCGCCTTTATACTTTCCAGTTAGGAATATTCAGGCATGTTCTCAATTCCATTACTTTTTGAAAAGTAAATCGAAAGCAATTCTGCTTCGGTTTCGTTTTTGTGTTCTCAATTCCGAATGATATTGCTCTCTTTTAACTTTTTGCAAACCACTGGTCCAAGCGAGTTTGGCACTAGATACGAAAGAGAGAAACTACATTTCCAAGCGAAACGATTGAAAATGGAACAGTCGATGATGAGAGAGGCAGACTTTCAGGTTTCAATTGTCCGTTTGACTGGGCAATGCCAAATTCTGGACACAATAAACAACAAAAAATCCTTGTAAATAAATTAATGACTTAAATGCAAATCAATTTTCACTAACAATTTCTAAATGGATCACAAAATTAAGGAAAATTCACTTTATGTCCTTCTAGCAACTGTAAGAGAGTGCGCAATTTGGCGATTACTTTTCATTCCATCGACCCACAAGCATTACATTTCAAGAACATGAATCAATTCCATTATCTATTTCCACACAATTTTGGGGAATTTGATTAGAATCGGATATATATATATATAGTGTGGCTGTCATGTGAATTCAGTGCGATTTAATTTGAAAAAAAATTAATTATAATGCTTAATTCATTTCCATTATCCGTTCCTAACTTAAACATTGAAAAAATTAAGTTTGACAATGAACGACAATCCTTCCCAGTCTACAGCAAAAGATGGTCCAACAACTAATGTTATTTTTTACGATATATTTATTTATACAGTCAGAAATGTATTTCTTATATTTCAAAAATCAATGCGTAGGTTTCTTTCTAGCAAAGATCTTCCAACACAGCGCACACTTAAACGGTCGTTCTCATGTAAGAGTGCGTAGGTGATTCTTGAGCAAAAACCATTTTTTGAAGGACTTCGAGCATTGTCGTCACCGTTTTGAGTAGGAATGTGATTATCAAGACTGCTTCTTTGGCCACACGTTTTTGAACAATGGGAACATTTTAAAGGACGTTCGACAGTTAGTGACCAAAAGTGTTCCTCCAGAGTGCGCTTACAGCTTAAGGTCCTCAAGCGGTGGGACCATTCAAAGATCAATCGACAGTATGAGTAAGAAGGTGTTTCCTTTGAGTGCATCTACGGGCAAAAGACATTGAGCACTCTGTACATTTGTAAGGTCGTTCGCCAGTATGTGTGCGAATGTGATTGTCCAGAGTGTTCTTAATGCGAAAGGTCTTCGGGCATTCGGAACATTTGAAGGGTCGCACGCCCGTATGAATATGTAGATGTCTGCTCAAAATGCTACTTTGGGCAAAAGACATTGTGCACTCTGTACACTTGTAAGGTCTTTCGCCGGTATGTGAGCGAAGGTGTACCTCCAGATTCCATTTATTTCTAAAGCTCTTCGAGCAGCGGGAACATTTGAAGGGTCGCTCGCCAATATGAGTGAGTAGATGTTTCCTTTGATTGCCTCTTTGGGCAAAAGTCATTGAGCACTCTGTACACTTGTAAGGTCTTTCGCCAGTATGTGTGCGCAGGTGTTTCTTCAGTTCGCCCTTAGTTTTATAGGTCTTCGAGCAGTGGGAACATTCGTAGGGTCGCTCGTCAGTATGTGTGCGAAGGTGATTCTCTAGACAGACCTTAATGTTAAAGGTCTTCGGGCATTGGGAACATTTGAAGGGCCGCTCGCCCGTATGAGTAAGTAGGTGTCTGCTTAGAGAGATACTATGGCCAAAAGACATTGAGCACTCTGTACACTTGTAAGGTTTTTCGCCGGTATGTGAGCGAAGGTGTACCTCCAGATTCCACTTATTTCTAAAGCTCTTCGAGCAGCGGGAACATTTGAAGGGTCGCTCGCCAATATGAGTGAGTAGATGTTTCCTTTGATTGCCTCTTTGGGCAAAAGTCATTGAGCACTCTGTACACTTGAAAGGTCGTCCGCTAGTATGTGTGCGTTGGTGCTGCTCCAGACTGCATTTAGTGGTATAAGCTTTCGGGCAACGCGAACATATAAAGGGCCGCTCGCCCGTATGAATGCGAAAGTGATTTCTTAACCTGCTTTTTTGCATATAAATCTTTGGACAGTGTGAACATCGAAATGGAGCTTTTCCAATATTTGTGAGTGTCTCTTCCGTATCGCTCATTTCGCTTAGCGTGTCGCTTTGGAAGGTATCCTCTTGCTCAGCCGGCGGCACGTCCACGCTGGATTCTGCTTTCAAGTAGGATGTGGTATTATTCTGCTCGGTAAAGCACTTCAGACTCTGTTCCAATCGTCGCTTGAAATTTAAAGCAATTTTCGCCGATGCCAAGCATGGAGGGCATATGCGTCCAGGTAGATCATCAGCGGACTTGACCTTCCGGCCAGTCGTCTCCTTTATTATGAATATCAAGTCTTGTCCCTCATCGGAGTCGGTGTATATATTCAGCCAGTTGGTGTTCACACCAATACCCGGAATGGCCATGCAAACGCAGCATAGTTCGGTCAAAGTTATCCCCCTTGTTCTATGGGCCATTTTACCTCGAAGTTTCTGCCAATTACATATGGAATGTGTTTAATGTTTTTTAAAAATCAATTTGAGACGAGTGTGACCGTAAGCGAATTGCGCAAAAATACTGATTCGAACTAGTTCCAATTTAGCTAACCAATTCAGTTTTAAAAATCGATTAATAAAATGACCCGTATATGCTGAATTTACATTGGCGCACAGTGCGTCACATTTCAGGGTCACAGTGGCACAGCGCAATGTGAACGGCCAATGCACAGTGGTTGGGCTTGTATGGAGCCGCGGCCATAAATACTTCTAGGTGTGATATCGTTATGAAATTTTCACCGAAACTCTAGAAAAATATTTTAACTATATAATAAAAAAAATTGGACATATCTTACGACTACATCCTATAGCTCCCATAGAAACAATCGGTCCAAATTTTAATAACTTTGTTATTTTGCGGTTTGAAACTTTTTCATTTTTTTATTATTACATTATTATTAAAAAAAAGGGCGTGGTTTCCTTAATTATAATTATAATTTGGTTTAATTATATGTAAATTTTATGAAAGTAACAAAAAAATAACAATAAAAATAAAATAATTAGAAACTAAACTTCTAAATTTGAGTCATCTAATAGTTGATATAGGCCAGTAATAAATGGATCTGAGCTCAAAAGCAATCTATTTATTAAATCCGTATTTGTTTTTATACAATCCGCGAGATCTTCCGTGTGTGCTGCCTTCTAATCATTTTGAAATATTTTTCTTCATTTACAGCTAATTGAGCAGTTTCTTTTTCAAATTGGAATCTCATTGGTTTGCAGTAGCTTGTAGATGATGGTCGCGGATTCTTCCAAATTATTTTTTGATGTTTAGGATCATTTGCTACGGTTTTCAGCTGCAAAATCACGTATGATGTCACAAAAAGCTGGAATCGTTCATATCATTTTTAAAGGACTTACTGATGGTATTCTGAATGTCCAGTGCTGCAGTCAAATCCCCATTTTCCAATTAAAATTAGGTTATCAACCAAATCACCTCCAATGCTGTCAAGAACATCATGCTGAAGTTTTACAATCCGCGACGCAGTGTGATCAACCAAGTTCTGCAGCTCAACTTCAGCTTGTGATTCACTCACACTGATTTTGTCGGGATAGCTTGATGCTTTTGCCTTTAACAATTGTTCGTAGCTTGGCAAAAGCATGGCATAGCTTCGAATAACTATATATTGATGTTTGCTCATGTTTGTCTCTATGAAAAGCGATAAGACCTCATTGATGTTAGCTTTAGTACACAATTGATCTGTTGGAATGTTGCACAATCGTAAAGCACAAGCAGCAGATTCATCGTTTTTCGAAAGCTCGGCAATTCTTCGTCGCTTTGTTCTCTTTGATGACTCACTGAAATCTACTTTCTGACGTCCAAGCTGAGCACTTTTAAGCATTTCTTGAGACATACTAGGGGTGCGTTTTATTGAAACTGTTTCCTTTTTATTAAGCCAATTAGATTGATATTCAAGAACTGATGCTTTTTTACGTGTATATTGAATCCAAAATGTATGAATTTTCTTACATATGTACCCAATACATTTTGTAAGCTCGCTCATCTCGGGCATATAGCCGATATTTTTAATATTGCTTTGTACATCATTGATCGCCTTCCGTAATTTTTCTGCATTGGTGCCCATTTCTCTGCACCAACAATTGAAAATATATAAGCGTGCAAATACACACTGATAGGAGTCGCCTACCAAAATTAAATCAAAAAGAGAAAGCCCAATCAAAATTATAGTTTCAACTTAATAAGAACACAAAACACGAAAGACGAACACAAAGACACAGCACAACTACACGGCAAAGCAGCTGCTTCGCAAGGTAAATTTGACCTTGAAGGAAAAAGAGTCGGCGTTAGTATATTGTTGATTATGCACACATCCGCAAATATCCGCAGCTAACTTTAATTTTATATTATCTTAAGACACACACAAATACACTGAAAAAGAAATGAGTCGGGGAATCTCGGGGGAACATAGCTAAAACTTTAAGTAAACATAATAAAGTCGCACACAAAATGTACAAAAAACAGAATAAACCAAAGCATTAATTTACAAAAAAACTACAACACAAGTTGGCTTTTATTAATATTGGAACTTAAAATAAATACCTTTAACTTCAAAATCCATTCAAAATAACTTAAATTCGGAAACGTAATTGATCGACTGACCACTTTGAAAGTCTCTTTTGTTGTGATATATTCGCCCTGCGTGCAGCTGCGCTTTGAAAATGAGCATGCGCTAATGCTTCCAATGCTATTTTTAGAAAGTCCCGTTAGATTTCCAGAAAAAACCGGTTTGCCATTAAGAAGATTGGACATTTACGAGACAATTTGTTTACATTTTGTACAAATATTTTGTGATCGATTTTTGGCCTACGGACGCAACCACTGTGCAATGCCTTATCAAAGGAAAGAAGGAATGTTTGCCAAGTTGAATGCAGAGTTGCGAAGTATAGCTTGAGTTGCCTCAGTTAGGCCGAAGCCTCATATTACCAAGTAGGACCTTCTCGTGCATGTTTGTTAACACCCTGTTAACACATATTAGGAACTCCAAAGCCAAGTCCGGATGCTCATCTTCGAATCAAGCGCCCCAAGTCTGCAAAAATATCAATAAAAATTTAATTACATGCAGGCTGCATTTGTATTGAATTGTAAACTCGCACGAAATGTGTTTCGCAAACTGTTCCACTTGTCGACAGCGCCTTTCTTGGTGACGGCAGGCTGATTGGCAACGCTGCTCCAGCTAGACTCCTTGACATCACGATTTTTATAATTGACGCTGGTCATATTACAGAGGCATTCTGACTCCTCGACGGCTTCAATTAGCTTTGGGATCATATTGGCATTCCACTGCACTAATTCTTTTCGATCATTCCTTTTTGGATTGTTGTTGATATTATATTGTGGATCTGGCTCAGTGCTCATGAACTCGCTCAATGCTCATGTGTGACCTCTGTGACGACAACAAGACCCGTTCACATCAAAAGTACTCATTGGGCCGTCCTTGCGCTGTGACATACAATTTCTGTGCCGCCAATGTGACCACTTTTGACTTCTGAGTACTTTGCGCACAGAGGGTCACAGACGACATTGGCACAGTGTGACTCTATGTCAGAGATGGGCGCGTCGCGACGTTCTAATGCACACGAGGCAGCGCGCTGCCTGCGTGTGCATAGGACTCTGCCGCGGCCGACTGCACAAAATCACACGTACGCTATAAGCATTGAAAGCTATTTATAGAACACGAATGCGGCGCACGCAAATTGTGCTTGTATGCGTGTGAAAAGTGTGACGATATGTGTGCATGCCCATCTCTGCTCTATGTAAACCTAGCATTATATATATATATAATATAGAGTATATTACCTGAAGAGTACCTGCAGAAACAGCTAAAAGCAGCGCTGCTGCTGCGGCAGCGAACTTTCTTTTGGATATAACTTGAGTATAGATAATCTAAGCTTTATCATGCTTCAGCAAATCGATAAATAATGCCGATCGGGGACAATTCGGAAAAAATAAATAAAATATCTAAATTAAGTCCAGTTTGAGGTCGCATTCCATTCAAAATAATTAAACAGTTCTTTGCAAATCTTCCATTTAGAATAGAATGCTTCATGGCATTTTTGGGAGATTTCTTAAAATAATCTTTGAATCTCTTCTGTATCGCATTCACCATTTCCCAAAGCCATTTAACTTAAGCCTTAAACTCCCAAAATACTTTTATAAATAATAAGGCAACACAATCTTTATTTAAACATTTACAAAAAACTTTTACAAGTGTCAAACGAGATTCGAATAATTTGAAAATGTTTAAAAATGGTTCCAAACATATCTCAAAGTAGTTAAATGCTTTAACCGTTTCTTTAATTCGCAACCTTTAACTCTTCGTCGAACCATTCACTCATTGAAAAGTGTCTAAAGAATACTTCAACAACATCGGAAACAGGTTTAACAATATTTTCGAAACTGGAATCATCCAAAAGTAGATTAAATGGCAACTCTCGTTGGTTTTTCCCAATTTGTACGTCCTTTCGCACCAGACTGATGATGCTATGCACCACGTTTTCGCTGATATCTCGGCAATCCCTGATTCTCAGTTTGCTTAACTTGGGGCAGTTGATCAGCAATTGTAGCACAGAATTATCGGTAATATTGCTGTTTTCTAATCCGAAGCGCTTAAGCTCGGTAAGCTTGCCAAACGCCGATATGACTTCATAATCTATTTCCTCGAAATTGATCAAGACAAGTGTATGCAATCGAATTAGACTCGTAAGCCGCAGCACCTCCTCTTTGGGGAATTCTTGTACGCTCGACATCTCAAAATGATCTAGCTGCTGAGAAAAGTTCTTGATAATCTCGGGAATAGCATCCGGATATATATAATTGAAATAGATACTTAATTTTTTTAGTTTTGGCAACTGAGCAGTTAGCTCTTCACCGTAAAAACCACTGTAACTTATTTGAAGCACCTCCACAGAAGCAAAAGCCGGCGATCTGGCCATTTCCTTAAAAACGTTCGCTGATTCGTAAACATGAAGCTTCTTAATACGAGTGTGGTTCTTCAAAATACTGGGAAGACAACTAAAATTGCTCCATCCATTGACGGTCAATGATTCGATAGAGGTGGGCAGACTAAGACTTTCCGTATTCCAATCAGAAATCTCAAACTTCCTAAGTTCCTTAAGATGTGATAATTCCAGCGGGTCGGTTGTAGGCCGATTAACCTTTAACACTTTTAACTCCTTTAGCTTGTTTGTTCCCAGTAATATTCGTTGTAACTTGTGCACCTTCAACTGATTATCAGCCAGATACAATTCTTTCAGATTGGGAAAATGAAGACCAGCATAGAAGCAGCGCTTAAAACTATCTTTTTCCCATTCACTTATGCCTAAGCTTTGAACATGATGGCCGGACAGTTTACAAAAATCCCTCGTTTCCCACATAGTCAGATCTTTGATTTTATGGTACCAAACTGACTTGTGCTGTCTGGCCGAAACCCTTTGATAAATGTTTCGAAAACGTGTGCATGTTCGTGCCAAGCGGATCTGATCGGCAAGCGGCAGATGCTGGACCACACACTCCAGGCAATCATCGTTCAGTTGAAGAATGTGTAGGGATGTTGCAAACTCCAAATCATGGGACTCTTCATCGCCAACTGGCTGAAGCCAACTATAACTGGCTTGCACATGAAACTTATAGCTACTGACGATGTGCTCTGAGATTTGCAGGACTCTGCAAATGGATAAATCAGATTGTAAAAGAGATAGTCAGTATTTTCTCTCAACTTGAAATAATGTGAAACCTACTTGGCTGCATCGCGTGCATTGGCAAACAGTGCAAATGCGCTCCAAGTTGGCAGATATTCCTGTTTTTCATCAGCTGCGATAGAATCCTCAATTCTTTCTATGAGCACATTTTGGCCATAGTTCTGAGTGAAGTAATCAAGCAACGTGTCTTGTGTCAACTAGAAGATACAGATACAGTGGTTTTTTATTGAGGTAATTGTGAAACAGAATTAAAAACAAACTATTTTACCTCCATTGGCATACCAAACAGATGCAACTTCTGAACCGGAATGTGATCTTCGGTATATGCAATTTCATTCTTCAAATAAAACTTAAAAAGGGGTTTTAGTTTTTTTTGTTTCTTTTTTATTTCTCGGGGAATTGCAGGTCTTTGGTTAAGTATATCTGCAGAGAGAATAAACAATATATGAAATGTCTGTTATTGGGTATTTTGTTAAGTATTTAATATGTTATACTTACATAGCAACGCTCGTAAACGGAGCTCTTTCAGTTCATCTTCATTCATGTTGGTTCAATCGGTATATTTTTTCTTGTATTACAGTACGTACAACAATCAACTGTCGGATGAACTGAAATGAAGATCAGATATTAATATTTTTCATTGGTCATTTATTTAGTTAGGTCAAACCAACTATTAGTTCTTAGAAAGGATACAATAATTACAAATTTTGCAGAGAAAAGTTTACTTATCTGAATTTTTAATATTTTCTTTGACTTTCCAGCTCCAAACCGATTTGGTGCTCTGAATAAAATACATAAGATTGTGAAATCAACATTCTTTGGCACGAAAACTTTGAGCATATGTATCAGAATACAAAGAATTCCAATGATTCATGTCAATTTGATTTTTCGACAAAATCCAGTCATAAAAAAAAAAGAGGAAAACTAACTTCGGCTCGACCAAAGTTTTTATACCCTTGTAGCTTGATGGCGCCACTACTTTGAGCATTTGCTTCCCAGTTATATGGCAGCTATATGATGTATTCATCCGATTTTGACCGAACTCCCCAAAAATTGTGTGGCAACTGATAATATTTACAACTGGAAGGTATAAAGACGCTACCATTGAAACCAAAAAAGTTTTTCTCACTAGAACTACTTTTTCGACCGATAGTTCCTATGGCAGCTATATGCTATAGTCATCCGATTTGGATCAAACTTGGTAGAATTGTGTAGTGGCATATAATATTGATCAGTAACAAGTTTGGGAGCGATAGCATTGAAAACAAAAAAGTTTTTCCTGCTTAGACTTTTTCTCAGACATATCTTTTGTATGGCAGCTATATTATATAGTTGTCCGATATTCACAAAACTTGATGGAATTATGTAAAAGCATAGAAAACTTAGAAATACGAGGATGGGGGACGTTTGCGTTGAAGACAAAAAAATTTTTCTCACTAAAACTACTTTTTCGACCTATGGTTCCTATGGCAGCTATACGCTATAGTCATCCGATCCGGCCGATTCCGACAAATTTGCAGCGTATTTGTACCAAAAGACTTCGTGCAAAGTTTGATTAAGATAACTTTAAAACTGACGGAGGAGATAGCATAGAAACAGACGGACGGACGGACAGACGGGCATGGCTATATCAACTCAGCTCGTCATGCTGATCAAGAATATATAATATATACTTTGAGTGGTCGGAGATGCTTCCTTCAATGCGTTACAAACATCTGGACAATTTTAATATACCCTCTACAAGGGTATAATAACAAGAATTTTATACATACATATATATTGTTGATATGCTTTTTGAATTTACAATTAATGTTTCATATTTCACTTGGAACTTTTTCATCAAACCAAATATTGTAAACGTATAAGCCCAACCTGATCTGATTGTATTATTTTGTGTACAATTTGGCAAGGCGATTCGAACACTTAATGATTACTTCATACCGCTTGTTTGCAAATCCTCTGCCGGCAACCAAATTCCTGGCCGAGAAGAGAAACTGAGGTCTGGCGTCTCAAAGCACAAACAGATTTTAGCAAACAATAATCACTTCATACCGTTTCGTCGCAGATTGATGCGAGTAGCAATGAAATCGCTGGCACTGAAGATAAGCTATGACGCAGCCGAACAATCAAACTAATAAGCATTTGTTTATGCCATAAACTTAATGTGTAGAAATTTCCTAGCGCGTGTAAAGAAATACCGGCAAACGTACAAAATATCGATGTTCAAGCTTTATATCGATATATGGCGTGATCAGTGAAGCCGGCTTAGCGGGTTTGCTAGTTATTAGTTTTGTTCACGGTGACTTTTATTCACAAATACTTTCAATGCATGATATCTGTTTCACAAAATTTACATTTTTATTTGGAAAGTGTTCGAAATGTTTTGATTTTTTTTTTTAAATTGGGGCTTCTAATAACGATAACAAAGATGTATCTTTTTTCGTTAAAGATAATAAATATATTAAAAAAATATGGGTTAAAATCCCTTTGCAATTGTAAACAGTATCTTAGGAAATATTCCGTGTCAAGGATTATAAAGGGTGATTTTTTTAGCAGCTTTCTTTTTGGTCACACTGTTTGTGGCAGCTCAGCTGTTTTCGTGTCACATCTTACTGTCAAACCTGTTCAGTTTGGTCAAAATTCGTGCTCTGTAAGAAATTGAAAACTTTGAAAAATAGTTTTCAGCGACAAAGCCCATTTTTGGCTCAAAGGGTACGTCAACAAACAGAATTGACGAAGAATGGTCTAAAGAGCAGTCAGAGGCAGCTCAAGAACTGCCGATTCACCCTGAAAATTCACTTCACGTAACGCTTTTAGACTATTTTCGTGAGGCTATGTTAAGGCTCATCTCTATAGCGACAAGCCCGCAACAGTTGACGCAACATGGAAGCCAATAAAGAAGAATTTATTCGCAACATACCGGCCGATATGTTGGGAGAGAGTATGCCAAAATTAAACCCAGCGAATGAACCATTTGAGGCGCACAGCGGCTGCGACATTTACATGAAATCATCTTTAAACATTAAACATTTTCTTCTACAAATTTTGGACATTAAAACATCGCGAAAAATTTGAACGAAAATACCTGTAAATTTTTTATAAAATTATGTAAGGCAATAATTTGCACTAAGTCTAGTCTGTTTGGGTTAAAGTTAAAGTTAAACTCCCCATTATTGCCAGTTAAACTGCAATCCTTTCATGAGGTAGTATCTTTATTTAAATAATTACAATAAATTCGAAAACACAATCCGAAAAATTTGAACAGGTTTGAATATGCTTCCAAATGTATATCTTAAAATCGATAGGTTGGAATTAGTAGTTAAATGCTTACACAGTTCTCAACAGATTTGTTTACTGATTTCTCCTATACTGAATGGAATATCTATGCTTTAATTTTTAACCTTTAACTCTTCGTCGAACCATTCACTCGTTGAAGAGGCATTAAAGAATACTTTAACGACATCGGGATCGGGATCAGTTTGACAAATATATTTGGTGCTGTAATCTCCCAGATA
>JBAMBO010003078.1:0-28578 GCA_037044535.1 Lordiphosa magnipectinata
GTTACTGTAAAAATATATTTACTAATAAAAAACTGCGTAAAATAAACATGAACAAAGACTCAACAAGATAAATATTCCCCCTCAACCGGATCAGGTATTCTCCCTTTTCACCACTTGTTGTGCACCAGCCCCGCTATCGGTGCCCCAACCTCGGAGCTGACCGTACAACAATAGGTGACAAGTCTCCCCTCCCTCAGCCATTGTATTCGCCATAGGTGATAACCTCGGATGCGAGTGACTAGGGTAAAGGGTCGTGAGTCTTACCAACTACTTTCTTTGTTTCCCCCCCTCCCCGTTGTCTAACATTCGATCGCTTGCATCTGCCCCAGGTGTTTAACCTCAGGCGTGAGTAATATTAGACGATCCATGTGTCACGGCCACCTTTCCCTACTGTAGGTGAGTACCTCGGTAATAGTAGGGGACCATCTCTGCTCTAGGTGTTAACCTCGGATATAGCGGGGCGTTGTTTCTGCCACAGGTGGTAAACCTCAGATACAGCGTGCTACTATTTCTGCTCTAGGTGTTAACCTTGGACCTGGTCTGCTGCTGTTTCTGCTCTAGGTGATAAGCTCACATAAAGTTTGCGACTACCCTGCCCTAGGTGTAAACCACGGATATAGTCAACGACCATTCCGCCTCTAGGTGTTAACCTCGGATACAGCGGGGTACTATTTTCTGCCATAGGTGACAAACCTCAGATACAGTGTACTACTGTTTTCTGCTTTAGGTGCTAGCCTCGGGTATGGCCTAACACTATTTCTGCTCTAGGTGTTAACCTCAGGTGTTGTTGGACACTATTTATGCACTAGGTGATAAACCACAGATATAGTTTGCCAATATTTCCGTTCTAGGTGTTAACCTCGGATATAGTGGGGCGCTGTCTCACAGGTGATAAACCTCAGATATAGCGTACTACTCTAGGTGTTCACCTCGGATACGGCTTACCACTATTTCTGCCCTATGCGATAAACCTCAGATATAGTTTGCCAATATTTCCGCTTAAGGTGCTAACCTCGAATCTGGTGGGGCTCTGTCTCTGCCACAGGTGATAAACCTCAGATATAGCGTCCTACTTTTTCCGCTCTAGGTGTTAACCTCGGATACGGCTTACAACTATTTCTGCCCTAGGCGATAAACCACAGATATAGTTTGCCAATATTTCCGCTTAAGGTATTAACCTCGGATATGGTGGGGCGCTGTCTCTGCCACAGGT
Organism: Lordiphosa magnipectinata; assembly: GCA_037044535.1. NCBI lineage: Eukaryota > Metazoa > Arthropoda > Insecta > Diptera > Drosophilidae > Lordiphosa > Lordiphosa magnipectinata. The sequence goes on from JBAMBO010003078.1 coordinate 1,214, forward strand.
GATAAACCTCAGATATAGCGTACTACTTTTTCCGCTCTAGGTGTTAACCTCGGAAACGGCTGGGCACTATTTCTGCTCTAGGTGATAAACCTCAGATATTCGTTCACATTTCCGCTCTAGGTGATAACCTCGGACATAGTCTGCCACCCCGACACGTGTTCTCTGCTCCGCATTTCTCCTTACGTCGACATCTTGTACCAGCTTTAGGTGACCCACCTCTGGTGCGATTTGGTCACACATTTGTTCTGACCACATGTGGCCTACTCCCGTGCAACTAGAGTTTCTTTTCTACACGTAGATTCTCGACGTGACTCAGACCCACATCTAAACTGAGCGCCATCCCTTTAGTCCTTGTTAGTCCCAGCACTTATAAATTTTACTGTAAGTGGCCTTGGCCAGACGGAGTTATTCCTCAGCCTTAGACACTACCTTACAGATGGCGACCGGGCAGGGACTCTGGGACTTAAATAGAAAATTGTTTAAAAAACGTTGTTTTTTTTCAATCATATGCTCATTTGGCTGCGAACGGCACCGTTATTTTCATATACATATATATATTGTTTGGCATAAAAGCCTCAAGCACGTGCTTTCCGAGTATTTGACAAGTGCCGTCGTTTCCCAGCCCAGAGTCAAGAGCGGAAAGTACAGTCAGATTAAAAGTAGCCTGCTCAGTGACATTTTTCTAGCCGCACACCGAGGGTCTTTCTCTAAACATGTATTTTGCCCTCGTCTGGTTAGCATAGCCACGCACCTCTGCGCTCAGATTGAAACTAAAATAAAAGAAAAGAAGGGAGAGAGAAAGAGAGGGAGAGAGCGGCCGACGCTCTTAGCCGCAGCGCCGTCGCCTACGCCGCGTCGATGCCCTTACGATCGCTACACAGCCACGAGAACATATCTAGCTCTCCCTTGACCCGGAAAGGTCACTTGAGCCCGAGCCCACACCGAGATCACATGGCAGTTACCCAGTCCCTGAGAACGCTTTCATTATGTAGATCCCCAAGCTTATTAGAGAAAGCCAAGCATAGATCCTTGAACCCAACTAAAGCATACCGACGGTTATTCAACATGGGAGTTTAATGGATATCCTTCCGACGCAAGTCCGAGCTACAGTGCATCCTCAAAGAGTTCGAGCAGGAAACAGTCGGCACAGTGGAAGAACTATGGAGCCGACTCGCTTCTTTTGCAGGTCAAACAAACCTTATCCCTGGCATTGCATCCCGACTGCGGGAGAAGGAAATACTCTATGAATCAAGAATTACATCGCTTGTATGAGAACTTGCTACCAGCGAACCAAATGTTCGTCCGCTGTCACAAGCTCACCACACTACCTCAGTTAACTCTGCTCGTGGTAAATTATGAGACCGCACGGGACCGGGATATCCAGCAGAGACGATGGGAACATGCTTCACCCAAGTACGCCACACGGTCGCAGCCATCCGGCAGCCCACCAGGAGATACCAACAGACGAGGTGTATCAGCTGGCCCCAACGCCCAATCGCACGGCGCCAGTGACCAGAGAAGTCAGATTTCAGAGCCAGCGATCGACACCCGTCAAGCCTGTCGTAACTGTGGTCAAACTGGTCATTTCAGCAAGGACTTTCGTCAACCACAAGAACTATTTTGCTGGGAGTGTGGCCGCCGAGGGATACGCACTGTAAACTGTTGCCGAACTCAAACCCCGGGAAACGAATCGCATGCCTGTCCACCAGGGGAAAGGACGGGGAACACGCAGACCAGCCTCCACAACTAGAATCACCACTACGTTTCGAGAAGAGCCGCGTCGTAGCCCAAATCACCTTGGAAGCAGAAGCTCTGATTATAATTGATGATGAACTATAATTCTTCTTCAATTGGAGTTCTTCTACCTCGTCTGCTCCAGTGAGGACATCGTCTACGTAATGATCGCTGCGTAGTGTAGCAGCTCCGATTGGAAACTCCATTCCGTATAGATCGGCAATGTGTTGTAGGGCTCTAATTGCCAGAAACGTTACCGTATTCAAGCAATATATTTGAATATCGCTGTTTCGGTGAGGTCTCCATAGAATTAATTGAAAACATCTATCCTGTTCGTCAACTATAAATTGGCGATACATTTGAGCTATGTCTCCTGTTAATGCAAATCTATTGAGGCGGAATGACAATAGCGTGGTAATCAAATCTTGCTGTATTGTAGGTCCAACCATTAATAGCTCATTGAGTGACCGTCCTGATGTTGTTTTCGCGGATGCGTCAAATACCACTTTCAGTTGTGTTCTCAAATTTTGGGGACGCAATACACAATCTCCTGTGGCTGATTTGTGCAGATCTTCTTTATTACAGAGAATGTTGACGCCCAGATGAAGACGCTTTACTGCTTCCTCAGTTATGAAACTGATTTCAGAACAAGAATCTAAGAGTGCACGGACAGAATGGAAATGACCAAGCTTGTCCTTTATTTGTATAACTGCAGTTGGCAATAAACCTCTTCTAGGGGTGTGTGCAAGCAACGTACTGTTTCCTTGTGCATTTTGTGCTGATACTGGAACCACAGCTTGGTTGCTGGTCTTAAGTGAAGGTGTTGGAATCGCAAATTGATGTAAGATTGTGTGATTTGTGGATTGACAAACATTGCATCTGGAGTTAGACTGGCATTGCTTTACTCTATGATTAGTACGCAGACAATTGTAGCAAATGCCAGATTTCTTGACATGATCGATACGCCTTTGTACTGAAAGATCGGCAAACGATTTGCAATTATACAAGTAGTGTTCAGTAGATTTGCAATACAAGCATGCACAGCTTGTATTCACAAATGTCTTAGTCTGTTAGATTGACTCGAGCTTCCCCTTTGCGTCTCAAGAAACCGTCTGTTGAGGATATTACAACAATCCTCCCATGAAGGTAACTTTTCAAAATCTTGCTTCTCGTCATATTTGGACTTGGTCTCGGAGTCCACCTTGGTGAGAAGAATGTGGATCATGATGCTATTCATTATATCTGCTTCTGACCCAAGCGTTATAAGTGATTCACGGATGGCGGATGCATTATCAACGAGCATTTGTAGTGCTGTTGCCTCTGGTTGTGCCATTCCTGACAGTAAAAATAAGCTTGAGATACAGTCGCGAAATATGAGTACATCGTTATCAAATCTAGATTTCAATCGTGCCCATGCCTTTTCATAATTCGAGTCAGTTAGTTGAAAGGATTGCACAACTTCAAGTGCAGAGCCAGACAAACAGTCAATTAAATAGTTGAACTTGTCCATGGTTGGGATAGACAAATCATTGTGCACTAAATTTTCGAATGAACTCTTGAAGCGCTTAAAATTCGAATATTTGCCATCAAAACTAGGCAGTTTTAGCTTTGGCAACCTATTATGGTGTATGGTCCCAGCCGACAATATGCAATTTAAAATGCTGGTTTCTGCTGACGTTGTATTTGTACGTTTCCCTTCGATCAGAGACATGATCTTTACCTTTACACTAATGAATTTTTCCTCTAACTTTGCGCGTGCAGTATCTATGGAATGCAAGTTTTCTATTTTCGTTTGGATTTGCATAAGCTGATTATAATATGACTGTAAAACTTGCAGCCTGCACTCAAGCGTACTGACCTCCTCCGTTTTACCATTATTAATAATTTTATCATGTAAATTTTTTATGTGTCGCTCAAACACAGTTCTCTGAGATCTTAGCGAAATCAGCTAATTCTCCGTTCTGGCTTTTGCAGATGCACCAACATTGGTACCAACACCATAAGCTGCGTCTTCATTGTCGCTCATTGTTTTTGTCAAAATGATTTTTACTTGTTTGTTGATTAGCTAAGTCATCGCCACAAATAAATGAATTTGACAACGCTCGTGAATTGAACCCAATGAACAATTTTTAATTTTAATATATATTAAATGGGATTGGATGTGTTGACAATAATGATGAACCAGTGTAATGATGAGTTGGTGTAAGTGTACGTGTGTGTTCAAGTGTGCGTGAGAATGTGTGAGAGAATGTGTATGAGATCGGGTCTGATGATAATGTAGGTAGGTATTTTTTCAATTGAGCTTATGTGTCCATGTGTGTATACTTGCGGTTAGTGTATGTATGTGTGTGAGTGTTGAGAGAGTGAGAGAAGTCGAATTTCAGCGATAATGTTGCGCACATGTGCTGATGTATGTGATGTAATGCCCAGATGAATATGCTCCCTTAGGTTGATGTACCCGAGGGCCGTGGTGTGTGTGTGTGTAGATTGATGCGTGTGAATGTAGCAAATCCAGCAATGTGAAGATGACCTTGTTTGTCCAACTCTACCTTCCTCGCTCCTGATGCTCCCACTCGAACAGCGTGTCAGCAATCTATCAGCAACTAATACAAGTAGATGAATTATTGAACTCCAAAAATTTGCAATTGGACGAAGACTTATCCTTTCAAAGCCGGTCCTGTCACGGTCGCCAAAATGTGGGAGTAATTCCCACTAAGAATATGCAAATTTAGGACTCCTTTAATTTAATTTATTTGCCAAAGTTGCTGCCCGTGTGCGCCAAATGAAAATTCGTTTCGTTCTCCTTTATATGTTTTTATTGACCCCTGCTCTCTCGTAGTGTGCGCTGCTAACTGACTTCGCTGCTTCCAGCGTTCGCTTCTCAAAACTATGAGTTTTGATCGATGAGTAAAGTAGAGCGAGATAACAAAGGCAATGAGCGAGGAGAGAGAATTGGGCCTGCCAATCCCTTTACATTGTTTAAGCGGTGATTACATGCTATGTTACGTTTCAATACGTGATTTCAGTTAGATTTGAATTTGAATGATTGAATGTTTTACTACTGTTAATTATAAATGATATAAATCCAAGTTCTCCTCCAACAGAATGCTTGGCTATTGTGTGGACCATACGCAAACTCCGATGCTGGAGGGGTACAGGTTCGATGTCATCACCGATCATTTGGCGCTCAAGTGGTTAAACACTATCGAGCTGTATCAATTTGATGTCCACTACCGCCGAAGGAACCAAAATGTTGTCGCCGACGCCCTGTCCCGACAACCATTGGAGCTACTACAGCAGACGTTTCAAGAACAAACTACCACCTAACCTAACCACCTAAACGTCTAATCGAGTGGCCCAGCGCTATTATTGGCCGGGACTCTTCCGAGACGTGGCCAGATACGTACGCAAATGTGGAACCTGCCAGAAACACAAAGTAAGCCAACTTAAGCCGCCCGGCCAAATGCACACTCGACAGGTCCATAAGCCATTCGACGATCTCTGCGCTGACTTCGTTGGCCCACTCCCCCGATCTCGTCATGGCAACACCTTCCTCTTGGTCTTTTTCGACCTGTTCAGCAAATGGGTGGAGCTGGTACCACTACGCCGAGCTACTACCGCACATCTGGAACGCGCAAATCGAACCATTAAGACGATGATTGCTCAATACATCGATGGTAAGCAGAACACTTGGGATGAGCTCCTACCCGAGATCAGCTTGGCAATCAACAGCAGCGCCTCAGACACCACCGGCTTCAGCCCAGCATTCCTGTTGCAAAGCAGGGAGCCTAGGCTGCCAGGAGCACTCTACGAGGAAGTAACACCCGATCTCGGCAAGGTACCTGTTTCACCAGATGCCCGAGCTCAACACCTGAAAAGCATTTTTAAGGTGGTCATTGACAGCATGCACCGGGCTACCGAAGGTCAGAGTCGACAGTATGACTTAAGAAGACGCGAGTGGAGGCCGGTCATCAAGTCACTGGTGTGGCTACGGACCCATCATCTGTCCAACGCGGCCGAGGGTTTCGCCGTCAAACTGGCACCTCGTTACCAAGGACCTTACAAAGTCGTCAAATTCATATCGCCCAACATCGTCCGGCTTCAAAGTACTGAAGGAAGACATCGCCGAACAGCCAACCTCGCCGACCTGAAACAGTTCCATGGGGAGAATGACACCTCGAAACATCCATCAGACGAGCCTGCCGATGAGCCAGTAGACGATATACCAGAGGATCCAACAGATGACTCAACCAGCTAATAACTCACACGCACCCGGACTCAAAGTAGCTATACTAACCCTATGTACTAATTTTAACTATTCAACCCAAACTTTTTAAACCGCACCCAGGGACCAGTTAGGGATTCTAGATCAGTCTATTTAAAAGCAATTTTTTCGAAAGGTACCATGTCAACCCGCAGCAGAGGTGATCGACCAACATACTCCCGTATCCGATACCACACCAACACCAGCGAGCAGAGCCCGAGACAACAGCGAATCGCTTCACACCCAGTGAGCCCTCGTCGTCTCCGTCAAAACGCCACCCGGCTGACAACTAACCCCTCCAACAGACGTCCTCGCCGCCAGCGCACTCCCGAATCAGGCACGCGAAGAAACCGCTCACCCCCTATTATGGACCCACGGCGCAATAGACGCCTACAGCAGACACCGCCACGCCGAACTAGATCTTATCGCAGAGGTCGTGGTTCTTCCCCAGAGGCCCCAAACCACATGGGCAGACGGGCTAACACCCCCACCTTCGGCGAGGATCCATCGTGGGGACTGTCCTGGGAGGACTTGGAGGCCGTCCATTTTCCCGACTGGGACCGGCTAAGCCCGTAATCAAGCGAGTTGGCGCTTCAAGTCAGCGACGACAGTGGAGATCGCCTTCCTTATACGGGACATAATGCATCCCAGGAACCCTGCCTGACGAGCTCTGACGAAGAAAATCCTGCCCCCGAGGGACATTTCGCAAACCTAATACACCGGTCGGTGAGCCCCATGGTCAGACACCACGAAGATGGCGCACAAAACCCCAGTTACTCACCTGGAGGGGTTGCAACAAATCCGGGCGCAGCCCCACCAGAGGTAGTGGAGATTAGTGACGAGGACGAAGTAGCGACGCTTCCGCGTAGCCCTACGCCTCCACCAATGGCTGACGACCCATCGCTTGCCTACGGCTCCTGGGACGCTCGAGAAATCCCACCCACCCCACATACGAGGAAGCATGCGGCTACGTGTTGCCGGCCAAGCGAGTCGCACCCAAGCGGGCAACCCAGTCGTCAGCACACTACTCTGACATCAGCTCAGACGAGGGGGACGCAGCAACGAACCGCCATGGGATGGAGCCGAGAGAGGAGCAACGCAATCGTGTAGGTTACGAGGATCCAGGGCCAACTACGGCCATCGTAACAGCTTTCCAAGCGTTGGACCTGCGTTTGCGAACCCACCCAAGCGAAGGCAATCCCCCCTACAGCCGAAGCCTCGATCGTGGATTGGTCTTGGTGCCAGACGTAGCTATTATGGCTATAGCCCGAGAGGTATCCGAGGAGCTACAGAGCGAGTGGAAAGTCAACACGCCCGATAGAAAGTTGCCAGCAGAGGTGGCGGCTCACATCCAAGCCAGAGTAGACCGCAACACACGCAGGAACGTACGGTTCCTGGAGGCAGGAGGGGGCGCTCACTTCAGAGTGCGTATCAACACCCGGAACCAGGTGTAAATTAGCTTCCGCCCCGCGAAGTAAAGGGGGTGTGTGACGCAGCGTTAATCATATTTCTTTTCTTCTTAGCACTAAGCATTGAAGTCATTAACTTATATTTTCTTAGCCTTAAGCACTGAAACCCAATGTATCTATGCCTCACGAAGAGATGAACAAACTAGCCAAGGTATTATTATTTAAGCTATAGGCCACCACTAAGCCGCCAGTTTCAAACGTAACCGCCACCACGCCACACACATACAGCAACGTTTCGAACGGAACCGCCAGCACGCCACACATATACAAACATACGGAAGAGGCGCGCACATGTACTCACCCATACAACAGCGAGAGAAACGACAAGTAAACCGCGAACCGGCAAACGGTGAACGGACGACACACATACGCACGCATACACACCACCTGGAAATGCGCAGTAGATCAGATCCCCAGAGACAGTAACAGCGAGTACACGAGAGAAGGCGAGCGAAGTTAACAGAGCAGGAGAGACTTACAGCGCCATAACAGTGACGTCGACAGCGGAGAACCAACACCAGAGTCCATGATCTACCGAACGCAACAGCGAGTACAAGAGAGAGAGAGGGCGAGCGAAGTTAACAGAGAAGGAGAGACTTACAGCGCCATAACAGCGACCTCGACAGCAGGGAACCAATACCAGTGGCCATGAACAGCCGAACGCGCAGCCGGCGCCAGCAGAGGAAACAATAGAAGTGAGGCTTTGGCACGCGTCTAAAGTTTGGCAACGGGGAATTGGAATTTGATCGCGAAAGAGAAGAGTCGATCTTTGGGCATGGTCCCCGCGCACGCGCCGATTTTTCACAAGTCCCTTCGGAGTAAGACGTGACAAAGAAACCTGGACACATAGCAACGAGGACCACAACACAGACGCCAGGATTAGTCAGGACCACTGTGCAGACGCCACAAGCGCAACAAGAAGCGGCAACGACGCGTGGACAGCAGTTGTGTGTGTGTGAGGGCAAGTTTCGATCGAGAAACACGTGGAATATCGGGTAAAATAAACATGAACAAAGACTCAACAAGATAAATATTCCCCCTCAACCGGATCAGGTATTCTCCCTTTTCACCACTTGTTGTGCACCAGCCCCGCTATCGGTGCCCCAACCTCGGAGCTGACCGTACAACAATAGGTGACAAGTCCCCCCTCCCTCAGCCATTGTATTCGCCATAGGTGATAACCTCGGATGCGAGTGACTAAGGTCAAGGGTCGTGAGTCTCACCAACTACTTTCTGCCAAAATGCGTCTGATAAGAGTCAAAATAGGCATTTTTTGCAACTTCAAATTTCTAAAAATCTCGACGTGATGGACCATTTCTGAAAACAGATTCTTGTTCAGCACACGAAAATCATCTAGAATCACTATTAACCCTTCAATATATTGGAAAAGATCTAATTCTGTTACCATTGACAAGGGAAATTTGGAAATACCGAGATACGGTAAAAGGAATACAAAATATGTGTCTAAGTAATACTTAGTATTTACTAAGGCATATTTATGTACCTAGGAATTTGTACCAAGTGTGACCGACGAAGTTGAGGTTAGAGTTGTCGAAGTTTTACAGCGTGGCTTGGTTGTGCAAAATAAGTGTTCATTTCTATTTTTATGTTTATTTAAGTAAACAATTTATTATAATGATTTTCATTTTGATAATGATAATGATTAGAATTTCACAAATATAGTCGTCTTATGCGACTAGCGTTTTAAAAGCGCAAGACAGATTTACAAGCGCCAGCTTAAAATATTTTGTGAGCTTCTTGCCTCTGTTCTAAATCCCGATTGACCCAAATATTTTCGTGATGGTACAAGGTTGAAAACATAGTACAAGAAACTATCGATATTGGTTAGATCTGTGTATCGCTCGGTTACATTCAAGTGTGCGATAATATTTTAACAAAAAACATAGGATTCAAACTTAAAGCGTGGTACGGAGACTCTGACAATTTTTGCGGAGCCCATCTAATTACATAGCTCAGGAAATCCGCTCACGAATATTCTCAGAGCGCATTGTCAGAGGGAGTACGGAGCAACCAACCATTCGCTATGACAATTTGCGTGGACCTGCCAACTCGTTTTTTTGAAAACAGATGATAAATTGTCAAAGGGGGTCTGCAAATTATGAAACTTGTTTGATAATTGTCAGATTTCGTGGCCGCAATTAAAAAAATGGATGCAAAAAAAACAAAAAAACCATACAAAAGTCATTTGGAGAACTTTACGGAGGACGAACAAGCGGCGTTAATCAAAGCGGTCGAGTCTCAATCCATTTTATGGGATTTTACTAACAAAAAGCATTTCGATTCAATTGCCAATAGAAGTGCTTGGGATTACATAGCAGCCCAATTGCGGTAAACAGGTGAGTAGTTATTTTATTTGATTGAAGAGCCAATGATTAAGAAACATGTATTTCTGTTTCAACGACGAAATGCAAAAGTGCATGGACGTCTTTGCGTTCAAGCTACAAATACAAAGTTAAGAAGCTTCCAAAAAGTGGGAGTAATGGTGGAGTTGTCTTGCAGCAGCCAAAAATAAAAGACTCTGCTGAGTGGAAGTTCGCCCCACTCATGTCATTCTTACCGGATTTGTCGACGCACAGAATGTTAGTAGCTTTATTGTTGGTTTTATTTTGTTATTGTCATTGCGTTTGTTTTGCAGTTCCACGATCAGTCCCTATAAGCCTGCTGCACGCACGAGCTCAAGTGCTCCATTTTCGTCAGCAACTATGTTTTCTCCTCGCAAGGTATTCCATTCCCGTCAACTGCTTCGTTCTCGCAAGCTGTCACCACCCCAGCCGCCCTCGCCAGTTGTATTTGACCCGGAAGACTCATTCGCCAGTTCCTTCACCGACAACCTTGTGGACGACAACTCTTCTGTGTGTGCGTCTTCATACTCGTATGTAAGGAAACTACCTATTCATATGACCAAGCAATTAAAAACGAAATTTGTATTCTTGTTAACAGGAGGCAGTGCAATCCAAGAGGCGCAAGGTGGAAGAACCATCGGCTGCGGGAAAAATGACCCGGAAAACCCGGAAAATGATCCTTGACCCGGAAGACTCATTCGCCAGTTCCTTCACCGACAACCTTGTGGACGACAACTCTTCTGTGTGTGCGTCTTCATACTCGTATGTAAGGAAACTACCTATTCATATGACCAAGCAATTAAAAACCAAATTTGTATTCTTGTTAACAGGAGGCAGTGCAATCCATGAGGCGCAAGGTGGAAGAACCATCGGCTGCGGGAAAAATGTACTGACTGATGGAAAATTTTTTGGGTCATCAGAAAAACCTAATAGGTCAGCGACTGCCTCGACCCATATTGGCTTATTGGGCCGCTTGCCTGGATAAGATGCCTCCTGAACAAGCTGAGGATGTCGAGCGAAAAATGACAGCTCTTCTGTGGTCAGAGACCAAGGCTTATAAAGATGTAAACTAAAAATAATATTTTACAAAATAAACAGTTCTTTTTTATATGTTGCTTTTTTTATTGAATGTTTGTTAATTTCTCTGGATGCCAGCGGAATCATATTGCCAAGATACAGACCCGGCTTCACTAGTTACATAATTTTTAATTCCGTCTCTTATATCTTTAAAATTGTTGTGAATGCGGCCACGGTTGGGTCGCAGATTTGTGAGCGGTGTTTCCCTCGGTGTATCGCTGTCTCTTGCGAATTTGTAATCCTTGGGACTTGTTCTTAGAATGCGGTTGTGCAGTGCACAGCAAGCTGCAACAATCTTCTGCTTTTTCGTTGGATTGCACAACAACGTACGTTGCACTGCCACCCACTTGGCGCACAAGATGCCGAACGCATTTTCAATACAACGACGAGCTCGGCTAAGTCTGTAATTGAAAATGCGTTCGTCGACAGCCAGGTTTCGGGAACCGTAGGGCTTCATAATTCGTTTATGAAGGGGGAATGCATCATCTCCAACGATAAAGTATGGAGTCGATTCTCCATTCAGAATGGTGTCCTCTGGAAACTCCAAACACCCAGACAAAAGATCCTTCCCCAGATCACAATGGGAAAAGGCATTCATATCGCCGTCACTTCCATAGGCTCCAACGTTAATGTAAGTGAAGCGATATGAAGCGTCGCAAATCGCCATTAACACAATTGAGTGGATACCCTGGAGTTGTATGAAATTGTTAAAGTAATTGGTAAAAGATTTGAAAATATTGATGAACATACCTTATAGTTGTAAATTGAGCTGCCACTATTGGGGGGAGCCTTTTTATTTTTGCTTGCTTGGTACGTGCTTCCCATCAACCGCACCAACGCAGTTAGGGAAATTCCATAGTTCACTGAATTCCTGCGCCCACTTCGACATAGTGGTTACGTCCCTCACAGGAAACTCTCCCAGCAGCGCAGTGTAAATGGCATCACACACTTGGCAAAGAATGGAGCCAAAATGTTGTTTGCTGATCCTGTATGTGGAACCAGTAGTGCGTTGTAAATCTCCGGACGCGAGATACCTTATAAATATACGATTATAATTAATATATCTGGATGTTACATAATATACTCACTCCAAGACAATAGCCAACTTGGCTTTGATTGGTATGGCGTCTGGCCGTGTATTGCGCTTGGGTACCAAGAGCGGCTCCACCAAACAAAACAGATAATTGATTGTGCCTTCCTACATGTGGAAGTTTTCAATGAACACTGCCGGGCTTTGCGTCATATTTTGAAATTACGAAATGTGTACATTGTATTATAGTATGTGTATGGATGTAGACAACTAAATAGTTATACTCACATCGGTGGCATAGCGTCCTTTGATGCCTCTTTCCTGCAAAAATGGGCTTACCCAAAATTTGGGGCGTCACCGTCTCCTGCGTGCATTTTCTTCATCCTCTTCCAGCGCCACACAAAATGCCCCCATGAAAACAACCATGGCATTTCCCATATCCTCTGCGTTCCACAAAGTTTCTTCGATTTCAATTAACCATAAGTATTTTTTTTTACGTTCGGCCGCCTTTTTTTGTTTGTAAACAAAAAACAGCTGATTTCTCTCTGTTGCCTGGTCACACTACTCTGTCTGAGCGGCTCTGGAAATTATCAAACAATTTCCGCTCCGCAAAAATTGTTAGCGTCCCCGTACTACTCTTTAACTAACAAAATTCAATATTGGCGGCTACACCTAGGTACTTCCAAACTGCTAGTACTCCAGTTTTGTTATGACACAAGCACCTGCACACAGTGGGCGAAATGGTCGATCTAGCACCATTTAATTCAATTTTCAAAGTTTTTTTTGCGCCGAATTTGCGTCTCTATCGATTACTAATATCGCACTGAGCTTATCGATAGGTTCTATTTCCGTTGGCATGCTTAGTTGATCAGCTGTGAGCAATCAAACGCAACATATGTTTCAGCAGGTGCATCATTAAGCTTTCCCGCGATTTGTATGTGCTCTGCCAAATTGGGTCTAAAGTTGCCTTTGTAATAATTAAGTGAAAGAAAAGTATTTTTATTTATAGATAGAGGTATGTATTAACTAAAAATAATTTTGTTGGTGATCTGTGCTTTAGCGTTGTATTAAAATAAGTAGTTAAAGTTGAGTATACCACTAACCACTTGACAACAGACAACGTAAGACTTCCGTGAACCATTGTGAAATGTCCAATATGATCTGCGGCCACCTGCGACTTTACATGATATTCAATTTTTTATGCGCAATGTCGGTGCTTCGGCGAGAACTTTATTTACTATGGCGCAACGAGATCCTGCCAACTATAAAATTTCCAGCTGTTGAAAGTTATGTATTTAATAATATACTTGATATTAAAATGTATGATGATAAAGAGGTCCTACTAATGCCAAAAAAATTATAAATTTTGTAGCGAAATTGGCTGAGAGATCGAAATTCAGCCATAGGAACTGCCACAAATTTGAAGAAACTAATAAAGAGTGGTTAGAGGGACAACTCTTATTAGTTGATCCACTGGCTAATCATGGAAGACCGGATAAGCCATTCGACGAATGTTCCAACAAAACCAAATTAAACAAAATTTCCGCAATTTTTAAAGAAACTTCTTACAGTGAGCTTGTAGTTGCAACAACTAGCAGCCTATACAAAGCAGGAAAACGAAGTGCGTCGCAACTAGTTTCAATGGCTAATGACGAAGATGTTGCCAAAAAAATGAAATCTCTCATAGGATCAAATGAAAGCCTTCCGATTCCATATACAGCAGACGATGCTTTGGCATTATTTTTAGATGGTAATTACACCAAGCACTCATACAAGTTGATGCAAAAAGTCGGAATATTCTTCTTCTTCTTTATTGGCCCGATGTTGCATCACAACCGCTTGACGGTCTTGGCCTCTGCAATGAATGCCCTCCACTCGCTTCTGCATTGTGCGAGCTGGCACCAGTTGTTCACACCAAGGTTGGACATGTCTTTCCGCACTTGATCATCCCATCTCAGTGGTGGGCGACCCCTCCTGCCTTGTTCTCCAAAGTCAGCCGCCTTCGCTTTGTATGTCTTTTTTACTGGAGCTTTTTCATCCATCCGGATTACATGTCCTAACCAGCGCAGCCGCTGTTGCTTTATGCGCTTGACTAGACTGATGTCCTTATAGAGCTCATACAGTTCGTGATTCATTCGAATGCGGTATCCATCGCCAACTTTTAAAGGTCCATAGATCCTCCGAAGGATTTTTCGCTCGAAAACGCCAATCGCCTCCTCATCAGCTGCTGTCATTGTCCATGCTTCTGCGCCGTATTGCAGGACTGGGATGATGAGCGACTTGTATAGCGCTATTTTTGTTCTTCGAGAAAAGGCCCTGCTCTTGAACTCCGTACTGAGGCCGTAGTAGTATCGGTTTCCAAGAGTAATTCTTCTTCGGATCTCCAGGCTGATTTTGTTGTCGCCGGTAATCATCGTCCCGAGGTAGACAAAATCCTCTACAACCTCAAAGTTGTACTCCCCCATAGTTACAAATTGTCCAAGACGCGTAGACTTCTTGTCTGTGGATACTAGGTACTTTGTCTTGTCCTCGTTTACCGCTAAGCCCATCAGTTTAGACTGCTTCTCAATCTCTGAAAACGCCCTGCTTACCGCCCGTTCGTTTTTGCCTGTTTTAGCATTAGATCTTTATAAAGAAATAAGCCCGATCTGTTGGCATTTGGGCACTGGCGCAGTATATACTCCATCAGTAGATTAAAGAAGTTATACGATAGGGTATCACCCTGCCTAAAACCTCTCTTGATATCAAATGGTTCGGAGAGGTTCTTTCCTATTTAGACGGAGCTTCGAGTGCTTCTCAACGTCATCATGCAAAGTCGAACGTACTTTGCTGGTATACCAAAGGTAGACAGGGCTTTAAAGAACCTTGACCTTATCGGTGTGTCAAAGGCTGATTTATAATCAATAAAAAGATGGTTGGTTTTGATATTTCTCTCATAGGTCTTCTCCAGGGTTTGTCGTAATGTGAATATCTGGTCTGTGGTGGATTTACCACGTCTGATGACAAAACAGACTTCGTGACGATCCGTGGGGTCTATCTCTATGTTGTCGATTGGTGGCGTCGCTACTTTTCCAGAGTCGGTATTGTGTTCGTTGTCGCCTCCCAGCAGGTTGGCGAAATAGCTTCTCCATTTGTCTAGCACCACTTCCGGATCTGTGACCAGATTTCCATTTTCGTCCTTGCATTGTGTGACTCCGGGTTTGAAACCTTCAGTTAGTCGTCTAATCTGTCGATAGAATTTTCGAGTCTCACTCATGCCGAATAGCATCTCGACTTTCTCACGCATGCGCCTTTCTCGCTCATTCTTTTTCCTTCTGAAAAGGCGCTTCTCCTCTCTCCTTTTCTTCCGGTATTGCTCTTTAACAGCCCGCGTTGCTATCGACTGCAGAGTTCTCCTGTAGGCAGCGTCTTTCTCTGCAGTAGCGTCGCGGCACTCCTCATCATACCAAGTCTGCTTTCGAGGGTACTCGGCGTATCCGAGTATCTCCTTGGCAGCCGTACTCATGGAGTGTGATATATGATTCCACTGTTTGCATACACCAGAAGGGAATGGTGAGTTTTCCCTGAGCAGTTGGGAGAGTTTAGCTGTGTAGGCTTCAGAGGTCCGTTGTGATTGCAGCTTATCGACATTTAGCTTTCGCCGCGTGCGTACTTTGGCTGCAACAAGGTGGTGATCCGAGTCTATGTTGGCACCTCGAATCTCACGGACGTCTAGAACACTCGATGAGTGCCTTCCGTCGATCACAACATGACCAATCTGATTTCACGTTAGTTGATCAGGGGACTTCCAGGTTGCCTTATGGATGTCGCGATGTTTAAACCTGGTACTACTTATGACCATGTTGCTGCCCGCGGCAAAATCTATTAGCCTCTCTCCGTTACCGGAGGTTGTTTCATGAAGGCTAAATCGACCGACTGTCGAGCCAAAAACTCCTTCTCTCCCAATTTTAGCGTTAAAGTCGCCAAGCACGATCTTTATGTCGTGATCGGGGCAGCGCTCATATAATTGTTCCAGGCGCTCATAGAATTCGTCTTTTATCGAAGCGGCTTGTCTTCCATTGGGGCGTGTGCACAGATAAGACTAATATTAAAATATTTAGCCTTAAGTCTGAGTGCGGCTAGTCGCATGTCCACTGGTGTGAAACTGATGACAGAGCGACGAAGTCTTGCACTGACTGCAAAGCCGCATCCAAACTCATGCTTGGAAGCATGTCCGCTGTAGTAGATCTCCCAGGGTGCATTGGTTGTTGATGTTCTTTTCACCATGCTCCCCTGTCCAATCCATCGTATTTCCTGAAGTGCGGTAACGTCCGATGAATATTTCTCAAGGACATTCACCAACTGGATATCAGCACCTTCTCTGTTGAGGGTGCGAACATTCCAGATGCATATCCTCAAATCGTGGTCCTTAAAACGTTTGCGTGGGTCGTCGTCAGAGGGGGTCCGTATCCGAGGCATTGTTGCCGCAGTTTTTATTGGTGGAGTTTTTTTGACGGCGGTGGGTACCAAACCAGACGCACCAACCCTATATATTGTACCCTGTAGGGAGGGCTCGCCGCTCACGTTAGCCAGAAGCTTTGCGGATGCAAAGCGTTCTGTTTACAGTGGTCACCAACGAGGAGGTGTGATTCGACTTGAGACGCAGTAAGACAGGATCGCGCTGGGTTCGCCAAGTTGAACCGATCAGCCGCTTTACCTCACTACATACGCCCCCATTAGGTCCAGAAAAACTATGACTAGAAATTTCTGGACGACCACTCAAAAAAATTCGTAATGCGAATATATATTCAACGTACGACACTTTTTGTATTGCAAAAAATAAATGTTATCCTAATGGAGTGAAAGGTTCGAATTATTCGGCTTAAGTGCCTTTACAGCATGTGGTAGATCATATTGTTATACGCATCGTAGAAGCTCATTCTTCTATACTTCAATCCAATTTGGCTGAACAGAGTGATCAGAGGCTTACTGCTATTTATAAGTGGGGCTGCGATGGCAGTAGTGGCCATTCGACCTATCGACATGATGTTGAATGCGATAACAATAATTTAAGCGATGAATACTTGTTTGCAGTTTGCAGTTTGCATTGTCCCATTACAAGTGAAAAAGGGATCCGTGACGATTTGGGAAAATCCGCCACCTTCCTCACCTCGATTCTTAAGACCCTTGAAAATACTTTGTTCCAAGGAATCTGCAAAGGTGGTTAGATTAGAAGTTGCTAGTTATAATGATGAAATATTCGGGGGTGACACAGAAATCACTAGAGATTTTGGTATAAACGTTTGCATTTCCAATCTCACAACTTCAAATGTAAAGGGAAAAGTATATCTTCGGTTGCTAGATCAGATGGTGAATTTGAGCGATTTAGAACCAACTGCTCAAATCTTCATGGCTTTGAACAGACGGTTTTAATTCGCTTTTCTTTCGACATCTGATCTAGTAACCGAGCTGTTTTGTGCCACTTCACATATAAATTCAAGCAGTTTTAATTTGAAATATAAGCGTTTATACGAAAATCACTAGTTATTTCTGTGTCACCCCCGATCAAAAATTATCCCAACAAGCATTGGTAATTTAAAGAAATTAGATCAATTTCTTTTGACGATGATAGATGAGAAAGCTATTAGTGCTCTTGCAGAATCATCTTCCCAAGTGTGTGGGATTTGCAAAGCCTCTTCGAAGGTAATGAATGACATTCAGGCCTGTTCCGGTTTTTACAAATTTTTTCGATTTCAAATAAAAACAAAATCGATCGATTTGATTTAAGTTGTTCTGGTATTCGAACGATTTGCATTCGATTTGCATTTCGAATGTTTCATTTCCAAAATGTTCTGTTTGACTACTTTTTCAGCTCAATATACTGCAAACATAGAAAAAGCACACGGAAAAGTCAAAGAAGTTGATAGTATTTTAATAAAGCTGTTTAAGATGTCGTTTTTATTTTTTATGGAAGCTTATTCGAATGTTTCAAGAGCTCCATAAAAAAGTGAAAACCGGAACAAGTTGAACAAAATATGTGAATTCGATTTGGCTGGCACAGAACAAAATTAAATCTAATCAGAAAAATTATTTATTTTTATATAAAAAATTTTTTTTAACAGAATGTGAGATTGCAGAAAGTATCTAAATACACTAAACATTGCTACAAAAATAATTTTAAGCCATTATATTATGACACCATTAAATAAAAAAACGCATTTACTTTTGAATTCACCGACTCCGAGGAATGTGAATTCAAATCGAGTAAATCTATCGAATTGTGAAAACCGGAACAGGTAACCAAATCGAATTCGAGCAAATTAAGTGAAAGTGAAAACCGGAACAGGCCTGTTTAATACTATTTTCCAGGATTTAAGCATCCCTTCAACATGCGAAGCGATAGAGGCGTATTCAAACCGATACAGGGGGCGGTTAGTTTCCCACTCTAATCGACTAGCTTCTATTCTGGCTATATTCCACCCAGCTGACTTATGGATATTTGGCCGCGCACCTCAAAGTCGCCTTTAATCCTTCGCTATAATTGAATAATCGGATTCCTTCCCAGACCTAAATCAAGATTTTAAATGTTTTATTTAACTGTTTTTAGTATAAAAATTAAAAATATATAATGGTTTCCAAGTTTGATTAGTTAGATCTTTCTTCAATTTAGTGGGAATGTGGTGCCACTGAGGGTAGTCCTAGAGTTGTGAACAACTGAAACGCATAGATGTTCGTTGTAGTTTAAATCGTGCAGCAACTGAAAAAAATTAATTAAAAAAATACATTAAATGTGGACGAAATATTTGGTTATAAACAACATTTATTGGAAAAGTGTGTATAGAAGCTTGAATAGAAATAATAATTTCCGACGCCACAAAGTCCATACATACAGCGTGGTTCAAAATGTTACTACTTTTATTAGCTCAGTCAAATATTTTTTTAATGTTATTACTTTTATTAACTCAGTCAAATATTTTTTAACCAAAACTTTAAAAAAAAGCTTTAAACATAGTTCCCTTACAGGGTGATATTACTGTAACCAAATTGAAATATGAATTTTCTTATATTTTCCAAATCTATGAGCACGTTCAACAGCACACTCCAATCATCTAATAACAAAAAGTGTTTGGCTGGTGGTGAACGCGTGTTTGATAGAATTTTCAAGCAACAAAGTTATCTATATTTTTTTTTTGGCGGAAATTTTGAATTTTTGACAACAGCGAAATAGAATTTAGAACATACTATTAAATTTGTATGACCTTCGTCAACAGCACCAACTACTCATGGAATCCCCCTTGAATTTTCTTCAAAACTTTGTTAGCCATTTAATGTTTGTTGTAAGTAGTGCGAGAATGTACACATTAAACTTTAATATCCAATGGCAAGATCTTTTTCCTACATCAAAACGCTCATTTACCATTAAAGCTTGGTACGGAGATACCCGCGAAATACCTGCGAAATCAAAAACAAGCAAAAAATGTTGTTTATCTCTTTCCCATGTTATATTTTCAACGTATGCACGAATTCAGCTGCAATAAAGTCGATTTTCTCGAAAAATCGCCCGTTGTAGCAAGAAGTGTTAGTTACTCATAAATCTGTACACTTTCGTTAACGACTTTGCATTTAAAACCCTGTGCAGCGTTGTGCCATGCTTAACTATTATTCCACAAAACACAGCTACACTGGTTAGGGTCAACTTAAAATTACACATTAACAACACGCGACACAATTGGGCAACCGAAAATAAAAATGACAAACGCATTATCAACTTATAATCTTAAATATCTGGACTACAAATTTGCATTTTTACAATTTTTATTTTGTTTCTAACTTTTTAAGCAGTCGCACTAAAAGTTGCAAAATATTTGCTGCCAATTTTACAAAAAACACGTGGCACTCAAACAGCTGACTTCAACAGCCCGTCAACAAAACAGTGTTGCCACAAAGTTTGAATATGTTTTGTTTTTTAACTAATAGGAGTATGTAAATATTAAAAAACAGTTAATATTTGAAATCTGAAAAAAAAATTTTTTGTGGTTTATGCCAAAAAAAGGTAAAATAAAACAACTGTGCATCTGTATCTCTATCCCTAATTACTGCTCTTAAAACGGCAAGTGCTAAAAAGACGACAGAAGGAGCGTCTACCACTATAGTACAAACGCGGTCTCGTCTCCCGAATTTGTCGTTACCGAAGTTTAGTGGAAAAAATTCGGAATATACAAATTTTATTAGCCTTTTTGAGACTTTAGTTGATAACGATGACTCAATTCCATCGATTTAGAAATTCAACCATTTAATTTGTTGTCTCTCAGGTGAAGCTCTCGGACTGACTGAAACTGTTAGAGCATTTCAAGTCACCGAGAGTAAAGTTTGAAAAATGTATATGACAACGACTGTCTTATATTTAAGCATCATATTTCAGCGTTGAGCTCGCACAACGATTGCAGATAAGTAGGGAAGATTCATGTATCAGCTTGCTAGGAATTGGCGAAGCTAATTCTCAAGTCAAGTACTCAAGTCAAAAATACATACTGTGGTGAAGTCACGAGTTAATTGCGGTGAGTTTTTAGCAGATTTTTGGATGTTGAAATCGATTTCGAGCTATTAGCCTGACCACACAGTAAACGTTAGCGGCTGGAATGTCCCTGAAAATCTGCAGTTGGCGGATCCTTACTTTTATAAGCCACAAAAAATGGACATGTTGATAGGAGCTGAAACATTTTTTGGACTATTAGCTATCGGCGGTTTTTGTCGCTTGAAATGAGATGGTTCCGAGATGATCAAGTAAGGGGAATGTACATGGATTTCATGGAAGAGTACCTTTTATTGGGACATATGACAGAAATTGAGAACGAAATTCCTAAAACGCTTCACTATTTCATTCCGCATCAGTGCGTCTTGAGACCACAAAGTTCGTCTCCACATCTTCGCGTTGTTTTTGACGCGTCTTGCAAGACGTCTACACAGATTGCGTTGAATGACATCCTGATGGTCGGTCCTACGATCCAGGAGGATATATACTCTACTCTACTCCGCTTCAGATTTAATAAATATGCGCTGACTGCGAATATAAAAAAGATGTATCGCCATGTAATGGTAAATGAAGCGGATAGACAGTTTCAGCTCATAATTTGGAGGAGAGATCCATCTGAGCCTTGCAGAATTTTTGCATTGAACACTGTGACTTATGGCACTGCGCCAGCCCTTTTTATTGCTATCCGGTGTTTAAAAAGGTTGAGTGAGACTGTCCAAGTCTCTCACCCAAAAGCAGCAAACGTTATTCGGGCCGATTTCTATGTATTCATGCCTTCGCCGATGCTTCTATGAGAGCATATGGTGCGTGTATTTACGTTCGTTGTTGGACTGCAGAAGGTTTCAAAGTGTCATTGTTGACCTCTAAATCTTAAATAGCGCCGCTCAAGACCAAAACACTCCCAAGGCTTGAGTTATGTGCCGCTCACCTTTTAGCAGAACTCTGTCATCGAGTCAAGTCTTGGATCAAGGCTCCGATCGATCGCATTGTGTTATGGTCAGACTCAAAAGTAACGCTCCATTGGATTCGGTCACATCCCTCTTCGTTGTCTACCGTTGTTTCAAATAGAGTGGCTGAGATTCAAGAGTGGACTGAGAACGCAACGTGGCGGCATGTACCAACAAAGCAGAACCCAACAGATATTGTATCTAGAGGTTGTGACGTTAACGAGTTGATGGAGTCAATTTGGTAGACTGGTCCATCGTTTTTATTAGAACCGGAAGAAGATTGGCCAAAAAAAACACTAATTTTTCATTTTCGAAAGAGATCCTTGAGATGGAAGTTCGAAAATCAGCTGTTGGGTTGACAGTTCAAGGAAAAATACAGAGTTGTTGGGCATCATCGAGGGATACTCGTAGCACCATAAACTGCTGAGAGTGTTCGCATACATGTTCCGCTTAATCCGAAAATGTAAAGATAAAACCATCCAATTTAAAAATATTCCTTCAGCACTTGAGCTGAAAGAGGCATTTGAGAAAGTAGTCGAAATGATTCAGAAACATGAATTCGAAGAGGATATAGAAAGGGTTAGAAAGAGCACACGTGTAGGCCCAAGTCTTCAGCGATTAAATCCCTTCATCCATGAATGTCGGGGAGCTTGATGTGCCTTTTCGTTGTTGCGAGTTGGGGGCCACGAGTAAATGCTCGTATTTCGTACGACGCCAAGTTTCCACTTTTATTGACGAAGCGCTCGCAGTTTGTGCAGTGCTATGTCCGTCATCTTCATCAGACCAACTTCCACTCAGGCCCAAGGGTACTCGTAAGCCAACTCAGAGAGCGAGTGTGGCTAGTTAACGCTCAAGAAGTCTGTCGTCAGACAGTGCGATCATGTATCCGTTGCTTTAAGTGGAAACCTGAACTGCTGAGGCAAATTATGGGAAATTTGCCAGCAGATCGGCTTCGTGCTCTCCGCCCATTTTCTACATGTGGCGTTGATTTTTGTGGCCCTGTTAATACGTCTCTTAAAATTCGTGGAATTATATTGCTCTTTTGTGTGTTATGCATCCAAGGCGGCATATTTAGAACTTGTATCAGACTTATCAACTGACTCTTCCTTATTGGCTTTCCAAAGGTTCGTTGGTCGCCGCGGTGTTCCCCAAGTCCTCCATTGCGACAATGCGACGAACTTTGTCGGCAGAAGAGAGTGCAATTCGGGCATTCGCGTCAAGGAGCGGATGCACGTTTGCGTTCATACCTCCAAAAGCGCCGCACTTCGGGGGTCTATGGGAGGCAGGTGTAAAAACTGTCAAGAGCCTACTCCAACGAACGGTCAGCAGTGCGCTTCTAAGCCCAGAGGAGCTTCAGACGGTGCTGGCGGGAGTCGAGGCAATGATGAGCAGTCGGGACCCCGGACCAGCAGGGTCTCAGCTACTTAAAGCGATGACGGCTTGTCTCGTCTCAGGCGAACGTTTTGGCAGCGTTGGTCCCGGGAATACGTGCTGGGACTGCAGACCCGGGCCAAGTGGCACTAGCAGAAGCCGAACAACGCGGAAGGAGACCTCGTCGTCGTCGCAGAGGACAACATGCCCAGCAGTGGCTCCTGGGCAGGGTAATGGCAACACATGCCGGGCAGGTCGGCATGACCAATGGAGGTACCTCCTCTACCGCCACAAGAGGGCAATCCACAAGCTGGCCCCTCTTCCAAGCTGTTGAAGCCTGTGCAGCCCTTCAACGGGGGCAGTGTTGACGCAGATGACGTATTATAATTTAAGTAAAATGAAACTTCATTTCTTGAAATGACCAGAAATGAAGAAAATTACCATTTCTTCCATACGATTTGACACTTCATTTTGCCTTTCATTTCTATCATTTTCTAAAAATTATGATAAAATTATGAAGAAAAAAGTTAAAAAGTAGGCGTAATTTAGCTTTAAATATAAATTAGTCAAAGTAAGTTGTTCATAGAACTTTTTAGCAGGCTCTAGGTCAATAAGTTTTGATTTCCATCATAACGTTTCTAAAACAAAACACGCACAACACCACAAAGGAGGCTGGTTGATCGTATAGCTATTTCATAAACTTCAGTTGTGTATTTATCTTTCTGCTGATAGTTCAGGGCGATGGCAATGCGTTCGCCCCGAGAAATTGCTTTCCTGACGGGTGTCTTTTTTTTTTGCTAAATATTCCCAAAAGACCTCGTGAGTTTGAAAGTGCCGCCTGTTATTTAACACAATCAAAGCAGCTGTTTTTGTCAACGTGTCAAAAAAATGACGATTTGTCAATGGAAACGGCAAAATTTTAAGAAATGAAAATGATAAGAAATGATGCCAGTGGAAATGGGCTATTATATAGTTGTAATTTGTTTAAGTAATCTTTTGAAGTCTAGTGTACTTTCGTTGACAGCATTTGTTTGTCGACTCTAAATAAATAAATAAATAAATAAATAAAAAAAAAGTAAGTTAGTTTAGGTCGGAGCGGGAGCGCAATAAAACTCTCTTTTCGTCGCTCTAAGCGAATTCGCCATGATTCGCCACACTAGTTTAAAATGGGATTTAGAGAAATTATTGAAAATTAAACTAGTTGTATCATGAAATCAAGCGCAGCTTATTTTTTTCTCGTTGTCGAAAGTGAGAAAATGAAAGGTCTTATTTTGTTCAAACGCGTCTTTTATATTTCAAGTCTATAAAAACTCTTAAAGAAAAACACAAACTGATCTTCAAAGTTTGGTTGTAATCGCTAACCTTTGAAGCGAGATTTTTCAAGTGTATTAAAACTTCGGCACAGACAAAATCGGCTTTCCTTTCTCGTTAAGGGTTTTATTTGTTATTAAAAAAAAAAAAAACCTCTTGATGAATCACCCTTTACTAGAGCTATTTGTGTTGTTTACAGTGAGTTCAAAAAAATTAACTCGACTTTAAAATGGAAATTTCAAGAGGTCTTCGTTGGACTATTTTTCACAACTTTCGACGTGGATTATCTCAACAAGACTGTCGATGAACTCGGTTTTTTCTATGGCATAAAGCCATCTATGGTCGTAGTTCGCTTAGCGACGAATTCCGTTATGGTCGTCCAAAATTGGTTGTCGTGCCAGAAAATATTGATGCTGTGCGTAAACTGATAATGTAAGATCGTCTTGTAAAATACCGTGAGATTGAGGCATCCCCAAACATTACTTCCACCAGCATATGTAAGATTTTGCGTGAACACCTCGCCGTAAAAAAAGCACTTTTTACAGCACTGTTGACATGATATCTCAAGTTCTAATGGACCGATTGACCTGAATTTTGCCGTGGACATATAATACTAAACTGAATAGGTGAATTTTCTTATATTTTCAAAGTCATTCCTTAATTATCTAAATCTAATTCATCCCCTTCAAATAATCAACTTCCGCTGCGAATCTGAAACATTATTGAATATTTTGAAGTGTAATTTTATATTTTTTTATTAAAAAATTTAAAAAAATTCTTATCAAAAAATGATTTTCAACGATATCTCAAGGACATGGCATAAAAATAACCTAACGTTGGTCCAGATCAGTTTGTTTTAAAGTAATTTATGCAATTATAAAGGAAATTTCCCTTATAGGTCTCGACCCTTTTCGTAAATCGGATCGGATAATAAATGTTGCATACTTCTGCTTTCCCCCTCAGGAACACTGGAAGGCTATTAAAAATTTCTTCCCCTGAGTAATGGGTATATCAAGTCGGGCAAGACCGACTTAAACTTACGTTCTCGATTTGTATGTTTCCATTTAGTTGCTAACCACTCACACATACGCATGCACACTAGATTGGACCTGCTGAGTATGCAATTTTTAAGGTCATGGTCTCACCCCCTATCTGATGCATTTTGGTGTATAATAAGAGTAAACAAAAACAAAAGTAAAAAAGGGCGATTTTTAATTGGAGCGTTTAGGCTTTTAAGTTTTTGTGAATTACTCATACGCAGTGTTGCCTATATACTCTATTCTATATATAAAAAAGTGTGTCCTGACTGACTGACTGATTCACTGATTGACAATCAACGCAGAGCGCAAAACGGTAAGAGATAGAAGGCTGAAATTTGGAAGGGAGTTTCCATTAGTGGTGAAAGTGCTTACTAAGAGGGGGTTTTGGAAAATTCCAGTCGGAAAAACGTCGAAAAAGATTGTATGGGAAAAATTTTTTTTCATCCGATTGACTTGAAATTTGGTTTGTAAGGATAGAATACGAAACAATGTGAAATGGGGCTCTGTCTGCGTTAATTATATTTAAAAACTAGTCGAATTTGATAAATAAAAGACTACTACTATATGTTATTTCGATTGACTTGAAACTCGGTTTGTAAGGATAGATTACGAAATAGTTTGAAATGTGATTTTCCAATGTCGGAAAATCCGCCCCCCAGGCGTGAAAATTCTCGGAAAATTCAGCATGCAAAAACTATTTTTCATCCGATTGGCTTGAAACTCGGTTTGTAAGGATAGAATACGAAACAATGTGAAATGATTTTATAATTATTAATAATAATTAATTTTATTTAAAAACTAGTCGAATTTGATAAATAAAAGACTACTACTATGTTATTTCAACACTTGACAGCAAATGAAATAAACTAATAATCTCGTCCGAGTAAGTTCTTTCAAAACTTTAAGGGTGTCGCGCCCATTGAAAGTTAAAATAAAATTGTTTGATTTTCCCAATTATGAATTATTCAACAAATATTAGCTTTGGGAATGCTGAGACCTACTTTTTTCCATTTTGCCATTTTGAGGTCCGATCTAATGCACACACAAACACGCGCACGCTCTAGCTGATGGCAGAACCCACAGCGAGGATGCCGCTGCAGCGCGCTCCACAAGATAAATTGTTTCGTGTATAACTTTGGTGTTTTTTTTATCAGATCTTATTGCGCTTTTCAGAATAGATAGACATTAGTCTAGGTAAATATATAGTAAGTCACAAGGTCTCACAGTCTTATGATGATCCCCTTTTACCCATTTACAATGGGTCGACTGCATCCCATACCTCACTCCTTGAGATCATAGCAGGCACTAAGTTTCTAACAGTTATTGTTTCGCCAACTACCGCCATCAACTACGCACGTGCGGTTGTAAGACGGCCGGCAGAGAGTACAAGTACATGCGCTGCATTTTCCACCAAGGGTCATTCACAGCAATTGCATTTCGACTCGGTATTATAAGCGACCCTGTGCAAACAGCCTCTGAAGCACCCGTGTCTGCCTTGCCGCTCACAAGTTGGAGGTGCTTGCGGATATTGAGTTGCGTTTCTAGCATAACTCTGATTGTCTCGCTGTCGACTTGCATTTCTGCTGTCTCCACAGCCTTTCTGCTGCTGATAAAAACATCTTCGGTTTTATGTGCAGCTACTTCCAGACCAACAGTTGCTAGCCATTGCACCGTCCTGGCAATTGCATCTCTCTCTGCCACTACCCACGACACCACTACCCAAAACACATCGCGAACCCGACTATGTGCGCGTTGGTCTTAAGTGGCAGTCTTAGGATGCCATCGTACATCGTGTTCCTCGTACTGTAGCTGTCTGCCGTTGAAGTAGCTTAAAAAAGCTTTTATTAGGAAGAGAGGGACTCCGAAGTCAACGAGTGAATTCAGGAATCTTATTCCATGATATTAAGCGCATTTTTTACGTCCAGTGTGGCTACAAGGCAATGCTGCTTGGTTCCTTCTTTCCTGAGCGTCCTTGATGCGGAGGAGGAAAGCTTGGAAGCCGCCTTTTTAAAAAGATGCTGCCCCACGTACGCTTCTAATTGTTCTTTAAGGTGACAGTGCAAAACGAGAGCGTAAGTTAAAGTCGCCTTTGCCCGACTTCGATATACCCGTTACTCATGGAAAGAAATGTTAAATACTATTACAGTGATTCTGAGGGAGACAGACGAAAAGTATGGAACTTTTTTAACTCGACTATTTATTATCCGATCCTTATGAAAATTTTAGGGATTGTAAGACCCTGACCCG